>OX104068.1:57802537-58378245 GCA_944474145.2 Dicrocoelium dendriticum
TGCCTGATGAGCCCATACAACTTGGTAATGAACAGAGTGGTCAGACGCCTTTTGCAATATATAGATGATTAGATTTGCGTTACTTGCGAAGCCAATAAATTTCATTCGGATCCAGTTGCCAAGTACGCACCTAAAGAAGGAAAGTCGCAAGCCAATTACTGGTCTACGAAACTACACGTATGAAAGACACAATCCCCGACACCATGCTGAAACCTAAGAAACTTTCATTATGTGCACTAGGGCTCATGGGCACCTCATTGAACTTACCGAACTTCGAGTACAATTGGTTCAAATGCCTGAGACCTAAAGTTCTTTACCCAAACCTGATAGAATTAGGATGAGGTCGATGCTGAGTTCGAGATATTAAAAGTATCCATCAACTGGAACGACCATCCTCGCAGGGGAGGTAGGTTTCTTATTTCTGCTAGCGTAACTTGGAATGTGCACTAATTGCTGGTCCGAAAACAGATGGCACTAAGTCGCTCTGGTACCGTCTGCAACTAAAATCCAACAATGCACCTCTTGTAGCTGTCGTTTACTGCCCCACAATATCTAAACCAGAAATGGATACTAGCTTGATGCGTGCATTGCACAGGATAAGAAACCTTTGGTGCAGTCGCATTATCATAGTCGTTGATTTCAGTCTACAAGATCTGGTGGTATCAGTATCTCCCCAATAAACCGGACAAAGCAGACGTGGCCACTAAGTAAGTCAAGCTGCTGTCACTGTTGCTTTAATGATATTTCATTGAACAACAGGCCACCCCAATCTTAAAAGTTGGAAACCGTTTAAATCCTGTAAACCATAGACCAGCTACGATCCTTCCTGTGATGTCGAATGCAATGGAAGCGGTCTTCGCTGCGGCTCTAATGAAGTGATTGGAAAATTCAACACTTTGCAACCGGAACAACATGGTTTAACTCAACACCATTCCTGCACCATTAACCTGCTTAGGGCGTCAAATAGTTGGACGGAAGTTGCCGACGCTAGGGCCAGAATCAACATCATGTACCAGTACTTTTCCAAAGTTTTTGACGGTCTGGATCACCGTACTTTACATCACCGGTTACAAAGCCATAGATGTGGAGATCCTGTCCCCAGTTATATTGCCAACCTACTTCAAAATGTGAGGCTTTGAGTCCGTGTTATGGGAGAGTTCTCCAAACCGACTGAGGTGGAATGTGTTGTTCCACAGGGGGCGGCTCTTAGGAGAAGGCTTATTTCGTATGTTTAACAATCAGCTAAAAATAGTGTGTTACTTTAATTTTCCGCATTTTGGCCATGGGGTCAAGAGACGGCGAATAATTAATATAACTGAAAAGTGGGGTTTTTTCCAACATGACCTGGATTGCGTCTTTGAATGAATAAAGATTGACTATTTCCCGTGTAATGTTCCTAATTGCAAGGGATCCGCCTACATCATCAACCGCTGAGTGTTAACAAGCTAGGACTTGCACAATACCTCTCGTGAGCGTGTCCTAAGAATACTGGTACACGAAGTTATCGCATGCTCAAAACAATCCACGAAGGCGTTGTGAACCGTTAATCAACAAGTTAGCCTACTTTGTACAGCGTCCGGTAGGTCAGATCTGTCAATGTTAGTAAAAACGCTTAACATGTACGCGCGACCGCAATTTGGATATGTCATCTAAGCGTGACATAGGTGGTAGAAACAAGATATGGCTACTGTCAAGACCCTCAACAAAGAGAAACCACAAACGTAAGGAACAACTTTGTTTTAAACCATCAGCTTAGATTGAATTCCCTAGGAATATACAGTAGTCTATAGCGGCTCTTCTGGAGGGAATTCATAAGTGTTTGCTAGATCCTAAAGAACCCAAACCACATTTGCCACCTGCTTCTGGAACTGAACAACAACACCAACCTAAGAGGTCATCCATTAAAGCTGACAATACAATATAGCCGGCTGGAATACCGAAAACATGCATTCTGCCTACGACTGTGTAAACCATGGCAAGTTCTCCCGAATTAGGTCATTTCTGCTCCCAACATAAGGATATGAGAAAACCTACATGATGAAGCATTGCTTAATTCACATTACAATGTATTATTTGTGTTAGCAAGGGGGCAACACAGAGTAATCTAAGAGTGTACCTAAACTTACATTTAGTGGATTTTTATTTTATCACGGGAATAGCACGGCTGTCCTACGCATGTATGAATTAAATCACCATGGTAAATCATAAAGACCATTTTCGGTTTATCCTGAAGTTGTATTATCGCCAGGTGTCCGGAATAGTTCCTACTGGACTGATCTTTTGAAGACCGCATTGACTTTTACAGCCAAGCAAGTGGATCTAATCTCCCTGGAACATACACGCTACGCGCTGCCGCAGGGGTCATTTTACTCTTTCTGGCTGCGTTTGATTTAAGCACTGCCTTCAAAAAATATGTGCAAATTCAATCAAAGATGATTTCTCACGGGAAGGAAGCGAGTGGTTGACGAGTCACGTAAGAAGACTTTGGTGAAAACTACAAAAACAAAATTATACAAGTCATCGGTTCAAGCGCCTACCGAGTTAAATGTGTTGCTAAATATCGATAGCGTAAAAGGTGGGATGGTTTTCAGCATACCAAACTATATGGCAAAGCAGTATGTTTGACGTCTTTTGTGGTAAAATAAAAATGAAAATGTTTTCATTGAGTCAACGTGACACTGCAATCCGAGTAAAACGGCATGATTAATATAATCCACATTTGCGCAGATTAGGTAACGAAGTGCTGGCAGCTACGAAGCATATACAATCCTTTATTAAAAACAGTCACGTTAAAATTGGTGACAGCTGTGTTTGTGAGTTACTTCTAATACTGGTAAATCCGATTGGAATATATATCCTTGGAAATTCTAGGCGGCTGAGGGGGAATAGTCACTACGTTTCAGGGTGCACAAAGATTCTAATTTTCCAAAAATGCGCATTACCTTTTCTGGAACTACGCTCTACCAGTGTTCATACACATTTCCACATACACAAACCATTAGGAGAAGCAGCTAGAACATGCCGAAGCAGACAGCCCTTCACGCAAATCAGTAAAGACCCGTACTGCAACTTCTAAAGATTGGTAACGGATTCCACGCATCATGTGTTTGATATCCGGAAGCACCGAAAGTCACACGAAGTCATGTCTGGAATGTAGGCTTGGTGACCAAGTTCCAGGATGCGTTCTACATTTAGAATATCTACAACAATACGGTACCCGTGTGTAGGAACCTTGTCATTGTGCAGCAAGGTCCTCGTGCTCATGTTCTTAATCGACGCCCGACAACTACTTCCAGCATCTGTACAGATAGGGGTTGCATACCAGTGTCTCTTCAATAATTGCTGTCATACGGGTGATACAGTAGCCATATAACCTGCATTGATGGCGATATCAGCCACCACCCCCCAGCCAACACTGCGCTGACGCCAGAATTACTGAAGCCGTGCCCCACTAACAACGAAAAATCAACAATATATTTGTATCCAGATTAAGCAGCGTTGCTTTACAAGTCCCTCTGGATAGTTGGTGTTGATATTTAAAGAACAATAATGATAATGAGAATAGTAGTAAAACAGTATTTTAAATACGAAAATAGGGACTTATCGTTTGCTTCTTCGTAGTCTGCAATCCGCTAAGATAAACAGCACCTACAGTTAACATCAAATGAATCCATAGTAAATTCCAGGTGTAAGATGAGTACCTAAGGCTAAGTGACATATTGTAATTGGATGAGTGTGTCATCCAACCGTCTTATAAACACTTTTAGTGTGTGAAGAGACGACCGATTCTGGAAGAGCATTCACTATGTAACAGACACGAGTGGAAAAGAAGTTTCTGCAGCACTCCCTACGGCTATACCACACAACGAGTTTCAACGAGTGCCGCTCGGGGTTTCGTTAGTGCTATTGAAAGCAAGACTCAGGGTCACGATTTCGAGTCAGCCGGATAGGAGAATATAGTTGAATCGAAAGGTAGTCAGATTATCAAGCCAGTTTACTAAGTTTCTTATAAAGCGTATGCATTAGCAATTATTACGCTGAAAATTGAGGTTATTTATGTGCAGTGAACGAATGGAAAGATGTATCTACAATATGCGTTCACCTGAACACACTATCTTGGGTGGTTTGTGGTATATAACAAAATATTCGCTGTTTCTTTGGGCGTCTTGCGGCCAAGGAGATTTAGGTGCTTGGGAATTTTCCTTTAAGAACTTAGATCTTGTTTATGCAACGGAAAACGTTTGCCAACGCTGTTTATATTTGGTGGCCTCTGACTGCTTGCTGTTTACTTCAGACATCTGGTAGATGTGTTAAACTTTTTCTCGGGCTTTTATCAAATACATGCTGTCGAGCAAGCGCGAAAGCACAGCAGTCTTCATTATCCTCCTTACGCTACTAGATACTCAAGCTTGAAAACGAAAAATTCACTGTCTTCCACAATCCCGCCCAAGAGCGCGCGATAAAATATCCTTGTTGATCAGATAATTCTTCCAGTGACTCACCAAACGTAAGATTCCTGTGAAAGGTTGTTTCCAATCCATTTGCTTTTAATATCTAATTCTGCTGCGAAACACCAAAAAAAATCTTGTTCACTTAACTGACTTTCATATTTCAATTTCTGCTCACATCCAGCTGACTCCAAACCGTGAATGTGATTCCGTTCCCTGAGCTCCTTATTACACGGTGTCCACATGGTGCTTTTTCGCGTAGTTGCATCAAATCACAAATGGCATATCTAATATGTTACCTTGCGTTGACAGTTTATGAACAAAAAGCAGTTAAGTGTTCAAAGCGCACGGTCATTTTAAATTTACTCCTCGTGTTTTTTAACAGCGAAATATGCATGTACTTAGTCAGACGACCAGTTTGCACCGTGTCGTTGAGTATTGCAGCGTGGCAAAATATAATGCCGCAAATAAAGCATAATAGCAAAAACCAATTAAATTTCCTTGATGATAAGCTGACGAGCAGCAGGCTGATTACGCAGTTCCGAATATAAAGAACACCGTGCCGGTTCACATATTTCCATATCTTTGTGGCAAATAGCTGTAGAAGAAAAACAGTGAATAGCTGAAAAACCGTGCAGGTAGTAGGGTATGTGTTTTAAGGACGCTACTAACGGAGAAATGATGCGAAGCAAACACCTGCTTTTTGCAAAAGGATGTGCAGAGGACGTTTTTGACAATTAGATGATTCCTCAGTCCTCGATTCAGACCATGAATAAACATATGTTTGCGTATGAATTCGCAGAATGACGCCAAAACGTACAAAATCATTTAACCCAACTTTAACAGCAATACGTTAGTTTTCCCAAAATGTAGACAAAATTAGATTAACTTCAATCGACTGCGGTCTAAAGTTCAGCAAATTCTATGCAGAGATAAACAGCGACCGTCGAACGAATTAGTTCATAAACAAAAGGCAAAAAATTATTTTCATTGTCCCAAATCATTTATGATCCTTAATGAGGAACATGTTAAATAACATAGTGCTTTTGTTGAGTATTTTTTTTCGTCGCAATCAGCCGACAAATCTGACATGTCGACCAGCTGTCCGGAAAAGCACCAGACGGCCGTTTCGCCCTATTGGGGCTCATCAGCTGTGCGAATCCTTCGATCCTTTGCGGAGGATCGAACCCATGACTGATAGTGGCTCATGCCAACTAGCCCGCTGCTTATGCAACTGCGCCATGGAGGACGGTATCTGACTATCATGGGTTGTTAGCTAAACGCGATATAGCCCGACGCATCCTCCATTGCCATGCAGGCACCATGCCATGGGTTCGTTCCTCCGCAGAGGACCGAAGGTTGCGCACCACTAATGAGCCTTAATAGGGCGAAACGGCCGTCTGGTGCTTTTCCGGACAGCTAGTCGACATATCTGAATGGTCCGCTGATTGCGACGAACAAAATACTTACCAAATCCTTCCATTCATAAGTAATACCAATTCGCCCGTACGGATTCCCCAAAATGCTATGTCGATTCATAGTTGCCGTAACCGGGATGTGCTGACGCCGGAAGGCCGACCGCTGTCATCTGCATGGCAGTGGAGTATGCGTCGGGCTATATCGCATTTAGCTAACAATTCACGACAGTCAGATACCGTCCTGCATGGCGCAGTTGCATAAGCTGCGGGCTAGTTGGCAAGAGCCATTATCGGTCATGGGTTCGATCCTCCGCAATGGACCGAAGGATGTGCAGAGCTGATAAGCCCCAATAGGGCGAAACGGCCGTCTGGTGCTTTTCCGGACAGCTGGTCGACATATCGGAATTGTCGCCTGGTTGCGACGAACATAAATACTTACCAAATCCGTCCATTCATAAGTAGTGTTTTGTTATTCTTTATAAGGTTGTATCGAGGCTAGCCCGGTACTTACAATCATGATACTTTGCCACCTCTGTGTTGGTATGTATCGGACTAAAGAAACAGATGCTCGTGTATACATTGCAAGTTCGTGGCCAGTTCTCTGTTCAAGAGGAAGCCGATCTCATCAGAAATACTAAGTGCCCCCAAATCATCTGAGCATCTAAGGCGCGTCTTAAACATCGTTTTGTCATTCCCAGAACAAAGGCTATCAAATGCACGATTTTAATAACCTAGAATTTTATAATATATATTTTATCATTCGCCTGATGCTAAATATATGGAAATCATGTATTTGCTTTAAGTATGCTATTCGTTTTGACAATCAATTTAAGCAAAACTTCAACCCTTATAATAGTATTCAACATTTTTCTTTTTTCAGATAGTGTAACTTTCGAACTTGAGCTTCCGTCTAAACATGTATGAATGTTTACGAGCTTTCCATTCCAGACACGGGAAGAAGAGACAAGCAATTCTAGTATTCCACTGACTAAGAAACGTACGTTGTAGCTCATTACCCATACTTCGGTGATGCCCAAGAGCATGACCAAATGCACAACTATCCAAAGTCTTTTGGACAAATAACATCAAATAAGCACATACAAGAGAATCTTTTCTCAAAACGCTTGTGAAAGCTGGCGCGAAAACAATTGGAATGGTCTAAACTAGTAAATTCGATTGGCATTTAAATCGATCTACTCTGGTTGCTGGACACATATCTAATCTGGAGCTTGCAGAACTACGCGTTATTCAAATTGGTGCACCAAAATATTATACCTCACTTGGATTTCACAAGTTTTGCATGTTTCCTAGATATCTTTTGTGAAATTTACCGCACTCTCCTCTAAGAAAGCATTTTCATAAACAACACAGTTTTATCTGGATGGGTGCAGAAACAGTTGCATACCAAGTCTCATAGCTAGTTAAAGTGAAATGCCTGAGAGAAAGCTTTTCACATTATTTCCCTGGATTTATCGAACCATTTATCTAATTGTTTAATATAATTATTTAGACCAAACCTTTTGCCTATTTAAGTAGACTTAGCGACTTCACTGAACGTCTATGTGCAGTGGTCTTAACAATAATAACCAAACGAATAATTTGCCCCAAGTTTAGAATATTCTATTAGTTGAACATAAGAATGGCATTTATTTCTTCATAGATCCAGTTGTATGAAGAAAGCGCGCCTTGTAAACTGGGAAATTAGCACAGCTTTCTCGATGTAGGCAAAATTCTCTACACCTCACGGATGATCGTGTAGAACCGATTTTTATTTCCTTCGGAAGGCCTGAAATAAATACTCGCCCTATTTCACTTATGGCATTAACACCTGTCTAATGTTTCTGTACAAAAGCAAAAATTTAGGCTTTTCGTGAGCAGTAAATGAAGCAAAAATTGAAATTTATCTCTTAATACCACCGTACAGAGCAAGTAGTTTTATTGTTAGTAAGCACTTCATGGTTCAGTTTATGATCTTTCCCCATTATGGAAAAAACAGTAGAATCCATGCCAAAATGCACAGTAGGGAAAAATCTGCCTTGATGCACCATTTAGCGAATTAATAAAATGTAATAGGGATTATTCCTTAGAATTAATTTTTGTATTTTGATACAAATTAAATACATGAATAAAAACTTATAAGGGACGAGAACTCACAAGACTGCTCTTAAAATTTTGGTAAAATGTTTCGTTAGGACTAAAGGGTTGTTACTGAAGCAAAGCGGAGTAAATAAGGATAAATGCATCCGTTTTGCTTACTTCAATCGTTAGATATCTGCGACCAGATACATAATGGTATTCTCCTTTAAGCTAGTGAAGTTTTTAGTAAAAATATAGTGATCATCAACAGGGCAGTGTTCAGCTTGGCCTTGTGCTCGCTCGCAGTGACTCAAATTCTGAATGTTGAGCAGGCCACAAATCTTTGGCATGCTCCAGCAAATGTGTGTGAGCAAGATATGGAGTCTACATTCTGAATCTTACAAACATAACTAATTATCATTTGGACAAAATAGTGGATAAATTTTATTGTGTTTTCAAGGAATGGAATTATAATTACTCTCGGCAGCTTATTTCATCGTCCAAGTTCGGATTTTGAGCGATTTGCCCCATGGGTTGTTCATGAAAATAATTTCGAATATAGGTGCACTCTGTATGATCGCAAATATTTCAAGTACTTCGCAACATCCTGTGGTAGTTTTCATGCGTTTATTTGGAGTATGTTAAAAAGTGAATGGTGTAGCTATTATTAAATAACAGTCGTTGTTGTGGTGCCACTGTCGTTTGTTAAAAGTGACTAGAGGTTAATTAATGTTGACAGCGGAAAAGGAGCTGCAAGTTTATATTTCTTACCCGTTTTCTCTCAGTCCTTTCTAGCCCTGCAGATAAATGTTGGATATATGCTTCAAGTAATCCAGTACACTGGAAATAAATCATGTTGTCAGTTGTTGTGTAGATTTGGCTCCAACCATCAACGAGTGTTCTGTAATTTGAACCATACAGTGATTCCAAAACGAACCACACTTCGGCTACCTAATTTGACACAAAATATCCTGCTGTATGTCTAATTCATTCAAATCTGCTGTACAATAATTCATATGTTTTCTCTTAGTGTCCTACGGGCAGCTACCAATTAAACAATGTGAAATTGTTTCTGACAGTTTCAAAGTAAACGGAGCATTTAGTACACGATAAACAAGTAAAGCACATAAATAACAGGTTCGGCTAAATAACTAGCGCTAGGTAGGTTGTCTTATAAACATGCACTATTTCATTGTAAATACTTCTTCATTCCAATTTTATCAGATTAATTTCATGAGACAACGGCACTTTAATTAATGGACAGCCGCGTTCAGTGAAAAGTGCTTTGATTATTTTGATCACATCGAGATAACCAATTCATAAGACAAGCGATTAACAGTCCTGACCATAAGACTTAATCCAGCATCAAACATAGATGGCAAAAGAAGTCGAACGCAGCAGACTGTTTCAGGGGCTACGTGACGACGTGGGCATGCGAAAAAAAGTAAATGTGAATGTCAGCATAGCAATTCACTTACCAGACGAATGCGATGGTAGATAGAGAGCCATTGGCAGTTTTAGAACAGAAGAAATACTCTCCGGTCAATCAGTGACAAAATTTTGCATATAGAGAAAAATTATAAACAGGTTGTTTAAGAGTGCATTGTCAACTCTAAAGCAATGATCAGACCTTTCAATAATTGTAGTGTGTGAGTAATATGTGGGAGCGCACAATAATTTGGCATTGTATAGTTAGTAACTATTGTGTTCCACATTTACCATAGTGTACCTACAAGGCAGCTATAATGAAACAATCTCAATCAGGACCATTCCGGAAGCCAGTTAAGCCTAAAGTCTCAAGTTCTTTGAAGTGTATTTGTTGATACTCTTTATCAAATGCAAAGCATATACAACAACCCAAAGCTCATTGGTGATTGGTCATCTTTATATCTTTCATAAATGATTTCATTGTGGATCGCCATCTTAAGAGTCAAGTACACTGCACTTGGCAAATTAGGACTATCCATAACTAAATCGAATTCTCGTTAAATAAGCAGCGCAACAGCAACAAGACTGTTGAAAGAAAAAGGCAAAATACTAGGTTTTCGTAAACACTTTTAGAACTATTTTCCGCTGACCGAAACACAACCCAAGCATCGACGCACTTAAAATATTCCTTCTGTGCAATTCCGTTCATCAAGTGTAGAGCAAACATTTGACAGATTAACATTCTTACAACGCCTGCTACAATAAAACGCTAAATTTCAGGAAAATAACAATAAACAGCTACCAAATAACTTGTAAAATCACACACTACTACGAAAATAAATCAGAAACACAAGGGGAACTATCAAACCAATATAGAAAATTCCATCCGATTTCTTCACGAATTAAGTGAATAAATGCCGTAATTTAGTCTACTTTTTTATGTTTCTCGATTTAATTTTGTGTCCGTTGTTGTAACGACTAACATTACGCAGTTTAGGGATTAGGACTATAACTAGTGTTCATATAATCAAGTTATTTGTTTTTCCTTAATGAACTTTGTAATTTACTATGAAGCTAAACTATTCACCTGCAGCTGCAGAATTCAAACTTGTTTAAAAGCTTCCATCAATTACCCGCTTCATTAAGAATTGCCTCGGGGCACACACTTAACCAACGATTTAATTTACTAAATTTGCAATTCTAGGGGAACAGCTGTTCTACTACATTCACAGTATGTCCATTGACACAATTTATTCTGAAAACAACCGTACGTTTAAATCTAATTATAAACAAATTTCCACTATTGATTGAATTTTTAAAATATTTTTTGTATTTTGCATGGTAGAAGAGTTTTGTCTTCAATCACTGGACATTTCTCGTGAGCATTCAAAATAAATACAGCTGCAGTATTTCCCTTCATTGCTGGAAAAACGTGTAATGTTATCATAAGAGAACTTTGTCGTACAGAAATATGTCAGCATGGGAGATCTAGAACTTACTACTAAACAAGTTCTGGTAATTTCTTGTGAGATAGGTTTGCGAAGTCCAACTTTGTGTGATAGGATGTAAACGCATTATTCACTGGACGTATATAGTTTTATAAATATTACTACACCTGGGATTTTTGTTTTTGAGATAAACAAATTTTATGTTATCCCTCTTGGACAGCAACAAGTATATATTTCTTTCTCCGGATGGTAAGCATACAATAAAATAATAGCTAAATGCAAACAAGCAGCAATATTTTTCGCTTAATCTCAAAGGCATCACGCCATTATTTATCACTAGGAACTTGGTAATCAATGCAACTTGACTTGTTCGTGGATATTAAACTGTTACAGTTTTATATTTCCTTTTACAAACATGCTTAAATTAAACTAGTAGCAATTAGTCCGAAGAGCGAAGAGACAGTAGACAAAATATGTCCTTATCGGGCTGGGCTTATCCCAGTATTATAATGGTATTTTATTTTTATGAAGGGGTCCGTGCAACTCAAATAATTTAAGCTTCTTGAGAATGAATTATTTTAGTTGAAATTGCAATAAACCCATGTTAGGCGGCTCGCCTTTGTACAATACAGGCATAACATCTGACCTCATAAATAAACATGGCTTTTCTCTCTAAATTATCAGAACCTAAGTCATAGCTCAAATTGCGGATAAGTGGCCAACATTTTGTGTCCACTTGGGTCCTGATTTTTAAAGATCCAATATATACGTGTCGCATACCATCACTTATCTTACAACTGCGTACTGCACGTATATAGTCTGAGTCCAAACCGTTTTTAATAAGTGCACGAACCTTTCCTGGATCCGCTGACGTATGTGAACACATACTGGATACGGTAGCTGTAAATCCAAACCAGTAAATATGGCCATTCTTTCAAACATGTTTAGAAAATAAGTCATAATTATGTAAAAACAAGGTCTTATCACCGAAAATTTAATGGTGGGAATCATTCAGGCTGCGCAAACAATCATCTGGTAATCCGTCTATCCGTAGTTTGAGGTCATCACCGAAGTCTCACTGGACTACATAAGACAGTGCAACCTCAACTCAACGCAATAACATGCCTCCTGTCAACAATTGTCATGCACCATTAACTGGCTGACGGCAAGAAATAGTTAGGCGGAACTGACCGGTCGTGGCTTTAGAAACGACATCAGGAACATAAACTTCACCAAAACGTTTGACAGCCAACTTCAGTGAATCGTAACATCAGAAGCTTGTGGTGTAGATATCCATCCACCTGTTGTCAGAAAAGTTTGATACTTGGCAATGTCAACTTGCCGTTTGCAGCAGGCATCATGGATTACGCTGCAAGATTGCAGCACGTGTGAGATTGATTCGTGCTGCCACATGAACCGCAGAAATCAAGACCGGATGGAGAACGCGGTGGTCTACAGCTGGCTCGTCTGACTTTTGTAGCAAGGAATCCCGTGCGCAATTGATTTGTTCTGATACATAAGCGCGGGAAGCCGCCGGCAGTTTGCCGGAACCATCGATTGAATGCGTTAAAGCTTAACGTAGGGAGATCCGTCAAGGATAGTAAGTAAATAAGTCTTCCGTGCCTCCTATGCTGATGATTTATCCGTCACAATTAGCCCAGTCAAGTTGCGTGGCGAATTAGCTAGCCAGACGCAGAGGGATCACTAATGGCCCAGTTTAAGGTGGCATTCGGACTAAAAAGAGTCGTTCCAACTATATTTCCAAAGTAATCGCAACTTGGCTGAGATATTAGGAATGCCTAAGACGCCGAGGAATTGTAGAAAGACAGATAATCATTAGAAACATTTAAAAGCTCAAAAATAAATGCAGCTCTAATTAGTGATTCATGGGATATGGAATCAAAAGCCTCTGAAATGACCACAGTAGAGAATGAGGGCGGAACAGTGATAGCAGGAGGAGCAAATCTTGAAATAAAGGCTGCTTTGGGCCTCAAAACATCTGCTTTTCCTGATAAAAACGAATTATAGGGGCCAGTTTGAAAGGAGAAAATCCAGTGCTATGAGTGAATATGATGTAAAAGGCTGATGAAAAGGTATCCAAATATACTGGCCCTCGAACCATGATTTTGACCTTTGCAACACTTGGGCAAAGGTATGGTTGATGCGTGCCTGCGTGTGAAAAGATTTCATATCAAAACGGTCAAAGTCCTTTTGTGGACGCGGACTCGTAAGGTCACATTGTACGAGGTAAATACAGACGCGCGTAAACAATGTTGTGCGGCAAAAGCACGTGGGCACATAAAATGACATGGAACATGCTGTACCGTTCAACGTTTGCAAATCGGTCAGGTGAAGCGGTTGCGGATCAGAAGAATTTCGTACATTGCAAAATCCCGGTGTACACAAATTTTGCTTGAACAAATGATCGGCGACACTTTTAATGTGAACCTTCAGATTGGCAAATCATAGAGGTCAGACTAGTAGTGAAAGTTATGGCCCAACTGGTCAGCACACAACCATCAAAGGTGGTCAACTTTTACATAATAAACGTTCAACCCATCGAAAGCGATCAAGTTCAACTTGGTCAAATTGAGAGGTTCTACTGTGAGATGTCACTCGAAAGTATGTTAAATGCTGGTAAATCGAATGTCTTGTTCATTGGCTGTATATTGTTTATGACCTTTAACAATCTGATTATTATGTTTTCTCAGTATTCCAGCTGACACCACCTCGAATATTGGTAAAGATTTACAATTAAACTATCTAGATCCGCAGACATTGCGATACCTAACTAAGGGATTCATCGATGTATTTGTGGTTAAAGTTAAATATAGTTATTGTAGCGCGTGAATCCCATTCACATAGAGGAGCTGACAATTAGTTTTCAATGCATTTTACCCAGCAGTCAAGTAACAAAATGCCATTGTATGTGAACAAATAGCAGAGGTAGCATTTCTGTCAAGGTTTTCTTGCACTACTAAATTAAACTGGATTTATGTGTTGTATGCCTCAGTATAAACCGGCGTATAGGAAGAATATATATCAATAAGTACCTGAAAAATTCCTGATTTTTTCCATATGCCTCGTAACATTAACATTTAAACATATTATAAGAGATATTTTTAAGATATACAATGCAATAATTTTATTGACATTACCGGTTGCCACAAAACTCTTCTTTCGATCCTAGCGGATATAACTCATTTTCCGGGATGTGCAATCCGAAAATATCTGATTTAATTCTTGGAATATTAATATACCTTCACCCAATTTAAAGAATAATTACTTGCAGAAATCGGCGTGTGCAGTTTTTCCATAATATTTTGATGGTAGACTGCACTTTAACTGCACACAACGGACACATTCCCAAATTATTGGCAAAGGAGTACACCGACCTGTGGCTTAACATTGCCAACTTTAATCCCGATATCGACAGTAACAATGCCAATATAGTACATAATGTAACTAATAAATTACGTGAAGGTATTGCAATATTAGTATACTACCTAGTAACTCAAGACATGGTCTAGGGAATTTACTCAGAATATTATGTGCCGGTTGCATTCAAAACTGGTGCATTACATAATTTTTTTCAGTAGCAAGAAATTTAGGCTGCACTATCTCTCAGACACCTGCTACATATTCCTTCGTAACTACATTGTGTTGGAATGACACTTCAGGAATATTTCGCGAAGTATTGAGGCCTTTAAAATAAATAGGCTAAATAATGGTATTACATTTAAGTGGATTTCAAATTAGACATAAATGAGATATAAGGGAAAAGCTCTAAGGTAATATGGCAATAACAGTAGAGAATCAACTGACGTTTTATGTTGTTCAGACATAAAGAGCGTAGTGTGTAGTCTGTCTAATAAAAGGACCCATTCTCTACAATTCAGAAGGCTGTTTAACAGAAATGTTTCGGCTTTGTAAGCGGACTTCGTTTTTCTAGTTGGCAAGATGTAGACCAATACTGTAACTGTAGGTATTTTAACAATAAAATGTCTGATAAAGTCAGATGAACGTCACCGTTGCTTTTGATAGTCGGTGGCCCGTGCATACAGGGGAATTTTGTCCTGAATAAAATGAATAACGAACTTCATGATTAGGGATTAATTTGTCAGCACAATTACCAGAATATATGTTATAGGTTTATTCAAACCTGAACTAAATTTTACCCTATCAGACAAATGCAACAATTTACCAATTACGCTGTGTTCGCTAACGCTAATGAGTTTAATTAAACTGACAATATGTAAACATATATATTCTTTAAATATTAGTAACAGCTATAAGACATTTTGCTAGAAGTATGCGGATAAAACGTGTAACAAATGTTTACAATTTATATGGCGGAAAATGCAAAAGTTTCCATTTGCATCAGCTACGGTCCTCGTGATCGCAAGACCAAGGTGCACTTCAATGGGAATCGCGCTCAACGTTGAGATCTCGTGTTGCAATCCAGCCACACAACATGTACTTAAAAATTACCCTCAACATAAATTTCCTAATTTTAAAAACTAGCGTGTTTTTTTAAAGTACATCCTCAATGCATGTTCCAATTTTGCTCTGACGTCATGTGAAAATCCATCTTCCGCGGTACATTTCTTGCATTATTGCAATCCTTTGGGGATTTCTTATAAGCTCTTCTTCGTTGATATATCCTAGTTTTTCCCGAAAGCGCTTGAGTGCACTATGCAAGTGATGCATTTTTGTGTTCATTATGCAATCAATTTTCTAACAAGTGAGGTAATATAGATTACTAATCGTCTGGATACAGCCACAAAATAAATATGATATTTGCTAGTTTAGCGTTTACAGTGAGAATCAAAAAAGAGGCAGTACACGACGTAGCGTAAGCAAGGGGACTTGCGTTACATCCAGATACCTTTCCTGTTCCAACAGAATGTATGTAACTACAATGAATAAAATGGGCCAGATTCATTTGAAATACATTACTGCAAGCAGTGCCAGTGATTTTAGAGTTCAATTAATATTGCGTCAACGCCTTGTCCAAAAGGAACTTAACTACCTAATTATATACATAAAAAGAATGTGTTTCTATTTGGAGCATATATCAACTATTTCTTGACAGATTAATCGGCATAGAACAATTTTTACTAAGGCCAAAACATTGGTGTTCTTCAATCAGGTTAAGTAAATGCTGGAAAATACGGTTGTTTGAGTACGTACCAAATGGGTGTCATCCTGCTACTAAAAGCTCCAAAAGAAGATTGAAGTTCAATGTCCTGTCTAACGGCAATACTTATGGATCTAACCTTATTGATCCTTAACACCGATTAAATGGAGTCCGACGCAACTCTTATGTATTAATTTTTGGATGTTCGTGAGTAGTGTAAAGTTTGTATAAAGTAGAAGTCACGATTAAAATTCACGCACAATAATGTGCCTCGACGGGGAATCGAACCCCGTTCCACGAATTTCCGGTCCGCTGCTCTACCACCGAGCTACCGAGGGCTGACGATAAGGTGCGCAAATTTTAATACATGACGGGTGACGGGTGAGTGAGTCAATGTGCAACATCAGGACAGGTACTGTGACCTCATTGGCAATACTTCGCGCATCAAGCAGAAGTCATGTATTAAACATTTTGCACCTAATAGTCAGCCCTTGGTAATTCAGTGGTAGAGCAGCGGACTTGGAAATTAGTGGACCGGGTTTCGATTCCTCGTCGAGGCACATTATTGTGCGTGAATTTTAATCGTGACTTCTACTTCTACAAATCTTGTGTGTTAGACAAGATAAATGGCCTGACACATCGTCGTGGGATATGCTTTGATTTCTAAGCAATACTTTTTCATTATAGACCCCATGGTGGATACACAAATCACCAAAGCTCCAAAACAAAAACGTTCCTTTTTATTATCTATACTAAGGTTTTTAAGTTCCTTCCGGTCAAAGCGCTAAAGCAATATTAAAGGTGCTCCGAAACCCCTGATATTGGTTGCAGTATTGTCTATCAAATTTATTTTGGCTTATTTGATTCTTTCGGTAAGTTTGCAGGAGGTCGACAGCATATTGGAACAGGAAAGGTATATGTGGATATAGCACAATTCCTCTTGCTTCACTGGTGTCGTGATGTGACCCCGTTTTTGTTTGGACTGTAAGCGCATGTGACGTTAAACATACTAAACTATAAAACATTAAAATGTTTGTGTGGCTGTCTGCAGACAGGTGAAATTCCAAATTTAAGTCTACGAACTTCAGTGTCCGATATAGCTGTTTAGACGATTCTTCGGCAGCGGGATAATAAAGCCCCGCCCTGGAGTGTTTAGTACCATTGCTCCAAAGGATGTCGACAAATCCGTTACTTCTCAGTAACAATTTCTTCCATCAGCCTATCTCTTGCAAACAGATGCTCTAGCCACTTTATACTTCACTCGTAGTTCACATTCCACATAGGAGAAATTCTA
Organism: Dicrocoelium dendriticum; assembly: GCA_944474145.2. NCBI lineage: Eukaryota > Metazoa > Platyhelminthes > Trematoda > Plagiorchiida > Dicrocoeliidae > Dicrocoelium > Dicrocoelium dendriticum. The sequence continues at coordinate 57,819,790 of OX104068.1, forward strand.
ACCAGTACCTATAAAAACAAGCGGCAACCAGCGCATTTCGTTTCTAAAGGATATGCGTTGGCAAATGGACCCTTGATATCGATGGTAATTTTAGCCCAAGTCTTCATAGGATACTCATTGCGCTGAATTAGAAATTCTAAGGGCATTGCGCTATTGTCAATATGTTGGGAAGCTTTCCACTCTGGAACTGCGTCCTCAACACTGGAATGTAACTTTGGCAATTAACAGTGGTCGCGTAGTTTGGCTTTCTTCCGCACACTAACAGAATGACCCCCATGCGTCAGTCGATCACTACTGAAATAAGACTATGAGGAATCACGAGCTATTCGCCTCGCGTATTGCAATTGCCCACCCACTATAGAAAGCTCGTCGCAATGAGTAGAGTATAGCAGCAACTCCGGTTAGCTTCGTGTGTGACTAGGCCGCGCATTAAACAACTACTCCCTAACTATTACAAGGCTGAGATCTCCGTCAGTATGTACACGTATCCGGCTAAGCATTATAGTAGGGTGTGCTCCGGTTGAGAGATGGGAATTCATTTTCACCCCATCTAACTAGTCGTTCTACCCTTCGTTACATACTGGAAGCCTGGAAAGTGCACTAGCAACCTTTTAGGATTCACACAGTAATTAGCTGTTTTCGTAGTCTTAGTTTAGTAGGCGGGAGTACCAGCAGCTTAGTAGCAACGGTTTTGAACCCTTAGTGTTACTGTTCAGTGAATTCTTAAAATAGAGGGATGGGAACACAAAACGAATGAACGCCCAAATAAGTAAGAGTGTCACTTCCCACAGGCCTAAATGCAGGCATAGGCATCCTTTTTTACCAGTAGGATAAGTCCTTTCAGTGTTCGACAACGATCATGTAGCATATTCTAATAATCAAGCTTAACCTTCATGTAACTGGGCGAACACGTCCTCTAAACCAACATCGGAAGCATATGTGAAGACGAGCATGAGACACTGCTTTTTGAAAACAGCTACCGAAGGGGCAGACACAACAAACGTTTTTATGGCCAGATATGATTCCTCTTGTTAAATCGTTTAGTGAATTTCTTCTTTTTAACGTGTCAATTTCTTTAGCAGCTCAGCGATTGTCGCAAAATTGGGCAAATGTTGAAGATAGTAAGAACATAGACCAAAGATACTTTTCACTTGTATGTTGTTGCAAGTTTTGGGCAGTCAACGATAGCTCTGCTATTCTGCGTATTTGGTCAAATATCACGAGTAGAGATCACATGCCCAATTAATTCCACTTCAGACACGGAGAATTAACACTTGCTTGCATTTAAGCGAATATTGAGCTCATTCAGCCTAAGCAGTACCTCGTGATGCTTATCCTCATATTCAGTAGTTTTGCTACCAACCCCACAAATATCATCCTTGTAAACAATACATCTTTTTATGTCGGATAAAAATACTTCATGATTTCAAAACGAATTAGAATAAGATGCAGCAACTGCTGTACGAAATGCGATCGCAAGTGCATAAAGTTTTATAAAGCAGTTGTGAAGGAACGACAGTGCACACTAGAATCCAGGTAAATAGGTATATACTGGTATAGAGATGACGGGAATAACCGAAATAACTGAATTAAGATTATCCTGTTATAATATGTTTTCATGGTATTTTGCGAATCCATTTGAGTTTATACTTATTTATGATCAACTCACTCATAAAGTGCAACGTCGCGTTGGCACAGAAATGTGTCAAACTCTACAGCGCTTGTAGTGCGCGATATGGCTGGTATAGCAGTAGCAACGCACAGCTGCGATATAACTCCACGCAGGTTGTCTCAACTTATGATCAATATTGAAATATAGTATGCAAAACAAGTGTATGTATTCACAACGTAGATTTAGGTACCCGAACCATGAGAACTAGCAGACAGGTAGATCACCAAAGTCTGCCAACCCCGGCGACTCCAAGTTTGCAACTTGAGGTTTCCCGGCGCTGTGTCTGCGTCAAATAATACTCAGTTGCATTCGGGTGTATCTAACATCGAAAGTGAGAACTGCGCATCCGTCACCGCTGCACGTGGGTCCAAAGTAAACTTAACGCTCACGTATGCAATTACTCCAAACTAGACAGAAATGACACGAATACCAGTGGACCTTCAAAAACGCCGCTTAGCAAACCGCCAGTAAAAACATTCACCGCTTAACCAAAATTACCAGCAAGGAGAAGAGGCAGATTCAGATGAATATTAAATGCTCTAACACGTCTACATCAAAGGCAAATTGTCAAAGACAAAGGACTGGACGATCTGAAACACTTGCAATCCATGTGACATGCAATGGAAATCTGGACCAAAGAAGCTAGTTTGTTTCGAATCGAACGCCAACCAAACTCAGTCCACTATGGTGAACCAAGTATACTTTATATGACATTGCAACTTAGTGACAAAGTGGAGACATACCCCTTGACAAATCACCATCGTTGTGATTCGTTCTGCGGGGTTAGTATATCCTCTGCTAACTCTTGGAATGATTGTAGGCAATGGTAGCAAACCGCAGGAGAAAACCGCAAGCCAACGGACGAAAGATTTATCTTTGTCCTTGACGTCACCAGAATCCAATTTTCCAACGAGCCACAGGCCCAAATCCATGGTTTGGTAGAGTGGTGTAACCTTTGTGAATATCTGCCTCTGCACCGCGTTATTGCTAAGTCCACGTCAAGGTTACCTATATCATCTAAATTTCAAGTAAGTGGTTCAAATGTGTTGAAGGTCCTGCTCTACTTTAGACAGATGGTTGGAATGACACTCGGAGAGATAGCGTAATTTGCAAAACAAATTGCCATCAGAGATACCGCTGAAAACAGTCGAAACCAGGCTACGATTGGCTGATGGGATACAAAACCAGGGAGCTATCAGCAGCCTTTCGGTCTACATTTTCAAACCAGAACGTAGTGAAACTGCCCAGCCATCTGAAGAAAAGCAAAGTACAGACCCTCAGCCGCAGATGATCTCTGCAATATATGATAGTGGATGGTCTATGCCACGGACATGAACAGCCCCAGCTGGGAGCCAAATATCAGCGTCAGCCTGCACTCAGAGGGTTGCGTACATTCGCGGGAACGGTTTGCGTGTAGATATGTTTCTAAACTTCGTTACTTCTAATAATTATATATAATTTTGGCCAAGCCTTGATCTTGTCAAGCCACTATGTGTTAGGACCTCGTAATGAGAACCGCGACTTGGCTGAACGACCTAAATAACAACGCAGAGATCGCTCTACCTGGTATCTCACTGTTGTGCTACGACCGACCCCCAAAGGAAGGCGATGTATTTCTTCACAGTTCCGACCTACTAATCGATTGTATAAGCGACCATGGTTGCAAATCGTGGACGTATTAGTGTACTACCTACACGGGCTTAGTAGACATTGTATACATCCCACATTTGCCAACTTTCGAAATAGACTAGGATCTAGTTCTCCCTATGAAGAAACTGCTGGCTCTATATTACTATTACTTTCTCTTGGCAGGGGGATGTACAAGCCTAACAAACTCGGTCACACACGTTTAGCAATTTAAAGCCGAACTTCATGCGTTAATCGGTACTTCAATGCTGTAAACCATTTCCTTTCTCTAACTCGTTTCAGGACGAGACAAACTGCACAACTTGGAGCTCAGTGTTATAAACCAGGAACGCATGATCTAGGAAGTAACAATGTAGACTCCATTGGGTCGCTACGATCATGCGACACATCCGTTCCACTACGTATGTTACCCAGAGCACTTTAACCAAGGTACCGTGGAATCTCACATCTTAGCAAAAGATTGGAGGTTGCCCGACCTCATTGATGCAACATGCTGGTCATTACTTTCCGAATGATTCCTGAGATAGCATGCGCGGAACTTGTTGACCTATTCAGCAGGCGGGTGAAAAGCATGTCTGAAACCAAAATTCACCAATCCAAAATATGAAGTTGTTCTTAAGGTAAAGGACTCGGAAATGCTTGGCATTTGGGGACTCGGCATCGCAAGCCCTTATAGCATCTCCGAGAGAGGAAAATTAGGATAACGAAAGCTCCAAGAAACCAACGTGTCCAACTCTTCCAAGAGGCTAAAGTGATGAACCAACATCACTTGGGATAAAACTGCTCTAAGCCCAGGCTAAATTACAGACAGGTAAAAAGCTCCGCCATTACAAAGCGAAATTCCTGCTCTGCCCAAAGCATTCATGTTAACTAAAAGGAAATAAGGGTCAGCCAACGTACATGGATGAAATTTGGTCACATCTACCAAAGTGGGCAACCATCCTAGGTAGCTCCTGTCGCAATCACGCCTTAACCGCATTTCTTTTACGACCGCAACTGTATTGATGCCGCTGATATTTTTGCGGGATTACAGCTTCGCAGGTGCAGTTGGCATTCACCCAAAGGCATTGAAAGTTGTTACTATGAGTTTAACTGTTAGTAAAATATTTCCACGATGCCTTAATGAGATGCACGTCGAAACGATGTGAAAGCACGGGACCATCAATTTAATCTACAAAGGTAGTAGCCGTGCAGAACCAGCGAACTATCGTCTGATAAAACCAAGTTCGGTGATCTACATGCTCATAGATTCAGTTATATCTGAGGCTTTCATGGGATTCATGAAGAGCAGCAAAAGTCTCGTTACGGAAAAGTACGCATTTCGTTAAATTCGGACCTATGCTACTAACCTGTCGATCATTCGAGCATGCTGGACGGATTCTGTATATGCTGGGGAAGAATTAGATGTCGCCTACCCGGATTTCTTAAAATTTTTGCGTGTATAATTCATCGCATTCTACGGCACAAACTTCAGAATAATGGAATTGACGAATCTGTTTTGAGCAGGATAGTTCGCTTTCAAGGTCACGTGAATTGAACCGTTCGCAGCGTTCGATCGTGAAGAATAAAAAATCAGTTCGACATATCACAGGACTCGGTACTCGGACCCTACCTGTTACTGGTTTGCATAAATAACAAGAGGTTGTTGTTTTCAAACCGCCTACTATTTACTTTCATCTAAAGATTTGGCGTTTGTCCGTGCAGTGGTGGATCACACAGCCCTACGAGATTATCTGGATATATAATTCGCTTGGTCTATCGAGAATATACAGCAGTTCAGCGCCAATAAAATGAAAGTTCGCAATCAACACCAGCATATTAGACAAAACTACCGACCAGAGCAACCAGTTCTACATCGGGATTAGCAAATTTGCCATGTCAGTTTACTCGTGCAACTTTGCGGCAAACTGAAAAGACATCTAAGAAAGCAAAGCATCATTCCTAGTGCGTTGGGGAAGTTTCGCTCCTCAGTCGTTCCTAAAGTGCTTCTGGCGTACGTGAGGCCTCAGGCGAAATACGACCGCTCAGCATGGAAAGCATGGAAGAAGCACCGGCTCACCGAGCTCCATAGGGCACAACGTAAGACGACAAAAAATGTCAGAGTTCGGACTCCTATTTTCTTACGACTAAAGAATAAAAGTTTAAACTTGTACAGCCCACGTTATCAGCGTCTACGTGTGGATCTCCTGATGGTGCATCAGCTCCTAAAAACCCCAGTCACGCATGTCACATTTTCTCTGCAAATCTGTAAAACACATGTGTAAGGAATCATTATACTTAGCGAGCCATGCAATACAGCCGACTAGAATGTCGACGAAACTTTCTCTCGTCCCGAGTGTTACAGCCTTGGAATGTTGTTTCAGTGCAGGTAATTAATGCTTCTATCGTATCGATATTCAAAAAACACATTGACGCTACCGTGGCACAGTTATACTACGTGATACGGCCCATAAACAACATATTATGGCACTAGCGCTGAATAAATAGTAGAAGTTAGCATAGCCCAGCTTAACTTCAAGCAGGACTTTTCGGGTATATGCTACTCCAAAATACTCGTGAGTCAAAAATCTCACACATTCTTTTACTGACATTGTCAATTAATATATAATATTCACTCTAATCATCCTGCAGGGCATGTCAAGCATTCACTATTATACTCCTCATAGATAATCGCTTCAGTGCTCCAATGCTAAGGAAATATACAAAGAAGTCGACCATATTGATGATTTGAAGGTGGTTGCTGTCAAAGGTAATAGGCAATGTAGGCCACCACTTACATCTACTAGACCTAAATACATAAACAATGCGAGTATTTGCTTACACACGTACACTCGTCTGTTGCATATCAGCTGTGTGGTAGACCACAATATTGTTAACACAAATGGTCACTGAGATAGTTCATAGTGTACCATAGCTAATTTGCACTAACTTTACATAATCGATATCAACTTACGTAAAAGGAAAACAACTCCATGAGGCAAACAAGTTAAACTTTAAATGTGACGTTATAGGCGTTGTAGCTAAGCCAGTCAACTTGACACGATTCACCCGTCACCCCAAAACCAGAGCACTACAGTGAACCGAGACTATTCCGAGTTGTATTAGGTTCAAACAAAGATGCAGAAGCTCTCCTGTCCGGTTCGAGTCATGTTTCATTCACATCTTCTCGGATATTCCGTGATGCAAAGGTAAACAGGCAAAGTACGAGTTGGAAAAATACCGAAAAATCCGTTGCCAGTACCATCCGTATACACGGTGTTCCCGAAGCAAGAGGAGATGACGAGCACACAGTGACCATTTACGACCAGAAACAATGTCGAGACATTCGAGTGTCATTCTGCTTGGGAAATGTCACAGCGCAATCGAGCTAGAGGCTGCAGAGGTCGCGAAACTACAAGGGACATAATATGATGGTTGTGAAAGTGGTCATTTAACCTAGACAAATGTCAAAAATGGTGATGGTGTGCTGGTATGCGGGCAGCAGCAACGTACCCTCCGAGCTACAGATCAAAGCGGAAACACATAAGAGCCGCAATAATATCATACCACTTCCCGAGAGCGGTTCTGATAACATCACTAAAATAAATGACGAAAATGGCAAACACAGCTCATACCTTACACACCAAGAGAAGTGCAAAGGTAAACGCACGATCAATGGATCAGGCACAACTAAGTTCGTCATTGCTCCATCTAAATAAAGATTAATCGCCGACCTTCCACCGGTCGTTACAACATTATACCCAAAACACACATCTGTAGATACACTGCTAAGAACAGAGAAAGCTTTCTGCAGGTGCACCAATGCACAAGTTTATCCAAACCAGCATGCCCTACCCCTGCCCCATGAGGCATCATAGACCTGGGACATCATATCCTTAAAAGAAACGTGGTTGTACACCGAAATTACCGACACCGACTTCACGATACATAGAATGGCCATTGTGGAGGTTGTTTATCCTCCTCAATGTTCACCCTAGAGCTGGACGCCCGCTTGACATTGTCCTTGGGAACGGTCTTGTGACGGCGATACAGTCATTTGCTCAATTCAGGTGACTTCGGTGTTCCCGATCTGGAAGTTCCTTTCTCCCCCTACAAGGAATTTAATGTCGATCAGCAGGAACATTTTGACATCATCCGAGTAGTCTTCAACCATTTAGATCGCCCAACCGATTCAGAGCTGTAATTAAAGTATCAGTACTTCATTAATGCTCACAAAAATAGAGCTTATGATCGAGAAACCAAAGATAGAACACTTACTAAGGTGGAGTGAGCATATAAGTATACTTCAAGATTTTGCGTCTTATGTGGAATATTCGCCAGAACCAGAGGACTTGTTTCGAATACTCACAGTTTCGAAACGGGAATATACTGTATATGTCATCAGGGAATTTTCGTGCGACTGTTTCATTGAAAGCGCTTGGATAGATTTTACTGATAGTATCATGGGTCTGATTAGATGCGCATCAGAAAAAGGTCATTTTTTGCATTAGCACCTCCATCCATAATGTCCAGTGTACAAACGCACATAACAGTAATATACAGCGTGACATGTGTACAAAAAGGACCCTAGCCCGGACAAACGGAGCAAGTACGTGGTGGATTGTAATACTTTTATCGCACATTTCTGTAAGGACAGATTAGAACACTAGCAGAGTCTAGCGATTTTCTAACAACAAGCATCTGTGCAAACAAGTGAATAACCTCACTAGATTGAAGCGTAGTGTTTCCCAACTTTACCAGCAAATGAAGCATTAAAAACTGCAGATGATGCATCCAACGCTGTACGGATGCATCGTGATTTAATATTCAGAAGCGCTACCAGAAAGTGTCACATATTTGTCCAACATGCCAGTATTTACACATGACACGTTTAGTTCAGCGACCGTTTTGAGGAATCTGCTAGCGTTGTGGCTTCTAATTCCACCGGAGTTGAAAGCGATCCTGTGAAATCATTGCAGATCGTAACTAAGAGGATAACTGAGCCATTAATCCGATTTTTCCAAAGATGCCTGGATAAAAAACAGGTCTCCAGCATCTGGTTAATGGGTAAAAGTATCCCGATTTTCAAGGATAGTAGTCGTTCTCCACCCGCCATAGATCGACTTTTGATAGTCTGACGGTGCTCACAAAGGCGATGGAATCCACCAAACCTAGAGCAAAAATTCACTAACTAGAAATATCAAAATAATGGCCTAGGATGAACACGGATTCCGTCATCATCCGTAGGTACTATCAATCTACTGATTGAGAGTGCCAGTTGGACTGACACGGTTTATTATGGAGCTGGAAATAATGTCATCATACTCGGCATTTTTAAAGCTATTGACCGCTTAGTTAACCGCATTTTCCTCAACATGTTGCAAATTTACGGATTAACGAACCCCCTTCTTGCACGGATGGCAAATTCCTCATTCAGCACTGCCTTAGGTTTGAGTTTGGTGCTCTTATATCGAATCAATTGATGTGAACTGAAGGTTTCCACAAGGATATTAGTAGGAAACCGCGCTTATTCATGGTCTCCACTGACCATCTCAACCGTGTCCTCGAGTAAAATATGCTGATTTTGCAGATGTTATCAAGACACGGCGGGCGATCGATAGTCAGGAAGACCCTTATCTGCTGCAAAGTTAGTTAAAACGAGACGTTGGATGGTCAAAGACAAACCTAATTACCCTTGAAGTTGGCAAGCGCAAGATTTTGCACGCACGCCACAAGCCAAATTGCGCAAACAAGCCTGGATAAAAATTAACTAAATGAATAAAGAAAATAGAAACATTGAGTTCAATGAACTCAGGTGAATAGAACAAGAAGAGGCACGTTGAACTGTCTAAAACTATCAATCTATAAGCAAATGGTTGTTACACTCAAAATCCCATGGAGGCTGTGATGCGTCGACAACATTCAGCCACTGGTTACTTCCGTTGCGTGTGAACAACTGCTAGCAGGGAATCGGTTTTTTGTCATCTTTGACACCTTGCTCCTTCAACAATGATCTGAAGGCGCGCAATGGTGTTCGCTTGCAATATGTGTCTACATATTCTTCTATTAAATGATGGTGGTTTAGATTGCTAAGTTTGTGGTCTGAGGGTTCGCTGAGCTCGACAGTTTGGTTGCAAACGCTCTGTCACCACTCTAGGTGACACGGTCATTCCTCGTTTATGTAGCGGAGCGGTGAAGTGATGGTGACTATTCGGACTTCTAGCCGTCAGTCTGAGTTTAAATCGTTCGATGCGCACATGACCATCGAAATCGATCTCTGATCCGTCCCTCTCAGCGTAAGCACGCGTGCGTCATCGTGAGACTCATTTGTCTGGCATTCTGTTCCGTTATACTTAGTTAACTAATTCGGTGATCTTTCATCCGTAATGCTGCGTGTATGACATCTATTTCAAAGCGTCAATTTACTGAGTTGTCTACATAATTCCATGCTTCCAGGAATTCTCTAGCATACTTCGAATTTCAGTGGGTTAGTATCTTTAGTATCTTTACTTTATCTAGGTCCAAGTGGTTGCCTTCTTGGTCTTCAGGCATGGAAACCAGTAAACGCGGCTTACGTCTCATTATGGCGAACGGGCATCCGAAACATTTCGTCAAAGCAAGTCTAAAGAAATGAGTGCCACAAAAAAGCGGGTAAAGGTAGATAAATCGGTTGCGCATCCTTACACTCAATACGAGCCTGAACTAGCACTGAGATTGCTAGGACCAAATAGAACATTGGTAACTCAGAAACAAACTGCTCCTTTGAGAGGATTACTTTCTAGGCCCGAGTGATCTTATATACAAAATAAACTGAAAAGACTGCGACAAACATTTCATCGACAAACTGAAAGGAAACTTACAACACGGATCAACGAACATCGAATGGTTATACTACCCGCATTCACTGGTTTCCATGCATGAAGACCAGGAAGGCTACCACTTCGATCTAGAGAATGTATAGATCCTAACCCGTAGAAATTCGAGGCATGCTAGAGAATTCTTGGAAGTATAGTACTATACAGACAACTCAATAAATCGACGCTTTGAAATAGATGTCATACACCCAGCATTAAGGATGAATGACCACCGAATTAGTTAACTAAGTATAACTGAACAGAATGCCAGGCAAATGCGTCTTACGACGAAGTCAAACGAAGAGGCACGCGTGCTTGCGCTGTGAGAGACGGATCAGAGATCGAGTTCGATGGTCATGTGCAGTCAAACGATTTAAACTCAGACTGACGGCTAGAAGTCCGATCAGCCACCATCACCGCGCCGCTCCGCTACATAAACGGGCACTGATGAGGTCACTCTTTTTGGTGATGGAACATTCTCAACCAAATTACCCAGCACGACGAACAGCCCGCCCACCAACTGTTCTGTTCAATTAAATCTGGGTACCTAATGCTTCAGATTTCTTAGACGAATAATCCTGACTGACAACATTAGTGTCCTTGCTAGTCTGGTAAACTTAAATTACGTATCGCCAAGAAGAACGTGCGTATTTGTTTTCTGTCAGTGCGAAGGAAACGTTAAATTCCCAGGACAGTTTTGTAAATTGCTGCGCCGCCATACATTGAAGCCAACTATCACAAACGTACAACGCCTTGCCAATCAATACTTGGAGATGGTCAACAGAATGCTATTACAATTGCTGGAGACACATGAATGCCTTGAGTCCATTGTTTACAACTTTCATTTAGTCGGTGGAATCAATATTTGAACTGTTGTAAAATAATCGTTTGCAGAAAGAAAATAATGCCAGTTTAGGATAAACGTAGATTTCTTGCAAATGGTGATTATCTTTCCATGGCAATTTAGCTAAATAAGTGAACGATCATTTTTCGGCCTAATTGAATAGGGAACAAATTAAAGCGACGTATGGTATTTGTACATTTTAAAATCCAACTAAATCAGGTCAATAACATCAAGGTTGCGGCATATTTTGTAAACATATTGATCGACACTCGAAGCTAACACTAACAAGTTAACTGAACCATAATGTTATAAACATAAGCTAGTTAACATAGCAATAGGTTTCATGATGGCTACATTTCGTCATTCATGGTGCCTGGACAGCAAACAGATCAAAACCCTAGGTGATTTGAGAATCAACGTTAATGGTTTAGTTACCATGGATAAGTCGGGTTACAAAAACAAGGTGGAATGAATCCTACACGACAAATCAAAATTCAAGTGAAAGAAATTGCAAATAACATAACACAGATTGAGAATACAGTAAGCAAACATCTGAAAATATTATTGCATCATGCGATGCTAACAACTTGGCATCAAATTTGTACCGAGATCAACAGATAATTAGCTTACCCAAAATTCATAAGGATATTACACGCAGAAAAATCTTATCCATATATCATTCACCGTACCACAAGCAATCACGTTGGCTAATCGAACTACTCCAGTTAAAAAAATGATAGTGAAGCACAACTTCAATGATACCTTTGAGTTTTTGAACATTTACGCGAATTTATGATTTCGTGCAAGATGATGTGATCCATAATGGGGAGTCTCTGTTTACTAGCATTCCGCTGAGAGAGGCATTGAATTTATTATGTGACTTTGTCACTAATGAGTAAAAGCCTCTGCTGGTTTCTGTAGTGTTGCTCAAGTTTTGTTGATGCTTTGAATTGAAAATTTATTCTTTATATTCGACGAACAGGAATATCAACAGGTAGATGGCGGGGCTATGGGGAATCTCCTTGACCATCTGCTGGTAGACATCTTCATGGCGATGGTGGAGTCGCGCTTTGATCTATGCCTCGGACAATTGTGCCTCAATAATTGGTTAGTGAACGACACATTACGGTTCACACCATTCTTAGAGGCGGCTCAATCACTTCTTAGAGGTAGGCTTTTGCCCACCCAAATGTCCGCTACACCTAGGAAGATGAGGATGAAAACCGTCTGCCTTTTCTGGACATACCACCAACGAGGCGAGAAGATGGCTTGATACAGTGCACCGTTTACCGCAAAGCTATCTGTACTGGTTTGTTTAAACAATTCATCAATCTTACACCGGTTTAATATAAAGGAAATTTTTTCAAAACGATGTTTATCAGGCCAGCAGAATATGCAGTACGACGTGCATGATGACTGAATCACAATTCATCACACAAATCCTAGGGTCAAATGGCAGCCCTGTAGTCTTTAATAGGTTTCATAGCCACCCGCGGCAAGTGAACATCCGGTCGTTCTTTCTGCACCAAAAATATATGTTTATCTGCGACTTCCCTTCAAAATAGATGTTCTAGCTAAGCAAGTAGGACGAGGCATCGCAGTTGCAATACGACTTGCATTCGATGCCGATAAATTGTGCCCTCTCTGGATAACCAAGAAGCTGCCAGTGTCCCCAATCAAGCTTAATAAGCCGATCTCCGCTATATCGTACTGAATCTATCGATTTTTGTGAAACTGTGGAGGTAGTTACATCGGTAGAACGGACGGTCTTTTCTGCAAGCAGGTTGGTGAACACATTCTAAAGTGTAGCGTTACCTTTCCAAGCCGGCCGCAACTCGGTCCTATGTCCACGAATAACGTACCAACCTCCCAAATTGCTAAACAGGTGAGTGAAACGGGTCATCAGGTCGATTCCTACTATGCCTTTAGTTTCATCTATTGTACTACAAACGCCAGTCTTTACGTTTGCAGAAGTAGCTTCCAAAAAATTCATTTCCCAATAATGTGCGTCCAGAAGCAACTGTTCTTTAGGTTCAAACCCCTTGTGGTAATAAAATCTACTCGAAATGGTGACATCGATTACTTCGCTTGCATGTGACCTTACGACCAAACTTTTGTCACGTTGTCATTCGATATGTTGCTCATTTGCAAGTGATCAGAGGCCACAAACACGTATCATAATACAACCTTGCTCACCATATATTTCTGTGAAAGTTAATACAATGAACACCATGCTTCAGATATCATCCATATCCTGAAATCTATAAGAAAAATTTAGCGGTCGCTTTAAATAGTAATCCGTCATATTACATTGTTTTAAAAGCAAGGGTATTGCCATGGTCTGATCAAATTATACGAAAACAAACGGAGCAGCGCTGCGTAATAATACTTGGCTCGTTAAGCCGTCGAGGTAATGTATACTTTAACACTTTCATTTCTCACCTCATTCGCATACACAATATAAGCAGAAACACAGACACAAATGCATACATGGGAAAACATTGGCATACCAATAACATCGTCAAAATCAAGACCAAAACAATCTGCTAGATTGCCTCAAGAGTTTCAGTGCACCTTACACAGGTTGAGAGGCTCTAGTAAGCAACGCTTCCCTGACTGTTAATATTATCGTGTTCCGGTTACGAAATAGCATTTTGAATGCAGTCTTTGGATCGAAACTGTGACTAGTTGCCGTGAGTTGCTTGGTGATAGATGATGAAGGAATCCGGTTCATTCTGGGGGTTGCTCCAGTTGGTTGCCTCATCATTTGTTCCACCCATTTTGGCAAGTGTTCAGCCACCCTTTGAGCCAACCGACGGTTATTCCTACCTATGTAAACGTCACTTCGACTGCAGTTGAACTGATAAAACACATCAGAGTATCAGGCATTGTAATATTGAATAAGGATAACTACGTTTAAAAACGGAGTCTATTTTGGGGATAGAGGTAAGTCCATAGGTAGGACTAACCGTCGGTTGACTCAGAGGGTGACTGAACATTTGTAACACTTGCAACACTTGCGGACGTCCGAAGTCACTGGGAGAATATCCGAAGCCCTCTCTGTCATGGACGAAATGATTGTTGGGAATTTTTGTGCATTGCATCGCTTTTTTCATTAAGTTCGACAAAATGGTTCAATTTGCAAAATTAGTATATATTTATCGTGAATGTACCAGCTACCCTTACTAGAAACCTCACTCCACAAAACTTCGTCGCTACCGCCGGTATGATATGCAACATGAATAACTCCCTGAAAAACACCTTTCAATGTTTCTCATGGAGAAAAATACCGCTCTTGTTCGGGTTCTAACAAATATCCTTTATACACAAGCTATATTTTTACCTATCGTCCCGCTCAAGTTACTCTTGCAGTTCTTTCGTATGCGTGAAGATCCCCTAACTCCTTGTCCAACTAGGCTGCAGTATCATCTACTCCATCCTCTCAATATAGTTACCCGGTTACCAAACTCTCGAAATTACAATGTCTGATATCGTCGGCGATTCCACTACGGCCTCGTAGTCAGTGGTACCTTTGACTATCAGTTCACTTGCTACAAAGTGTAATATTTCGGTTGAAAATTGTTCAGTCTACTTGTTCTATTTGTTGCAAAAAAAGAGTGAACAACATCCAACAGAAGATTGTCGGTCATTTACGCTCATGAGACACCAAAAATACAGAAGCCAATGGTTGTTTTCTTGCTCATTTATTATAATGGACTATCTTTAACTGAAAATAACCGTATCTTGTCACTTAATAAGTTGTCTTTGAAGGTTCTCATTAAAGAATTATTGAGGAATCAACCATCCATTGATTACCCCTTTATGCTGCAACAAAAACGGAATCTTCGTAAAACAAACAAAGGTGTCTACAGCTATTTTAGTGAAATCCTTCAATTCTATTCAAAACGTTATTTGCCTTTTATTCTCCTTTTGCTAGAGACAAATGTGCTCCGCTAATAGCTGTATGCTGATATTTTTAACCTTCCAGCTGGTAGTTTACTTACCGCATCACGTCAAAACAACTGCATACTTATGTGTATTTTCGTTCAGCTCGTCTTATGTAGACCACCGTGGTAAAACTATGAAACTAGAGCCGGAGTGAGTTTATTGTCTCGTCACACAAATAGATGCCTAACAAAAGTTAATTATAAATCTCGTTTGTGAAAAAAACGCATCCATCATGAAGTATGTTATAACATTGGAGTGAAGATCGCCTGATTTTTCTCTAAATAATCAAATTTTGCTGCAAACGACACAGTTTCTCCCGTTATTACAGAATACGATGAAGTTAAAAGTAAAATCTGTTTTGTCTTTAAACTATCACTGTCTACAAGAATATTCACCATCAATAATAACTGAACCCGGCATTTGCAAATTTGGTGATGCAATGGAGCCTGATTCTAATAGTATGGCGGAAAATCGGGTCTGGTTAGAGTGTGATGAAAGGCGACATCCACGAACGAATCTTGAATACTTCAGTACGCTAGGTTACCATGCTTCCGGTCCACAAAATTACTAACTATTAAATTCAACACGTTACAATTGGAAGAACTATGAAAGAATTTAAAGAACGAATAACTGCTGAATTTCACTTGTAGCACACAAATGTGAAGCACTAATTGGATTTAGAGGAATCCAAGTGCACGCACCGCAAAACACACCGGGCCAAAGATAATGCGAAGTAATGGAACAAGGGGTTTGGATAACATGGACGGTGGAAGCACAAATGGCATTATTTAGTTAATGTTAACCTTATACATATATATCAATCTTTGCTGTCTGTATCCAAAAAAGGAAAGTTTCAAGGAAAATATTTAGAGATAAGCCATGTAATGTCAGTCATTGGAAAATGGATGTGGGTTGGAGCTCACTTCAAAATATGGATCCAGCAAGCTTTTTGTAAACTTAGTCAACAATATTTGTTCCACAAGCTGAAAGAAAGAATGATGCAAACAAAAGAACAGAATGACATATAACTCACTACTTACGGGTCAGGGTCTTACCCTTTAAAAGCTAAGAACATATAAACTAATTAACTATTTGGGAGGCGATATACTGCGTCATTTTCTAAATAAAAGTTTGCTAATGGAAACCCTAAAAAAATAAAATTGCATAGATAAAATCCCATGGCATAAGGAGCCCTGTAGAATGGTCTGTCTGATGAAGTCAGTTGAAAGAACTAAACTGACGGCAAGGTTAACAGTACATCCGTGGGAAACACTTCTTAACACTCATAAAAGAAAACTTTACCTACGAATTACTGTTTGTTACCTCATGTTAAAGGGGATTACGATTTAACTAAGAAATTAAAGTATATTTGAATGTTGCAGCATTGGGATCAATATAAACATGAAGCGTAAGTGCAAATTAGGAGGGATTTATATATCGGTTCACCACAATTTTAAGAGACAGGAAGAACTTTACGTATTTGCCCGGCTACGGTATCGACTACTGATTTACACGATGGATAAGTTATGATGGATGTAGTGTTAATGTTCACATTGCCTGGATAACAGTATCAGTGTTGTCGCAATTTGTCATAGGGATCAATTAATAATTGTTCATTAATATCGACGGATGGAGTTTGGAACATGTTTCTTGTCAGTTCTGCAGTGACAAGCCGCAATATCAACTCTCTTGGTCTTTTAAATGTTAATCTTGTTACGGGCACGCGACATTTGGCTACTGCCTCAGAATGATTAAAATTTACTCCGATCATGTGTATTGCCTTTGCAAACCGTTGCCAACTGAGTGCTTCTGAACCACTTCATGCGAGGATTCCAAACAAAATCAACGACACATCAACTGACCTAGACTGATCACTATCTCTTGTGTCCATCGGAAGCAAAGCAATCGAATATCAGGAGTTCTTTTTATTTATCCTTCAAGAATCAACATCGACTTATATTCCACCACAGATGCGCATATCACTTATTCATACGACATGAATACTAAATACTGTATTATAGAGCAAGCGAAAATGACTTTTGTACAAATCTTTCGAAATATGGTGAAATACGTCATAAAGGTTGTCAACCGTGAATATCGTTGCCGTTCTCATGTAACATTTAACATATCTGACTAATGTTATTGCAAGGTTCAACAATGTGACGTCATCGTAACTGTGCAATCGTTCTCTGAATCGACGAGTGGTAAAATATAAATCTAACAACGTGTTGTACTGCCGCACAGATGTTGCCTCTATCACACGTTCGGGCAAACTGTTCCAAATGTTTACCATTCTACGTTCCAAGCACAATGTGTGGGGAACACGCTTCACATCCGGAACGACAAGTTTGTATCTGTGTCCGCGTGTGCTGTATGGCGCTCGTAAGTGCAGAATTGCTCTTAGCGCGGGGAAGACACCGAGATGTAGAATACGGTAGATCATAATGAGGTAGACCCGCATCCAACGGTAGGACAAGGTGTGGAGTGCTAGTTTCTCGCACCGGTCTTCATAACCCAAGCCACTTAAACTCGGGATAAGCCTGGTAGCAAAGTGTTAGACCCGTTCGATCTATTGTTTCGCGCCTAGGATACTCGGAAAGTAGGCGGGCGAACCGTACTCTAGCATTGGTCTAATGATGGAAGAGAAGATGCGAGTGACAACTTCTTCAGACCGTGTGCCGAAGCTACGCTTCAGCGCCTAAAGCATGCGCAGTCCGTCACGATATAGCCTGTTCGTGTTGTCCACGGACTTCAAATCGTAGCGTGAGAGTACACCTAGGTCCTTCACAGAGGGTGTGGGATATAGCGGTTGGCCATCAAGGGTGTAGGTTCGGTCGTCAGCACCATTCCCTAGGCTCTTAAACACAGACTTGGCTGGGTTGACCGGGAGAAGAACTTCTGCAGACCATGTGGATAGGCGGTTGAGGTCTTGCTGAAGTAGGCCACAGTCATCGGGAGCTTCAATTTCTCTCCAAATCTTCATGTCGTCCGCAAACAAGGCACACGGCAACCGGAGATGCTGAAGTAGATCGTTGAAGTGGATCAGGAACAGAGCGATCCGAAGCACATTGCCTTGAAGCACGCCAATTGTAGAGGGACACCAGACAGTTAGATGGTCGTCGACATGTGCCCTCCACTTTCATCTAACAAGAAAGTCGTGGATTCACCGGTGCAGTGAGTCACGGACACCACACATCCTGAGTTTGTGAAGGTAAACATCATGGCTGACTTTGTCGAACGCTATACTGAAATCGATGGGTATCACGTCGACGGATTTCCTCATGTTCATTGCCTTTAACTACTCATGCCTCGTCACAAGCAAGTTCGTAATGCATGAGCGACCTTGCATAAAACCGTGCTGTGCGGGCGTCAGGACCTCGTTTGACTGTAGCAACTGCAGCACTCTCTTCTTCACGATTTTCTCACAACCTTTGCCAAAATAGGTTTTAGACAAATTGGCCTGTAGTTGCCTACTTTGCTAGGGTCGCCGAATTTCGGAATAGGCTTCACCACCGAATATTTCAAGCACATGGGCAACGAGCCTTTGGAAAGCGACATGTAGAAAAGATCAGACACGACAGGAGAGAGGATGGACGAAAGTGACTTAAGAACAAGTGGGTGAAGCCCATCAGGTTCGGCAGGTTTAGTGCCGTCAAGGTTCGCGAGTAGTTGGCCTACCTCTTCAGGCTGCAACCCATACTATCGAGTTCGGTAAAAGCGGTACACGTCGAACTCGGAACAGACACCTGGACATTCGCAAATACAGAAGCGAAGTGCGCAGCCAACGCAAACGCACGCTCACTGTAGTAGGTTAAGGGATGTCCATCCGTGCCATCCAGCACTGGCACACCACCTGCCGGCTTCAGGTGTCTCTTCACGTATGCAAAGACGTCCTTTGAGGCGGTCTTCGTGACTACTCTGAGCTGCTCTTCGAAATGTCGATGTTTATTCTTTTCTGCACTGTTGCAGAGGTTCCGCTGGCATTTATACACTTCGTAATCATTAGTAGAGCCAGAGAGGTGGTATTTGTCTAACAGTCTGTGGCACCTCCGAGTCAGAGTTCCATACTCATTGTCAAACCGATGAGGCTTAATCGGTCCAACCTTCCGAAATGTCAATGGCATAAATTGGGAACACAATGATGTCATTCTCACTTTTATAAAATATCCAACAGTCTTCCACAGATGCAGCTGGTGATAGAGACCAATCCAGTTGGCTTGCGGCTCGAGCTAGGCAATCGAAGTCCGTTTTCCAATAGTTGTATGCTGGTTCCAGCGGACGTGAATAAGGCAAGGGTAATTCCATATCAACTTTGCTCGCTAAGTGGTCGCTTGTAGCCAAGGGCTCGATGGTTCCGACAGTCACACACTCGTTGTTCGTAGCTGGTTAACATCAGGTCGAGACAGGATGGGGTTGAACCGCTTGTTATGCGTTTTGGCTGACATATGCGTTGCGATGCACCAGTTCCAAGCACCAAATCAACGAACTTCGCTTCAACCCACTAGCTATCAAATGCACACCAGGTCATTGCATACTAGGACAGTTAAAATCCCCCATAAGTAGAAAGTTTGGACGATTCATAAGGGTTCGAAAATGGGGCAGCCAGTCCACACAACTCAGGCGACTGCGATAAACTGCGCCCACAAGTAGTTCTCCGCGCCTAAGGCGGATGGAACACCACATAGTTCACACAAACCATCGTCATTTCGGTAGGTGCTCACAAGTCTCCCGCGCACGGAAGACCGGATGTAAAGCAAGACACCACCGCGGGAATTCTTTAGTCTATCACATGGGAAGCGCGAATAACTGTTGAGTTCAAATTCTTGGGTGTATAACTATGAATGCAGCCATGTCTCTGCGAGTTTCATAACATCTGGTCGCTCAAACGCAACCAAATTACAAAGTTCATCGCGCTTGTCCATAACACTGGAAACCTATCTGAAGACTACTCGCAGGCCGCAGCAGGAGCTGTCGGGCTTGCTTGAAGTGTGAGCAGCCTGTTTATCCTGATTGGCAGATGGTTTGAAACCACCAGAAAACTTACGATATGAAGATTTGTTTCTCCTCACCAGTACGTATTTTCAGCACAATGACGGCAGACTTGAGCCACTCCCTCTCTAGAGGGTCCAGGTCTGGACGGACATGAACCTTCAAACCTTTCAGCCTACTTAGGCGGGACATGATCAGTCTTTAACTGGCTTCGTCAACAAACATGATTCTGGTAGGCAGATTTTGTTGTTCACCTTGCTTTCCAAGACGGTTTTTTTTTGCATCAATTTTACCCAGTCCTCACCAGCGTCGAAGAATCTGTCAATTAGACTCTGTAAAACTCGACCTCGTGATCGCAAAACACTTGGGGTGATGGATCACTGGACTCCGGCGCGTGGAATATCATGAGCTTATAACGCCTCTGGTCGGATGATGCTGACCTTTTAGGGCGAAGTATATTACCAGCTAACGGCTGACTTACAGAAGCTGAAAGCCCAACATCCGTTCGTAATTTCGTTCTTTGTTCTTTCCACTGGTCTTCAGCACACAGACTTTCAACTGCTGGGACATCAGTGCCCTTTGGACATAACAAAGGTAAACAATTTATGCAAGGTGAAAATAGGCTTCTCACCACGGCTGGACTTCTTGCGGGTAAGTTTGCACGGGTAGAGGAGGAAGACTGAGCTGAAACCTGAAGGCTCTTCGGGCTAGGTGGTTAGACCAAACACACGGAGCTGTTCGCAACGGAATGATGAAGCCTACATGTCGGCTTTACTCTTCCTGGCTGTATCTTGTTTCGGCAATTTTCACACAAAGTTTGAACGAAATCGTGTTGGATCTGAGGATGACGATGAAAATGCTCAACGGATAATCCAACACATGAAATGTGGTATTTAACTTGGCACAAAACACACGCGATGACAGTTGCACGGTGTCTGACTATTTTAGAACAAGTACCACAAGATGACTGCTGCGGCATTGTGAATAATCCGAAAACAAAATGGTGGCCAATTGTCGTGGAGAATGGCGACATCAAGGTCGCCGAAAGCAAACGATGAAAACACAGTTATTTTTGCTCGGAAATTGCAGAACTAGAAAGGAAAATGAATTGTAGCTAAATTTAGACGAAATACTTTCAATAAACGAAGAAATCCAACACAAGGTGATATTGTCAGCACAGCGATACATTCGCTCGCTTAAGTGGCAAAGCCCGTTGTCTTATTGATCAGGTGCAACGTACCAACGCTTTACTCTTATTTGTCGTCCAGATGTTTCACAAACGCATGTTACATGATTATAATAAATACCAGCCATTGTAATATTTTGGTGACGCTGGTGAAAATGTTTTAGTAAAAGATCACTTTAACTGGGCATTTTCTCTACCACGTTTACAGGCGTATAGCTGATGCGTTTCAACCGATTAGCGGGATACTGGAGGTTGTTGTTATTGCTAATAGCACGGCCTATTTGTAACAACTTTTCAGTTTTATCAGGGTTCCATAGATAAGTCGAAATAGTTCGATCCGCCATAAATGATGATTTCACCATTCCAGTACTGACCGGTTGTGTTCTGATCGGGTTAAAGAGACAAAGAGTAGACATAGTGCTCGGCGTATAATATATTAATTATGGCATAAATACCGTATAGACAAGGTATACTGCAGACGGTTAGACCGTAAAATAAGCAACTAACCATTTCTATGAAAGTGATTTTACAACTTCTACAAAACAATGTTAATGCGGGTAGAAAATATAAATATATATCTATCGTTTGGTTATAAAAACCATGGTCTTCAGTGATGACTCTGAAATCCGTCTTTTCTAGCTTAATCATGATGTGTCTGCATCAGTCAAAAATGACATGCACGGCGCGGCAATGTCCTTCCCTTCCGTAGCTCCTAGTTGCTGATTCTTTATTTATAGAAGAATTTCATAACATCTACAGTAAGTCAGATATACATTACATGACCGCTAAAGCCCTGAGTGGCTGTTGCATTTCTTCAGGAATCGTCAACTGTGCGCATTTTTTCTGACCCTTGTGATTCTCGAACCCCAAAATCAACTGTTGCCAGTCTGTGATTAAAACCCCTAACCAACGGGGATAGCAAAGGCCATCTTAACTAACTTTGTACAGGATGGACCCAAACTCCCCGGACACTCCACATTTATGCAAATGCTTACGTAAATCAATGCATAAATGTGAAATGATACTTGTCTAGGAAATGAAGGGCTCTTCGCTGATCAACGAAGTGCATCGAAACAAACATGTGCTAGCGTATCATCATACTGTCATGGGTCCAATGTATCTGTGCGTTCATCGTCATTCTCAGCACATATACGAACGCGTCTCCAGGTGCGTGCTGAGATGCATTGCAGAAAATCAGGGGAAATCATGTTTAATGAAACACGGATTGCAGCTTTAAGTTTTTCGTGTGTTGTTGTAAGGTGTCTTGCTGATGTGTTCTTTCATCATGCCCCACAGGTCATGTCACAAGAGGTCAGGACTGCGAGCTGACCATTGATGCTGTGATCCACGTCCAATCCACCGGCCAGGGAAATTCTCATCCAGTAACCGGCACACCGAGATAGAATTATGTGCGAGAGCATCACCTTGCTTCAAAATGGCTACGTGCATGAAATTAGTTGAGGAATGAACCAGGTCTCTAACATTTCTCGGTAGGTGAACTGATTCATTGAGTATTCGTAAAATATGGCCCAATGACTTTGCTGCCTGAAATTACTGCCCACATCGTGAGTTGCGGTGGATTGTGGGCAATTTCTTCAGCATAGTATGGGTTAATCTTGCTCCAAATGTAAACATTGAGCGATCGTGAGCTGAGATAGATAGCACATTCATCACTAAAGAAGACAGAGTGACCATTGATTTTTGTAGGGAATTCCTGGAGAAGGTGTTTACAGGCTTCCATTCCATTCTGTCGATCAATATCAGACAGTTAATTGACCTGCATTTTAGGTTGGTTTTGAGTACCTTTTAGAGTGTGGAGCAGGGATTATGCAATTCAGCAGGCCTCATATGAGTCGACTTCTCTGGAGAAATGATTTTCACTTGCTCCATTCAGAAGGCATGGCGTACAGAGGGAGGGGCATGCAACACAGATCCAGATAAAAATGTTTTCTTCTCCCATGAGAATATGTCGTTTTTTGGTGCGTGCTTCTTGAAACGCTCCTGGAATTTGTTGGAAACGTCAGTTTAGTGTTATTTTTTCTAGCACGTAATCATGTACGCAAACAGCAGTTATTAGTTTTTCTTTAATGGTGCACAGACATCTTTCTGTTATATTTTGGATGTTTTCCTGCAAATAGAAAGGCAAATGTATAGTAGATATATGCTCTAAATATCATGATAAATGTGCAACTGATAATTAATAAATGGTATTGCAAAATCATCAGTTCTTAACAATGATAATGGCCTTCGTGTCCAACTTGTCGATTTGATTCAGCGCTGCTCAGTGTACCTATACCATTTAACTTTATC
The DNA here is from genome assembly GCA_944474145.2 of Dicrocoelium dendriticum. Classification (NCBI taxonomy): domain Eukaryota; kingdom Metazoa; phylum Platyhelminthes; class Trematoda; order Plagiorchiida; family Dicrocoeliidae; genus Dicrocoelium; species Dicrocoelium dendriticum. The sequence continues at coordinate 57,843,219 of OX104068.1, forward strand.
CAATACTTTCGTGTACTTAGTTACACGGATAGGTATGAGCAAGTGTTTTGTATATCAATGCTTCAGGTAGACTAATAATAAAGCGGAGACGTTCCGAAACGAAACCAAGATTCCGTCGCCGCGGAAACTCTCCGTCAGTTTATCTATACATAACCAATGGTTTATAACTGACTGTAGTTGCGGTATTTCGGAAAACCATAGAAAAATCTGGGAATTCACGAAAGACTTTAACGGAACGATGTATGTTTTAAATTTTACGAGTTTTGAAGGAGGATTGACTAAATATATATGGTCATGTACGGAAAAAAACTATTGTGTTTGTTTACGAAATCAGCTGCAACTTTGGCTTATCCTCGTGACAGAGAACTATGGAAGCTGGAATATCTTCTCAAAATCTGCCCCACAAGAATGCTGCACCTCCGTTATTGGACCAGTATATCCGCCAAAAGAACGGTTCTCTGGATGCCATCGCTGACTATGCCTGATCGTATTCAGTTAAACTAGGTTACTAAAACAGTGCATTATTGTCAGTTAACTGAAAGGAAATGAAAAATAGGTATCAACGAATTCCATATTTTTGCAGCACATGTAATTTGCTTTCGTCTTTGACTAGTGCCGACACCAACCACTGACACGAAGTAGCAGTCAGTCACCGTCGGTGGTGTAGCCATGTAAAGAACATCATTTCAAATTGAAACGAAGATTACTAAGTGTCGGGTAAGTAGACATACGCCTTAGAACCGGTGTGTTCAGTAAAGCTAACGCAACCTCGTCAATTGCTCAGTATTGCAATGCACGAGGCTGTTTGCCCATTTGGAGCCGGTCTGATACGTAGGTAACCTCGTAATGGAAAGTTGCAGTGGGACTTGATTGTGAAAGCGGCATCTCTTGTGCATTACATTGCTCCAATGTTTATTTGATGAGCCGTGCCAACAGAAATTTTGATATGGGGTATTTTTCGTATTTTTTTTCCTTTGACTATGCCACTGGACGTGTACTGTTCCACGCTTACAGTATTACCGGTTGACCTACCAGGCCAAACTGAATGAGTATGAAGCATGAAGCGTTGTCCAACTATCTGTTGTTGGCACCAAACTTGGTGTCTCTAGAAGAAGGCTGGTTGTCTCTGGGGGAGATGCGGTGCAACTATTTCTTGCGCTACCGTAATCAATGTTTGGGTGTTTCATGGAACACTCACTGGTAAAGTAAGCTAGAAATATAACTGATACGCAGTATTCGACTTTCGACATCATGCATATTTGCCAGTGAAACATTTACTGGATTTGTAATTTATGCATTCACTCATTCGTGTACTACACACTCGAATAGGTTTGGATAAACAATAAAGATAGAGGTTGTGCATGATGTGCAGAAAGTGTGGCAGACAACTATGTATCAGTCTACCGGCAATAGATTTTGTGTCCTTTCACAGACAGGGTGAAAAGAAATTTTTAAATTAGAAATCTGCAAGCTATAATTTGAATCAAGATGGCAGTGAAAACACGTGTGCAATAGGCCCCCAATGGATTTGTGTTCGGATGACATAAATCCATCAAGGGAACATCAAACTACTCTCTTGGTAGCTTCACGTTTACCAGCCACGAAAGGGTGGACACTTTACTTTTTATCCCTTTACTCGTTATCGCTAACTGACGTAGACGGAAGCCACAAACAACAACATTTAGCGGCACTGGTCACACATTCTTCTAGAAGCCTACTCAGGTCAAGCCAAAAATGCGCCTTTACGCACCTGTGACGGGTGACATTCATGCTGTTCGGCATAAACACGAAGCAACTCAAAGCGACCGATTAATAGCAATAGCAAATGCTCTAGGAAATATATAACCTCACTGGCAGTATTTACCAGAAAATTCCTAAATAATAGGGTTTGGTTTAAATACTAAGGTGATTAAATAAGGAATGACCGACGAAGCACAACCAACGTGCGGGCATATATTGCTCTGTACTTTGGTCTGATTGACGAGGTTAATTGATATAAACTTGGAAAGTGCAATGTGTGGAGGGTGGATACAGGCAGTACGTTTGAAGCAAGTTTTTGCGTGAATCAAAGTGCGTTACTACAATTGTTTTTGACAAACTTAGTTTTGGGAAGCCACTTCAGCGAAACGAATGCTGCAGGGGCCTGTCAAGCAGCCTGAAGTGTCTACACAGTGGATCTGGAAAATTCATAGTAGAACAATAAGTGCCCTGCGGTAGAACGCACGTATTGATGAAATTTAGGATGACAGCAATCGAGCGATGTAAAATGAAGATTCCTGGCTTAGACGAATATTTGATTCACCTGGATTAACCATAAGGAATCATGGCTCGGTGAGACTCAGAGATACTTGACTGGCGTACGGAAGCTCAAGCTGTCTCCCCACTAATAGTCGGTTTAAGACATTCCGTGACGAGGTCTTGGGAACGAGCTGCTTTAGCTAATGAAAAAAAGAATGATATTACATTTGAACGCGTTCAGCACCAAGCAGCTGGCGTTTGATCATTGCACTAATTCATCTAATCGACATTGCAGATTATCTGAGGAGGCAGAAGTTAGATGCCAGTCCCCAAAGATAATGTCAACAGCGTTTTTAACAGCATTCTTTCTTCTGAGACAGGTATAAATATGACATAGTAAAGAACAAGAATTCTGCCAAAATAACTCCCTGTAGGGTACCGGATTTTGTTGTGGGTGGTGACAGGCTTTTGCTGCCAAATCTGGTCAACGGAGTTAGTTTGGGGAAATCCGTTTGCAAGAACATTAGGGAAGTTTGAATACCATGTGTCTGTAGGTATTATAAATGCCATTTGTGGCTAACACAGCCCAAAGCGTTGTTGTACTCCAAGAACCAAACCCGTGTGGATTGCTCTCTATTGACCACATGACTGAATTCAGTGACTTTTCTAGTGTCTTCAGTCTTGTCACTAGAAAGCAATCCACAAGGGGTTTGATTCTTCTAGACAAGCCACAGCATTTTTGTGGATCTTGAACTTCTATACGCAAACAGCAGCGGGTCATTCAAGCAGGACTGGTTCACCATATATTCAAGAATGATTTTCTCAAAACCTTCAAAGCCACCGAGATGGCTAAAATAGGTTGACATTTACCCGTCACTTTTCGTACTGGCATTATACTGAAAATCTTCCAAACATCCGCTACGTTCATTTGCTATAAACACACTGTATACAGCTTAGCCAGAGGTCGGGCTAAGGATTCGCACACCGTTTAAGGACGACGGGTAACAGCCTGTCATGTCCGCATGATTTACCTGAGTTCACGTATGTTAGCTTCTTGTACAGGAATACGACGGCGATAGAAAACTGTGTGTCCGTAGACTACTGAAACCGTGTAGCTGATGAATCAGATGACGACTGACTGTTAGTGTAGCAGAAGATAAAAATAATTCTACTACGTCCACATAAGCGATTTAGCTTTGAAGGGGTTTTTTTCTCATCTGCACATCCTCAAGCTAAGTATTTTCCCCCGATTTATATAAACATAGATATTAGAATGGCAAAGGTTTTCCTTTATTCGAGCATAAAGAAACATCACTAAAGCACGATCTTTATATCTGAAATCTCTTTTCTTGTGAGTTCGAAGCTGCTTGAGAAGCTTTGAAGAAAGTGTTCAGCACGGATGAAAATGGTTTTGATCTGACAGTAAATATTATAACAGAAGTTCAGCTAACTCGTCAGTTATTCATAATGTATTAATGTTTAAGTTGAAAAGCGAACTGAAGTATGTGAAGGTAACCAATTTGCTCGGCCGCGCAATGTTTAACGTGAGGGAATGTTTCCATTTCCAACTGCGACCGTCTCAAATTGTGGCCTTCTTGTGATCTGTCTTAATATAGGCAACGGGGGAAAGCTTGCATATATAATGACCTGAACTGCTTACTAATACCCCAATGCAGATCGAAAATCTCTCAAGTTTCAACAATAGTAAAACCGTTGTTGCATTTAACCCGAGGGAACCTTTATTGATATGCTACAGTTAGTAATTTGTGAGGAATATGGTGTCCCCTCTAATGAAATCACATGCAAATATGCACAGAGACTGGTCGGTTTTCCCTACAACATCTGCCGTAAATTTTATCCTAACATTCGTCTGTTTCTGAGTTAGGACCACTGGCGGATATACAGATATTGGAAGTATTATTAAGCGGAACGTAATCAGACATATATTTTACTCCATAGGACCAAACAGTAGATATTTTGTGACGAGTAACAGAGAAGGATTTTCATTTGTAAGTACCAAGAAGCGTTAATAAACCTAGCACACGACAGCCAAGATTTCGTTATGAGCATGAGCAATCAACAAGCGAACAAATAAAACTGTCGGCTGAAACAACGTCGTCCTTAACATTTATGCGGAGCCATGTTTCTTGCAGCATAATGTTTCCAATTTTTTGTATTCACAACAATTAGTAATGCTATTAAATCATCAAGTTTTTAGGCACGAACCTCATTGGCCATTGGAAAAACGGGTAGCAGATGCTTTCAAAGTTTTGTCAACCAGTGCTACTTTCCAGACGCACTCTGACTTTCTTACATTTATTCAGCGTTTGTAGACTCTGCTTACATTATTCCTGATAAATCAATTATCTCAATTGAATTCTGTGGAAATGCATGGCAACTGCTGAATATCGCAGCCATAGCTCATCATGGAACTGATTGTAGAGTGAATGGTAGAAAAGTAAAGTACTGGGTTTCGTAGTGTCGTAAAAACCGTGTGTCAATATGTCCTAGTAGGATAAAAACGTAAACCACGACCAAAGGTGTAGGGTCCGCCCACATTTTTCCAACCACAACTGTTGCAGCTTCAGGTTTCAACAGTACATTTAGGCATATAAATTACATCCACCCACATTGCTTTACGGAGCGCAACTAGCCACGAACTAGTTATGGGCTTTTCTCGCAGTTAACACATATGCGTCCATCCGATGTCATAAGCAATAGTGTTATAGCAACCAGCATATTGACTGTAAAAAGGTCTAATTAGTAATGCAGTGCACTTAGTGATACTGTCCACTAAAATTCCTAACATGCTAAAGTGACCACTCCGGCCAGTTCAAACCGTCTTTCGGTTGAATTCAGTGATTTTAATTTAAAAGTCTCCAATTGGTTGACGTTACAGCGCACAGTAACCCATCGAATCAACGAGGTATGTAAGCCTTTTTTTGGCTACAAGAAACATATAAAGTGCCGCTAATGGATGACGCCCACTACCACAAACATGCATTTGGTAGATCTCTGAAAATATCCGGTTGATTTGGGGTGTTGCCATCACCGAAAACGTTGCAATTAATAACAGGATTCGAAAGTGTAAGATTTCATAAAGTACAGAGAGCAAGCCATTAGGCGGATGAATCCCATATAAATAAATTTGAATCAGTTAGAATCCCAGTGGTTGGACTGATCACTTTTCACGCCACTGCTACTCGGGGTCCACATTGACATTGTTCGTCTTAAAGCATTCACACAACAATTGTTTGAAATTGCCCAAAAATCATTTGCTAACGGTTATGACAAGCTTTGTATTCCACGGTTCACTAGTTTATGGTTAGTGACTAGCATATCTCAGGTGTCTCGACGCAGAATACCTTTTTATTTTAACCGCTGAGTAATTTGGATTGAAAACGACCGTATAGTGCAATGTCTCGGGTGTTTAGCTTAAAGTATATATGTGTTTAACTAACAGCCCCAGTGATCTACTTGACCAAGAATCAACTCAGGATAAATTACTGTCCATATTTCGATTGCGAGCAATGTTTTAAATCGACTCCACCATTCTAAGGCTATTTTTGTAACATCAATCACAGCTTTCACCTTTGTGAGGATGAATACGCATTGGCTTACTTGCCTTTTAATCCCTACACATAAGTAAACCGGTTGGTTTTTTAAGTGCATACATGTTTTGTACACCAATCCTCTGTTAGCTGACTAAAACTGTCACCCGTTACCGACATATGTTGGGAACGGAGAAGTTTATTTCTATTACAGAAGTCACAGTTATTTCGACATTTTCAGGTAACTAGGTCGTGTAAATTAAGTTGGAACGTATCAGCGCTTGACGGCTTCATTCAAACAAGTGTGTGCGATTGAATAAATTCTTCCTTGTCCGTATGAAGTCGCCATTTGTTCACTTTGTGGTCGCATATTTGATGTGCTATACATTGACATATTTTTCTCTGATCCAGCGTCAATCAGTATTCCTTATAAATGCAGTCCAATCAGATTAACTTGCCTTGTCCAGTGGCCACGTTTTTACAGCATTTTACCTACGGATGGTGCTTTCTGTAACCAAAGCTATTTTAGCGTGCTTCATGCTCAAATGTAATTGTATGGCTTTGCTGTTTCTCAACAATTCTCACCGCTGCGAAGCCGCGTATGGCAAAGTATTCTGCACGCTAACTGGTGATTTTAGCATTTTCCTAAAGGATAATTTCTAATAAAAATACGGCACAATATGTGGTTTTCGGTTACATTTGTCCATCTTCCTTTATAAAAAGCCGTTATAAGCCTGGTTCTGTAGAGGCCGCTGTCGTTCGATAAGGCAGCCAGAACATCTGTGCGTTCGTGTCATTTACCTGACACATATACCTACAATAACCAACGACAACCATCCGACTTTGACAAAGAATAGAGGAGCACTTACCCCAGCTTATATGACCGGGCGGATGCAACATCCGAGCGCAACAACGGATGCCAGTGTACATCTTTCAATTAAATGCTAAATGTGGTGAACTGAAAAGTGCAAAATTGATCAGATAGGGGCAGACCTCTTTTAAATAAGCCCTTACGTACCACTCTAAGTGCAGTGGAATAAATTAACTAGGAACAAGGAGACAATATAACCTGATTGATGCGCTCTGGCTTTACTACATATGGAAGGGCAGTCCTATTATCAAGTGTATATTCGTGCTCATTTAAACGCTGGAAAAATGAAACGCTCTAGCAAATGGTAACTCTCAGGACTTTGCCAGTGTTAGTTTACAAGACGAATCTTGTTCTGCAGTATACAGCTCTGAGCTCCGCCTCTAATTCGAATTGTAAGGTCAGTTTTGCTAGATGCTCTACGTTATTTGCGCCACCTCCCCCGATACTTATCAAACCTCTGAGTTGGTAATGCACATCCGACTTGCCTGCTTTATACTTACTCCTGAATGATACACTTAACGAGTCGGTCACAAAACTTGCAGCCTAGAGCCCGGTAAAATAAGCGTCCATCGCCTTGAATAAAACCCACGGAATCGACACCCTCATGTCGATTTCGTGGGTCAGGCACAAGCGATGCGACGCATTTTTCAGTATATTTCTAGTACCAGCTGAACAATGTAATGTACCAGTCAAGGCACACAAATCGACATTCGCTAGACAGAAAACAGTGCGTTAACTTGTGTTCACTAACTTTCCCGAGTCAAAATCTGTCACACTAAAGAGTAAGCAGGTAGACGATCGCAACCAGTGGATTTCCATCCGCGATGAGGATAGTAATAGGGTTTAGCTTATTATACTAAAAAGCGTAGCGCGTTATCTTATTTTCAATGCACTACGCTTAACGTTGATTTTTGTCAACTAACATTAATGAAACGAGCGTACAGAGCATATCCGGGAGCCTGACGGCTGAGTGAGCCTAAATGTGATGAATTTCTACCTATAACATTCAACCCTCCATACTACTCTTCTGTAAACATTGAACTCAGCAGAAGTGACAGAGAAATTTCTACTATCAGCAATTTTGCTTCGTACCTCCTGCGGTAAACAAGCATACTACTCCCTGTTCCTTGTGTTTGGCACTTAAGGCGAAGGACTAATCAAATCGGATTCTCTTTATGACGAAGTACAAAAGCATGATCAAGTGCAGTGGTGCTAAATCGTCAATGCACCCTATCTAGACGAGTTATTCGATAAATGGTTGATGAGAATTCATTTATCGTCTAAGTGCTTGGGCAAAAGTGCTATTGTATGATTAAGTGATTTCGTTCTAGGTAACCAACCGAGATTCGATTAATGATAGTAGGCGCACGGCCAGTAGTGGTCAGCTATTTCCTGGAACCTGCAACCTCTGAACATCCTTCGCCTTCACCGTCCCGCCCATTGATAATCAGAAAATAACTGCGAAGCCTGAAAAGACAAAATGCGCACGAGGGAAACGCCGTCAGACAAGCTCCGTGTGCTCTATCAAAATTCAATAACCATTGACCCACACAGGTAACGATAAGTTGCCGATCATCAAAAGGACGGCCTAAAAATAAAAACATGCACAAATATTCTTTTAATATCTGAAATATATCCAGTTTGTATACTAGTGCCTCAGGCCTTCGTAAAAATTTGACCAAACATATAGTATCCGGGGCGTCGCAATCGCAGGAACTATTCGATTACGAATAGTTAATGAAGTCATGAGGCAGCTAGTTCATTCGTCAATTTAATTGATAATTCAGGGCTTCTAAATGAGAGAAATGCAATAGGCTGACGGTGTAAAGCTTCATACAAAGATACGGTCCGATGCGACCTTATTGATCACTCAGAAATCCGTGCCCCAGATTCGCTCTGGTGCCGGCTTTGGTTGCAGAACAAAGACACTTGTATTTTTGTTACAATATTTCTTCCTCCAAAAGCTAGTTCAGAAACAGATGCTAAACGTTATCACCTTTTTATCTTTGCTTTTAGCAAACCATAGAGTCACCTTATGATCTCAGGTGAGTATAATTCCCACTACCTGGAACTATTGCCAACAGACAGCAGCAATTCACAAGTGCTAATGTCCAGTTTTATTCTGTGCAAACACAGTATGTTTACATCAAATTTCAAACGGCTAACAGGCCGATGATACTTGAACGTTCGATCAACAACGATAAACTAATCGCCGACGGAATAGTTTAAGCAAAGTGCTGGTTCCCAGTGTCTATGTTACACCATTGTTTAACTACATGTGTTATGTGAAATATCCTGAAGACGAGGATGATTGAAGAAATGCTGACACACCCTTTCACCTGTTATCCACGTATGCCGTAACGTTATATTGGACATTCTTCTTCTTACAAAGCCGTTGGGTTCGCTGTTGGATACGCGTCGGAGAAGAAACCCGACCTTTGTCAAGGGAAAAAGAGGTCATTTTTGAGGGTCGACACACGCAAACGCATGTCCTTTTAGGATTTAGTGTGAAATGCTCAGAAGGACAGGTTGAATGTCGAAACTTGGACTGAATACAAGGCAATGCGTAAGTTCCAAACAAAATCAATGCTCAGGAAAACGTGCTGTATCTGCAGCATTTATTGACGCGATTCTGCATGAATCGCAGTTTCCAAAAGCAACAATTTAATGCAACGCCGAATTCCAGCACATGTCGCGACTACAGAATGAAGGCTACCAGCGAAGGAAGCAGCTGATTTCTATCGTTTCTATTACTCTCATACATTCCACGGGTAACGGACAGGACGACTATCCTTGTTTCCATTGTCCCTACACAAATTTTGTCTTATCTCGCATTTACTGCAGGGCAGCAAGGATCGTCAAGGGTTTACTCTATGTCGCTTAGTGGCAAACGCAAAAGTTACTTGGGATTATCGGCTGACGCTACCAAATTCATCACAGTGATCTCATTAGTATATGAAATGTTGTAGGACCACATCCACGTTTACCGTGACTAAATGAAACTCAGACGAAACACCAAACTCAGAGATAACTAGATTAGACTGTGGAAACCATACAGCCTTATGGCAAGCCGATAGAGTCACTTTTGCTCCGAGTTTGTCAAACTTATACTTCTCTCGAAAACCCAGGTGTCCCCTTCCTTCAAAGCAGATTTTTCAAAACAAATAATTGTTAACCTAGGCTCTTATTACATGGTTACCTAAGCGGTACTACTTTAGAATATATGTAGCATGTTCGTATACCGGATTTGCATTTCGAATGGATCAACGGTGGTGCATGCGTGAGGGTTTTACTTCATTTTTCTCACAGAATGCAACAGTCATACCTGCCCCATTGTTGCGCTGGATTTTGCATTTAATTACTATATTTCCTATAATTACTATGGTTATTTAGCAGTGACTTTATGGGATATACACTTAAACAGACTACTCACACATTTTTCTGGTATTGCAGTTTTAACCACAGCCCACTTACGCGAAATATCAAGTAGGTGCTTTTTCACCCATGAAATGTCTTTGTCCGTTGTTCGTAGCAGCTTTACCAGATAATGGACTCCAGTACGAATCGAACCTGCTTGTCAGCAAATCGGCAGATTTGTATTACTGTCAAGCAGTTTAAACACAACAGGGCTGGTACATCCTGACGCTCCTAAGATACAGGATATCACTCACCAGTATTGAAGCGGTGCAAGGCCAATTTCAGCTACTTCCGGAACCCATCTCATACTAGATCATCCGAGGAACGGTCGATTATGTGCATCGGTCCAGCAGTCTTATCATTTCAAGAAACTGATCAATAATTTATTTGTTCTATTCACCGGAACAAATATTCACTGATTGCAGAGTACTCTTCTAGGTATCACTTACCAACTGTTCCACCGTACACTATTGTTTAAATATACAAGTGTCAATACATATGTTTTGTCACATTAAAACTACTGACCTTCTCTGAGTTTCTCTTGCCTTTTGAGTAAAAAGCTTAAGACGATTTCCATTTTACTGAATCGGTTGGCTTGATAGAACACAATTTCAAGACTAGATACCATTGATCAACTTTAATATGTTCGTCTATCTTTTTCATAAAATATGCTCTGAATCTGAATTAATTGTACCAAACAGCTTTTTTTAAACCCATATATTATTCCTAACGATATTCGCTTAGTTTGACTGTTACTTAATAACTGGCTTGTTAAAATGTTCTATTGCTGTTTTCTGTAGAGTTTTCTAGAGTTTCTGCATTGTGCTTATGGTTTGCAATACTTTTTCTTATTAGTTAACTTGACCGTCAAGATATTTGTAAGGACTGCATATTAGCCCTTTAATGGGTGCAAGTGGCACTTTATGGACTTGGCTAACTTGACTTGAGCAACTGGTATCTAACATTGACATATTTGAAGATACCTGCAGCGTATTTCATAAAAGCAGTATCCCGATGCCTTTCCAATAATTCAGCAAGGACACATGCAACATTTCAAAACTCGCTGTGTCAGTCCACAGTTCCACAGCGTTACAACCACATCTGGCTAAAAACGGTGATATGTTGTTGTCGACCTCTTATACAAGTAGTTTATACTCAACCACAGCAACATTAAATCTAAAGGTTGATAGATGAAATCCGTTACAACCAAAGACCACGCAAGCATTTACTAAATAATTTGATTTAACTAAATTTAACAAGCGCTCGTTTCGGTTAATGGAACTTGCATCCGAAGCTGTACCTTATGTTTAGTTTTATAGCTGATACGAGGCAAATCGCCTGACCAAACTGCGCAAATGAATATTCTGCCACTAAAATCTTCTCCTTTTGGTTACACTAAAGTTAGTAAATCTATTCTACTTATGCTTGTTGCAATATTGTAATGGATTACGTAACCAGGGATTTGGAATATTGGCAATGTTCTTGTTGGATATCACGCAATTTTACCAAATGGTCACAACGGAAGTAGCGACACCGAGTCCCGCGCATTAACCGCGCTGACCATACATAAAACGATGTAATGCCTAGCAGATATCGGTCCTCAAAGGGTTAACCTCGAGACTCTGTTTCAACCCTAAATTTAATTAAAAATTCCCCTACATCCAACATAACAAGTTCTTCCGTGTTCTGTTATCGTATATTAAGGGGTATTTAGACACCGAACATGCACCAATGCACAGACGCAACATTGAGGACAAGTGAAATGAATCCACTTGATGGTAATGACGGTTGGATTAACAGTGCTCTATCGTTAGAAATTCGGGCACCACACATTCTGAAGGTAGCAGTAGTAATCTAGTTTGTCGTGTATTAAATAAACATATAGCTAAATATAACCATGGAAATTATAAAAATAACACATATTGAACACCGTAACAACACCATGGCATCTGAACTGATGCTGAGCAACACAATGCAGCTATTATGCCGCAATTAAAAAATAACGGAGCATTTTTTGTTATTTTGCACAGGCCATTTTTCATTTTTATCGTTTTTATAGTTAAACATTTAGTATCCAAAACTAAGCAGTTAGACACACAGCTCCTCCACTGTTTTTGAATACGAGCTATATTCTGAATTGTTTCAAGTCATCGGTACTCCTGTTATTTGGTCCTTAACTAGGCAGGTTTGTGAATCCATTGATCGCAAAACGTGAGGTCAACGACTTCATTTGCTGTCGCCAGATGGATGGTAGACCAACAAGTGGCCTCTTCTATTTGAGTCCTGCACGAGTAAACAAAGCGCGATATGGCAAGCGCTCAGCTGACATACGCAGAACCTGACCGAGGCACCTTACTTGGCGTAGCAAAGCAATGTTACTGAAGGGAATACTCGTAATCCCTAGGATACCACATGCGACTTCACAGTTGCGTGTTGTTACCGCCACACCTGGACAATCCTCCGAAAACACCCGTCGTGGAAGGTTGAGAGTCAGCGCAGGCCGTCTACGCGAACTGGCCATGACTCGCTTACATATAGCAACACTGCACGGATGGTGGCATGGTAAGCACGACGCTTTACCAAGACGGAGATATCCCGACGACTTCATAATTGCTGCAGGTTGACAAACGCCGACAAGGTTAGTCGATGAGAATAGCAACGTCCCTTCTAATAGTGCCAACAGCAGACACATAGCTGCCAAGTTAGACAAAACTATCCACTTGTCCAAGCTGTATACTTTCAAAATTGAGCACGGGAACGGTTAACTGCCGATCCTGAAGCAGCACTTTAGATTTTGACGGGATAACGCAAATTCCGTGCATGGATGTCTCAATCGTCAAACAGTCTGGAACGAGTTGCATCCTCTATGAGTCCTCACCAATTAAGGCGATATCATTGGCATAATCTAAGTCGCTTGCTCGTTTGCCAGGTAATAGCTGTATATCAAAATCTTGGCAACCGCCTAGAGCTCTCGCAAGGATGTCTTCAATCTCAACCTTGAAGATGAACGGGGACATAGGGCAGCCTTGTCGTACACCGCTATTGACAGCGAAGGATGAAGAAAGCGAGCCATTCACACACTGTCTTCCAGAGATGTGAAAAATCATGCGCGTAGGATGGCCGTGTACTTTTCTGGGACACCGTTCCTTAGCAAACAAAGCAATAGTGTATGTCGATCAATCAAGTTGAATGCGGCATGGATGTCCAGGAATGCAACGGCGGTAGGCCTCTGGTAATTTTGGCGGGGTTCCAGCATTTGACGGAGTGTGAATATCTGATCCACATACCCGCGGCCAGGTCGGAAGCCTGCTTGTTCTTCCCACTAATACGATTCGTCAATGTTAAATAGCCTAAGGAGTAGAAAGGATGACAGTAGATTGGAGGCAACATAAAAGAGACTTATTCCTCGGTGATTGATACACGAAGTGCCAGCACCATTCTTAAAAACCAGAACAATAACTGAACTGCCCAGTAAAAATGCACCTTTTCCTCATATCAGGCTTTGGAGAACCATGAGGTTAGCTGGATAATGTTAACTGAGCCTCCATGTTTGAATACCTAAGGAGGAAGTCCGTCTGACACCACTGCCTTTAATCTTCCTAGGTGTCAAACCGCAAGATAAATTTCCGCTTCGCTGAGCGGAGCAACTGTGACGACCCATGGAGGGAAGCTGGGTTCGCAGGAGATCTAATTGAACAGTGAGAGCAAATGGAACTGGGAATGAAAATGCTCGGCCCATCCGTTTAAGCTTCGCTGTGAGTTGGTTATCAGCCAACCATCCACTTCCCTTGCAGTCTCAGTGACACCAGGCTTTCTGTGGCCAGTTGATCGAATGAGCTGGAAGAGCTTGCGAGTATTACCAGTGGGAGCAGCGGCCTCCATTTTTGAAGCAGGCTGCGATCAGCAGGCTTAACGCTCACTGCCTATGATTTGTTCGAGCTGCCGATTGACAGAACGACGCACTTCATTGTGCTTAGACCACTGGGATATTCCTGCGGCGGTCGTATAAAACCAAAGAGTTCGTGGAGATCCAGGCATTCATAGGGTGCTGAGTGTGAGCAAAGTCTTGTTGCCCGGTAGATTTCATGACCCTCTGCATGCATGTCCAGTGTTCTTCAATATTAGGCGGTGGGTCGCAGCCGAGTGCGCCAGCTGGGGAAGCTTGATAACTGTGCTACACCCAAACAGTATATAGTTGACTCGGGTCTGTCTTACAACGCGTCCTTCTCGGGAACACTCCGAAAGTCGTGAAGATGATTACACAGACAAGAACATGGTCTGAGTAATAATGTGCAGCAGATGGACCTGCAATACTTTACACTACCCTTCCATTGGAAAATGATTGCCATATGATTCATCTGAGATCATGAATGACAAGCAAAAGCATGTCCCTAAGTAGCGACATGTTTCCTTGAATGCCGACAGTTGGGGTTTGAGAGAAAAAAGGTGATTATCTTCGCACAGTGTGGAAAGTCTCTTCTTATTATCTGCTTGGCTGTCATCGAGCGCATGGTGAACACCGAGATGACTTTTGACTGACAATAGACGACCAAATCGTGCTTTGAGATCCCCAGCAAGAACCAAAATGTCGGATGTGCTGGCTCTGCACAAGAGCTGCTGAAGTTCACGGTAGAAAACTTCTTTGACTAAGTCGGAACTTCAGTTACAGTGTAAGACGAGATCACGAGCAAGCCGCGTTTTCCCTTATGACATCAGCTTATCTTACCTGATCCCCAAACCCGAACTGCACACAGTCGACTATTAATCGAGCACCAATGCAGCAGTGCTGCCTCGGATTTGCTATTTGCGTTACACTAATGTCATTTAAGTATGCCGCAGCTTCTTCTGGGTCACCAGATAGACATAGTTGAAGTATGGCTTTGTAGTCAGTGGAAGATTTCAAGGCAAAAAAGGTCTTGGGATATTGTAAGCATTTTTCGGAAAGACAGCAAACGTCGATGGCGAGGGATTCCAGTGTGCACACACGACCAGCTTTCCGCTCAATTTTTATGGGTGTAACTGCACTGAAGCATGCCAGACGGAATGAAGTCCGAGGCCGAAGGATTGCGACCGCCCGTGTTCACTGGGTTTTGACGACAACATCCGTATTAGCATCACGGAATCAATAATCATTTAGTAACGGGTAATAGTGATTGCTTACAAGTAAACAGGTGAGGTGGGAAGGCGAGTGATTAGCAGGAGCAAAAGCAACTGAGAGTGATATTGCAGCTGAACTGTCCATGGTTTTTTAGTGGGCGTAAAAATACCCATTTGCCCACGCGGAAGTAAGAATTTGTCTTAGGATGTTCCACCTTGAGCCTTCGGCTAAATGGACTGCCCGCAGTGTAGCGGGCGGTTGTGCGACGGATTTAGTCTGAACAATAACCATTGACCTGCCTGGTATAAGTGGATCTCAAGTCACTTGAAAGTGTCCCCCAGCGTAGCTCAATGTGTCACAGGGATACACAAAACATTGCCGTAACTTAAGGTACAGTAACGTTGCGACGGAGAATCAGCCTCAGTACTGTGTGTCATACTCATGTCGCCCGTGCACTTTACTCGCTGTTCACCAAACTTCGCCTTTTGTCACCGAAGCAGACCTCAATACGAGCCCCATCATCATAACTTTCTTAAAACGACCGCGTCGTTTACTTGCCGTGCTAATGTTCACTTGGATGACTCAATAGCTGCCATTCGGTCTTTGATGCTCATGCGATCCAAGTGCTAGATGTATTCTCCAGTTTCTCAGAGGAGAGCTCTAGTATCAGAAAAAAATAAGAACTTGGCCACCTACTGGCTTTGCGTCTTGCAGGTTCTTACAGATGTGGGGAAAATACGCGAAGTGCACTGCTTGGTCCAGCAGGAGTCAATGCATGCCAATGTAAGCGGAAGCCAGGCTATGTTGGTAAATTTATTTAACATAGTACCTATGCGCATATGCAAAGTAACCATGGACTGAGATATTTTGCTCCCCACACCAAGTTTCTTTGAATCAGGGGTGGCAGTATATTGAAGCGCGTAAATGCCCTCCATCCCGAGGTCGTACCATACCAATGATAGGGAATTCAAAAAGGCCTCGTGAGTTCACAGAAGAAATTCGGAACCGTTAGTTTGAAATTAGCAATAAGATCAGCATTCACGTTAACTAACTTACCCCAACTCCAAAGGCAGTTTTGTTGTCAACACCAGATTGCCCACAATGCATCATCTTCGCCGAGGTACTTCTTAAGAAATATAGCCACATAACGTCTAACTCAAGTTTCTAAACCCGTTGACAGGAACAGTTTCGGCACTGGTATGATAGTTCAACGTACAGGATTCTACAATAACGCGGAACGTCTATAGCTTAACCTAGCAGTGGAAGCGCTGGTTGGTTCACCGAGATGAACCATACGACTGTAGAAGTTTCGATACTATTTAAGAAACCATCTGCAGTGCGAAGCAGTACGTGGCTATTGAGCAAATATATATAGCCAAGAATATATTCAGACATGAATACCATTAGCTGATGCCTGGCCGTTTGACATGTTTCAACCTATTTAGGCCCCGAGTGACCTACAATGGCAGATCTAAATCAACCTGAAGCCTAGCTTATCAGCTTATAGTTTCAGCAGCGCAGTAGCTATGTTGCTTATGGAAGGCGACTAAAACGGATGGATGCTTTGTTTTTTGATCGCTGGCCATCGATGACTCAAGTCACGGTTTTAATTACGTATAATATAATAGCCTTGTTTGATGGTACACAGTATTATGTTCAGTACCCGTTTTTATTGAGTTTTATGTTGAAAACCAAGCTTCTAGGAAGAAGCTTTCCTATTTGTGTCTCGATTTGTCAGAATCTCTATTCTAGTAAAATCAAAGCTTCATCGTGCCCGATCGCTGTGGGTTGAGATAAAAGATAATTCCTAATGGCTTCTGCAAGAACTTCGGTAGTGCTTTGATATCGCAGCCAATTACTGTCCTCTTTGACTCAAATATTCGCTCCCAACCCTATTACGGAACCTTGCAAATAACATTTCACCGTTATCGTTTGAATAAATTGTTTTAAGCGTGGCTTTTATTCTGTGAGCCACCCTCAGATTACGTCGCTTTGGGAAACTGACAGTCGATTTTGTTTGTGGTATGTGGAAAAGCGATCCGTTTCATCATCTGTGTGGTAGTTGTGGCGGTTTTGTTTCTGCGAATGATTCGCCTTGTCATTGAAACTGATTCGGAACCCGTCGCATACGATGCACGTAAAATGATCTTGCTATATTTTCGGGTGGTTTCCATACAGTTTAGTGTGTTCTAGGAAAACCAGTCTATATGCAGCTTATTCTCTGACATTTAGAATTACTAGTGTTAGCGCACCGCTTCTGATCTGTGTGCATGCTTTCCCAGCAGACCGACTGATCATTTAAAATCGGGGCCTTTGGATTGACCGTTGCAGCTCCCCCAAACCAAGGATTTTGGAGCTATCTGCTGCAGACGTATCAATTTTGTACGAATATTGTGAGGAATTCTCTGGCTAAACAATTTCAGGGTCATTGAGGCAGCACAAATCCACCGATATGTTGAAAAAGTATTCGAGACACCGCGCTTACCTTGCTTTTTGCAGTTTTCATCCAAATTTAAAGTGCTACCAATAAGCGTGTTAACCAATGTTGTCCACGTCAACCGGATGAATAATCTTACAGTTCTTTCTATCAATATGCCATTGTTGCTCAAAGATGCGGGCCTGATTACTTTGGTGATATCGGGGAAATCCCTACCGATCCTACTTTTAATATTGCATCTTGTTCATATGTACTGATACTATTTTATCATGTTTGTGGTAGATAGTGTAAAATGTTAAAAAGGCGTCCACCTGGTTAAATAAAGATTTGCTTGACTTGAAATGATCATAGTGTACAATAAAGAGGCCAGCTTTCCATCCACGATTTGATGATATAATGGGTTTCGTTATTTCATTGTTCAAGAAATCCGGTGCCGTATCCACCTTATGGTTGAAAGCCACTACTCTTTCAATCGTCTGATGTCGACTCCCAGAAGGAACCTAGATATGGGGTCCCAACAAGGGAAAGTATTATTTTTATGCTGACATGCACAGCCCACGTGCCCAATCCGAAAAATAAAGCTCTATGTTTCTCACTGAATATTAAAACCCGCTGATCAAGCAACTCTCATGCTCCCGAATCAGAGACTACTGGCTAAATTCCTATAAGCTGAACAACAGCGTTCCCTTAATTTTCATGATACAAACTGTTGTATGATAACATTCACACAAACAATTTCAACCACCAAATCTTTGTTCATAGAATCATGGTGTTTCCAGAATTTGTGGGATAGTATTGACTGGATTCTTACGGCCTTGCCACATAAATACATATGGATAAAAGGAGTATACGGTTGTCGGCCGTTATCGAACATCGAACATCAGTTCAGAGAGTATACATGACGATTCCGTAATATCCTCTTTGCACACATATCGATCAGTCCACTCGGAGTTTCTGAGGTCTGGTGAACATAATTTCAGAAAGTCATGTCAGGCGATGTATAAGGTAAATAAACGTAGTTCGGTACTTACTGACAGGCGATACACTACTACTAATTAGGCTCAATCATTGCTACACAGACGTGGTGTAATGGTTTGCATGCTTTAGGACCTAATTTCACATTTCAGGTCCCTAGTTTTATCAGAAATCTCGGACTGGATCTCTTACAATGCATTCATTGAACTCGAATAATGATACCATGGTTCTTCCCTTAGGATTTAAGCGAAACTCAGAAGCAGTCACTGGTACGAGCGGAAGACTTGGTGGTGTAGCTAGAACTTTGATTGTAGGCATCTGTTTGTTCCCATGTTAATTGGGCCTGATACCATCAACATATCTAGAAATTACTGTAAGCCAAGATTCCTTAACCCATTCTGTATAGTGAAAAATGTTGCCACAAATGTGACAATTTTACTTGGATAACAACCAAGCTTAATTTGCTGGCTGCTAGCCCTAGACATTGACATACCTCAAAAAGCAAAACGATTACCGGATGTCACTATTTTCAAAACGTCAGGGTAAAAGCTGGACACCATCAACAGTATGATAGTAATTTCTCAAAGTTAATAACACGGGCACATGAATAGAAAATTTCACATTGGGGTTTCAAGACTTCAAAAAATAAGGGAAAATATGTAGCTAATATCCCAGCCGGCTGTATTGGATGTCACCTACGTTTTGCATTACAACGACGCTTAAGGTGGTGCAATAATGTGCAAGTTTATTAATGAACCAGTAGGTTCGAATGAAACATAGTACTAACCTCTACTGTAGACTCATAGCGCTTTCAGTCTTTGTTACCAAACCAGACGGAATAAAAACAGATTATTTGTCTGTAGTACAGCAATATAGCGCTTTACCCAAGTTTGCCAGGCTTGATTCGTTTACTGCACACGCGGCGTCACATATACATCGAGCATTTGCGGCAAGATGGAAGGGCAAAATCGATAAAAGTAATTTGTGGTTCCCGGGTTCGGACACCAACCCATATTACTCGGAACAGCCGCGATCGTCTTGCATAACAATCATGGGGTAGTGCTCCCGTCAAGCAGTCTTCAGGATGTTATTTCTAATTTATATATATTGCTTGGCTTGGGATGTACATACACGCGTTACTCATATACGAGTCGAACAGACGAAGAGTGGTAAGCAATACTTTAACGATAGCATCCAAGCCTTTGTGTAGACTATCATGATCGTGCTGGTTCTGATCGCCAGCCAAAGTTTGATGACATGATATAATAGCACGGTATTCGACTCGATGACAAATGCCGTTCATCAATATGGAGCAAGAGTAAACGTGGCTCCAACAGTGGTCCTTGTGGAGCACAACATCCTAACTCAGTAGGTCGGAAAAAGAGCGCCATTCCCACGACTGCAGTCATCACAGAGGAAGCAGCTTTCTTGCATAACCAATGACAGGATTCATGTTAATAAGCTGCAATCTCTAACGAAGAATGCCGTGAAGTAAGCGGTAGGAGGCCTCGAAAACATCCGGGTATCCGAGAACGGTTCCGGTTCCCCTATCGATTATATCGATCCTAATGGCTTCCTCACTCAAATGTTAGTTAGTACACTAACCATGTTAAATGAATACGTGCTGCAACAGTGCATTGGTGAGACATCGTTTAAATATCTCATTATAGTCTCAGCATTGATATACACCATTAACTTTTAAGGCACGGGAGGGCAAATACCCGGGCGACAAGTGGCGAATACGAAACAACAACCGTCATTAAAATCAGGGTAATGTTATTCCAGTTCCATATGCTAGGTTCCTGCTCCACATCCAAGTACCCTTTAAAGAATCTGCGAAATGAATTAGCTAGCCTCGCTGCTGCCGCCTTCAGTTTTTCCGGTGAATGTTGTCGACACCGGTGAAACTATAGATGCGAAACTATAGCCGATTTCTCAATATAGTCATCAAACTAGAAGTGGGTCAGATGAATATGGTATCAAGCTAAAGGAGTGAGACTGTGTGATTTTGCCACAATTGGCTGCACCTTCTACTTTGGAAACAATGGCAAATTACTAGTTGCGGTAATGGCCACAATTTGAGTAACATTGTAGGAAGCTGGTTAGCAGATTTTATGTTTATTGATCCTTACTATGGTAAAGTAACTTTCTAAGTTCAGATCGATATAGCGCATTTTCTTGGCATCAAGTATTGTCTCAAGTTCGCCGGGCATATCGGTTATTGTTCACGGTACTAAGAAGAGAATAGGAAGTGAATGCATCTGCCGGTTTTCGTCCACTCACCCATCTTTACAAATACAAAATATACATAGCCTTGTGTGCCTGCAGCCGGACTTTAATGGAAAATTGTCTCCTGATTTAAGATAAGTTGCCAAGCCAGGACAGGTTTTAACACGCCATGCGGTAGAAACGAGCACATAAGTAACCTTATTTTATACATCTGAGCCTAGTTATGGGTATCGGCAGAATCGGGAATATTTCAGTAATGTAAGCTGTGATACAGGTATTCTGATGCACTCCAGGGTGAGCGTGAATGTTTCCTGTGCAAGAGCAAGCGAAAGTCACAGGTTAGCGCACCAGAGTGTATCCGAAATTCCAACTTGTTTTTGAAGACTGACAACTGATTCTGCATGTGTGAGGGAACTACAGTCATGCAAAGCGCTTCCTCAATGCGCAAATCTCGTAATTGTTTCTATGCAATCTGAAGCTACTACTAATAAAATTGCGTCAGATCGATATGCATTCAGCTCATGGTTTTAATCAGCAACACTTTGACTTACGGTTTAATTTACAGAACAAGTGGAAGCTTGCTAATTGTCCATTTTGCTGGTGTGGGTGTAGCTTGCTTGGGATATGGAAGCTGGGGTGCACTGTATACCCATTTTTTGAATACGTTGAAATTAGGGTGTAAATAGCAGATAATGAGAGATCATTTCGAATGTGAAGCAAATGCTTAGAAATGGAGCCCCGTCAACACTTAAAGCAAATGTGTTACAATACTAGTTTTCGCAGGTGCCAATCGGGTTCTGTTATAACTGAACCTCAAGTGTTGCCGTCAATGTCGGCACAACTCTTCCAAATTATGATGTCAAAACTCCGACGCGCAAATCGTCTTGTTTATGCCATTAGCTTTATCAGCTTTAGTCCACCTGGTTAATCATGTAATCCTATGGTATTTTTGGCCTGTCAACTTTGAGTGATTTTCCAATCGCTTAGATGAACTTTTGATCAACGCTACCACACCACACCAGGCAATCTACTCAGGTTGCCATGTAAGAGCTCATTTAGAGTTATGAAATTAATTCTAATGCCTAACACTTGAGAAACACGTAATAATAAAGGAAAGGTTTGACCAGATGTAAGTACATCTCGCTGCTTAAATATCTCAATCGAACATGGTGTGCTTTTTAACTTTCCAAATTAGAATGCTTTACATTTGCTCTCAAAAGCAGGATGTAAGTAACCCTACAAACTACACCATAAGAAGACGCGGTATTTTTATTTAGATGGACGACATTTTACCTAAAGTCTGTTTACTTTGGTTCTATGTGAGTGCTGTTTGTGTTAATAGTAAAATAGTAAAAATCTTAGGAAACTCGTAGAGGAAGCATAGGGTTAAAATATACCTAAGACGACACAAAATAAATTTAATGGTACAATAGCCTTTGCTGCAACTCCTATGATGTGCCTGAGAGCAGATGGTCGTGTATAATGTGCACAAATTCTGTACCTGGAAAAGCTCTTTGAATTTGAGGATTATTTAATTCTCTTTGTTACTTAATGGTTTAACATATCATCATGCATTAATATAGCTTATTAGGATTTGGAACACCCGCCGTGTATTTTGGATGGCGACACGCAATCTCAGTTGTTACCTCGGTTGTATATGAACTCGACCTCTGCCAACACGATCACTGGGACCGTCACCGAAGTAGAGGATTTCGATTTGGCTCTCTTCCATCCATTGGCTCCAACACCGACGGTTTCGTCGTGCTTTTCACTGATCAGGTTGAAATAGCCGAACTGAGATTGGAATTTCGCGCATAATGCTTGGCGGCTATTGCCACGACCAATATGCTATGCAGCTCCGTGAGCAGTGCTAGCACAGCAAGAAATTCGATGTCGCTCGTCACGAATAAACCAAATAAATATGATAAGCATTAAACATGAACGATGCCTAGAGATACATTGCTAAACCAACCTTTTGAATCGGCATATGATGCACGACATATGCATTCCAAAAAGCCGCCCCTGTCACGCCATATGGATGTAAACTCGTCGTCACACGTTACATCACACACGTCTTTAAGGCAATTACATAAAGTTTTATCAGTGCTATTTAGTGCATTAAAGCCTACAGATCTAGTTTTTCGTAGATAACCTGATATTTACATATCGCTTCCTGCGCACAGTTCCCAGAGAAGCACCAATGCTGACTTATTCGATTAACGAACAACACAACAAAATGTATGCTTCAAACGAAGACCAGCCCCCGAGTGCTATATCATAAGCCATCAACCAGCGCGCTCGACCGATAAGTGTAGTAGCTACTAGACATTCCGTGAGCATAACGCTCAGTCACTTTTTTACGAGTGAACATACCCCAACTGGGCTAGGAGCACCAAACGTGTCGACCTTGAAAATGCAACCAGTTCAGGTAGCAGGCAATACGCAATTTCGACCATACACTATCAACCAGTGACGGGAAAGCATCAATACACACAATGTATTGTAACAAGCAATCAAAGAATGGCCACTGTACCTCGACCAGGTTGAGTTAAGTTGGTCGCTTGCTTACATGCCTGCAACATATACGCACATGGATCCAGTGTTCCATTTGCCCCTCAAGTTTCATTCAAAGTTTTATAAGCTCAGGGTAAATTAGTTAAAGGTACACAATAACAGGCCAGCTTCTTTGTAATTCTGTGCAGTATGTATGGTCAATCCAATGGTAAATGTTGTACACAAACTATCGCAGAAACACGAAAGGCTGGTGACAGTGGGTGAAGAACTGAAGAATGACAACACCGATGCATTTAGTTTAGGCTTGACGGGAGCAAGCCTCAGTCCTTCCCAGTAGTCTTCACTTCAACACTGCGGGCTAGCGTTGGGCAGAGTGTTAAATATGCCTCACCCCTGGCTTTGGAAGTAAATAGTACAAGTTGCCCAAATGCGCCTAAAACAGACACCGCCATTACGATTGGAATCAATAAAGCCGTTTCCACCTCCACCATCTAAATTGTTCCAAATTTCAGAAGGTTGTCGAAACTACTGGTGGTTGGAAAATGGTTTCTGCCAAAGATACTTGGCCCTCAGCTACCCCGACTGGGCCAAAGTTAAATGAGCAACGTGAACCTGTATATACACAGCCTCCACCACTTGCATATAAACCAACTGGGCGGTTGACCTAAATCCAAACAGCACAATAGGTTACCGCCGGTAATCTTCAACATCATTTCGGAAACAACGTCAAATTCCAAAGGTGGACTTGCAGAATCCTGGTCCTAACCAGGACGAACCCGCGGTCTTGGGGTGCCCGTGTTTGAATGAGCAACACTATAAAAGGTTTCTTTTTACTTAACGTCAAATTCCCTTAGATTAAAACAGCCATGGCGTGCACTAGTGAAATTTCATATGTACCAACGCAGGTTTTGTAGTTAACTGCGCAAACTTGACACTTGTTAACGGTCATGAAGAATCCGAGCACAACGACAAACCGAGAATTCCCCGTATATTTTAACTTATGCAAATGAGACAGGTGTTCTCTTATTGAAAACTCGCCTCCGGAATGGGTCATGAGAGATCCACATCTTTTCGGAAATTCCGTGTTGCGAGCGCAAACATGTGAATAGCGGTTTGGAAGAATACAGAAAGGTATCCGCAGCCAGGGCCATACTTGCTCACAATGTTCCCAAAGCGCCATTACTCTAGAGACTTCGCAGATCGTCAAGTTAAAAATTATGTGGCCCAAGGTTTTTGAATTTGTTGCAGCAATCCAGAAACATGACAACAAAGGTGTTGAAATGCTGGTATGCGGGCCATATCAGCGTTCATTTCGAACTCCGGATCAAAGCAGATTCCCTAAACAAACACGCACGAGCAGTCATTTAGTCGGTTTGGATAACCACATCCAGCTAGCCAACGAAACTGGCAAACATTCACCATAAATTACATAGAAAGTGAGGCGCGAAGAGATTAGGGCTGGATCTCCGGATCACCAGTTATCCACCCAAAAAGCCATTAGTGACTGACCTTTCACTGGTCAGCAATAAAGTACACGCAGGACCATATCCCTCACACATCGCTAAGAACAGCGAATATTTTCCGCATGTTCACCAAAACACAATATCTCTTGAACTGGCTAGCTGAAACGCGACTAGTTCAATTATTATATTCCTTGGACCTTTTATGCTTAATGGAAACTTGGTTACATGCAGAAATTACGGGTGCCGAAATCGCGATACAGTTTATGTTACTTCTTCGAAACAATCTCCCCAACAAGGGCAGTGGGTTAATTTTATAACACCATAGTGACCTGCATTGCAAGCAGGTGGACGATCCGGCAACACTGAGCATAGTCTTATTATGCTTCAGTCTGTGACTGACACGCAGGTACCACTGTCTTTTAGCGGTTGTTTATCGTCCCCAAACATCCACCCAAGTGATACACTCCCACCGGACATTAGCCTTGGGGAGAGTTCTGGTACGATGATACGACATTTTATCATCTTAGACGACGTTAAGGTTGATGAGCTGAAAGATCCGGTATAAGCTAGAGAGGAATTCCTTTGCCGATCTGCAAGAGAAAATTGCAAGCATTTTGCTAATCTGCTAAGTCAGGTAGCACACTCAGTTAATGTTCACGAATGAAGAGCACCTGATCGAGAAAACAAAACTGGACAGTCCTCCGGGGCTGAGTAATCATGTAATAGTGATTTAGGACTCTAAGTGTATCCTGCAGGATATCCAAGGTACAGTGACCATTTTCAACTAATCACACTCTACGACATGCTAACAAAATTTGTTGGAGGTATCACCTTGGAGTTTTCGGAGAACAGTTCCATTGATACCGTTTGGACGGAGTTAGCTGGCAAGTTCCACGATCTGATTAAATCGTTTAAATAAACAGGCTCCTTTGTTCGGTATGAGGATCATCAAAAATTCGAAGCAAAACTCAAAAATGCATAACGGCTAAGAGACGTAGCGTGGCACGTGTGAAAACTGAACCCTAGCCCTGACAACCGAAAAGCTATGTTGTGCATCATAATCCCTGAACTACCCTTGTCCGTGGGAAATACTTTGTACATGAGCAGATCCTAGTGGGTAGGGTTTTTGCTAATAACCAGCTTCTGTGCTAACATGTAAACATCATCCGGAGTTTGAAGCGTGTTGTTACCCTAATCACCTCAGCAAATGAACGTGTTCAAACTGCCAAATTTCTAAAGCGCCAATGCGTTGCAATATTCTGACTTGACACTGGAATGTGTCACATACCTGTCCCACTTCCCCCGACGCCATAATTTACGCACGTCAGTTTTAGTTCAACGACTGTTTTGAGGAAGCTGCTCTCGTTGCACACGCGTAATTTCTCCGGAGCTGACAACGTTCCCCGGAATTCACTGCAGGTGCCAACTGCGTGAATAGCTAAGCTATTAACAGTAGGTCCACAACAAGTTGAATCAGGTGTTATTATCAAGATTTTGAAGGTTGTAGCTGTTCAGAGTTAGCCAAATAGCACATAGTGCTTTTCTTCCTGGTGCTCTCAAAGGTGACGAAGTCGTTCATAGCTGAGGCACTAATGCGCTAGCTAGAAATATTTGACATACTATCACGGGTGCAACACGAATTCCGTCTGCCTCTGTCATGTACTACCGAAATTCTTTCTGCGTGTGACAGTTTTACCTAAACTATCGACACTGGGACCGAGAACTGACGTTATCTACCTCGACTTCTCTAATGTCTGCTACCGTTTACATCACCAAATATCGATCCGAAAACTGCAAATGCACAAAATTTTAAACCATGTCCTTGGATGCAGCGAAAATTTTCTCCTTCAGCGGCGGCCTTAAGTTTCGGTTCGATGTTCTTTCTGATCCTTTTAAGGTGGAATGTAGTATTACATATGGGTCAGTGTTGGATTGGGGTTATTTTCGCCCATCATTAAAGATCTCTCGCGTATCATCGAGTCAAGTTCCCTGGCTTTGTCTATGACATCAAGATACGGCGAGCGGTCCCTTGTCAGGTAGATTATCTTATGCTCAAAGGAGATTTAGAGCGTGCGTTGGAAATTTTCAAAGGCAAATATGCTTCCGTTTAACGAGGACAAGTGCATATCTGCACTTGTATGCCACAAGCCCACTATAAGCTTGGAGACAGGCTGGTAACCATCTTACAAGAGCACGAAAATGTGGTGGTGACGCACGAAGACCTCGGCTATTCTGCGCAGTACTTGATAAGGTAAAACTGCGCAGACCAACCAGTTTATCTTCTAAGAACTGTGTTCGGGTTTTTCGACCTCTCCACCTTCCCCAACTGCTCAATTCGTTAGTGAGGCCCCACGTAAAGTACGCGATCTTGGCCTGACCAACCTGCTTCAAACGAGATCTGGTTGCGCTGGGGACCGCACAGCGAAGGGCAACTAATATGTGGATGGCTTGTTTCGCCTATCAGATTATCTGCAGTTGAAATCCTAGTAATTGTACAGCGGAAGGTATTGCCATATATAGGCAGTTTCATTCTAGCTTACCAGATATTAAAAATCCGGCCGCTCTTGCTGCTACATGCAACATTTCGCTGTTGACATGAACTTTTCCTCAT
This sequence comes from Dicrocoelium dendriticum, assembly GCA_944474145.2. Lineage (NCBI taxonomy): Eukaryota > Metazoa > Platyhelminthes > Trematoda > Plagiorchiida > Dicrocoeliidae > Dicrocoelium > Dicrocoelium dendriticum. Next base: position 57,870,623 of record OX104068.1, read on the forward strand.
CATTGTGACATGTTTATTGCATTCTAGAGAAAATTCCAACCAGCATTCTACAAGCATTGCTGTGTTTTATTCAGTCCTTAACATCCACGAATCAGGTTTCGCCGTGAACTGTCTAGATAATTGATTGCTTTAGTACTCAATGGCAAGTACAATTCATTGGGCCAAAAGCACATTGACAAAAACCTTACCGTGGTTTCGCTGGCAGCATACTCTTTCGGATTTATCTGGTAATGCGGCCTTTACAGGACAGTCACAGAATTCCTGAATCTACAGAGGGACCATGATTGGCTTGCGTTGAACCACCCACAGCTTCAACCAAGCACCCAATATCTAGTGGAAACCCGAAGGAATAAGACCGAGGGGCATGTTGATGGGAGCCAGGTTGGATCAGCTGATCAGGCCTACACTCCTGCAACATACACAACAGCAGTATTTCTGTTTCTCTAAATTTGGAATCATGCGTGCCAGGCGTGCACAATGCGGCGATAAGGCCTTAGCCCGTTCCACACAAGATGGAACCAATTTCGAGTATATCCGATGGCCTGGCGTGCACTTGATGCCTGGACATAGTGAGGTTTAAGCAAACTTCGTGGATATGGTACTTGAAACTGGTGCATCGCAACGCACACGTCAGTCAACACGCATAACAACACGTTCAACATCGTCCGGTCTCGATCTGATGTTAACCAGCTACGAACAACGAGTGTGTGACTTTCGGAACCATCGATCCCCTGGCTACAAGCGACCACTTAGTTATCATGGCTGATATGGAATTACCCTTGCCGTATTCACGTCCGCTGCAATCAGCTCACAACTACTGGAAAACGGACTTCGATTGTCTAGCTCAACCCGCGAGCCAATTGGATTGGCCTCTGTCACAATCTGCGTCTGTGGAAGACTGTTGGATATTTATAAAAGTGACACTGACATCATTGTGTTCCCAATTGTGCCATAGAAATGTCGGAAGGTTGGACCGATTAAGCTTCATTGGCTTGACAACGAGTAATCATCATTCATCATTATACACGTCAGCTAGAGGTGGGAAAACACCTCCGCTATTGTGCCGCAATACATCAAGAAAAAACATACATACATACATATAATACAATACACAAAGAAAAAATAGGTACAACAGTTGCATGCCGGATAAGCTACCAGCAACTGATAGGCATCGTTCCGATAAGCAACCAGCCAGCTACTAGGCAAAAAGAAAAAAATTATTATGTTTCACCTTACGAAATGCGATCGTAGATGGAGGGGGAGGCTAAAAGGGATATGGAGGGACAAAGAAACTCACAGCACAAACGCCACTTAGGTCGACTCCTTGCCAAGTCAGCAAGTGTATCCAGCCAAACGTGTGTCACCCTCCTTTGGACCCCAACCAGAGAGCCGTGACGCTCCAACCGAGGCTAGCTCCGAAGTAAGGGACTTCATTCCCCTGCACCAAGTCATCGCTTGGCCACCTCTCCTTTTCTTCCACCCACATCCCCGGTGAGCAAACAACGCAAGTCGAGGGAGTCGGTGGACTGGCATGCGTAACACGTGGTCGAGCCATCGGAGCCTGGTGCGGGAAATAAGGGTGCTGAGCGGTTCAGATCCTTTTCTTGGGCCGTAAACAATGCGTCGAACACGCTCGTTACTCACGCGGTGTTCCCACCAGATGTGAGCCAAACTGCGAAGACACAGATAGTGGAACGTAACTAGCCTCTTCGTGTCCGCCGATCTTAGGGGCCAGGTTTTGAAGCCGTAGAGTAGGGTCGAATATACCGCTGCATTGTACAATCTACCCTTCAGGGTGACAGTGATGTCGCGCCGCTGCCATAGGTGGCGAAGGTTAGCAAAACACTTTGAGCTTTCGCCATACGGTTTGTGATCTCGTCTTCGATCCAAAGGGCGCTGATACAACTTCCCAGGTAATTGAATTTCTGAACGAATTCTAGCCGATCCCCACCAAGGATCAGCGCGCGAGTATGGAAATCTGGAACGGAGGTAGTGCAGACTGTGGGACAACTTCCTCCTCTCTGGCTCTACCAATAATAACGAAGTGTATAAATGTCAGCGGAACCCCTGCAACAGTGCAAAAAAGAATAATCGTTGACATTTCGAAGAGCAGCTCGCAGTAGCCGCGAATACCGACCCAAAAAATATTTGCATACGTAAAGCAAAGCTTGAAGCCAGCAGGTTATGTGCCAGTGCTGGATGGCCCTGATGGACAACCCCTAACCTACAGCAGTGAACGTGCGTTGGCGTTGGCGGAGCACTTCGCTTCTGGATTTGCGAATGTCCAGGTGCCTGTTCATGTTCGACGTGTACCGCTTTACCGAACTCGATAGTCTGGATTTCAGCCTTGAAGAGGTACATCAACTACTCGCCGAACTTGACGGCAAGGAACCTGCCGGACCTGATGAGCCTCACCCAATGGTTCTCAAGTCATTTCCGACCATCCTCTCATCTGTCGTGACAGACCTTTTCTACTGGTCGCTGTCCGAAGGCTCGTTTCCGGTTGACTGGAAATGTTCGGTGGTGGAGCATATTCCAAATGGCGGGAACTCTAAAAATGTAGACAACTACAGGCCAATTTGTCTAAAACCTATTTTGGCAAAGGTTGCTGAGAAAATCGTGAAGAAGAGATTGCTGCAGTTGCTACAGTCAAACGAGGTCCTGACGCTCGCACAGCAAGGTTTTATGCAAGGTTGCTCATGCATTACGAACCTGTTTGTGACGAGACATGAGTGGTTGAAGGCAATAAGCAAGGAGAAGTCTGTCGACGTGATACTCATCGATTTCAGTAAAGCGTTCGACAAGGTCAGCCATGAGGTTCTCCTTCAAAAACTCAGGATGAATGGTGTCGGTGGCTCACTGCACCGGTGGATCCGCGACTTTCTTGTTAGACGAAAGTGGTGAGCACAGGTCGACGACCATCTAACTCTCATGTATCCCTCTACAATTGGCGTGCCTCAAGGCACTGTGCTGGGGTCCACTCTGTTCCTGATCAACATCAATGGTCTACCTCAGCATCTCCGGTAGCCTTGTGCCTTGTTTTCGGACGACATGAAGATTTGGAGAGAAATTGAAGCTCCCGATGACTGTGGCCTACTTCAGCATGACTTCAACCGCCTATCCACATGGTCTGCAGAAGTTCTTCTCCCGGTCAACCCAGCCAAGTCTGTGTTTAAGAGCCTAGGGAATGGTGCTGACGACCGAACCTACACCCCTAATGGTCAAGCGCTATATCCCACACACTCCGTGAAGGACCTAGGTGTACTCTCATGCTACGATCTGAAGTCCGTGGACAACACGAACAGGCCATGTCGTGACGGACTGCGCATGCTTTGGGCGCTCAAACTTAGCTTCGGCACACGGTCTGAATAGGTTGAAACTCGCGTCTTCCCTTTAATCATTAGACCAATGCTAGAGTACCGTTCGCCCGCCTAGTTTCCGATTACCTGAGGCAATGCACGAAAGATCGAATGGGTACGACATGTTGCTACCAGAATCATCCCGAATTTAGGTGGCTTGGGGTATGAAGACCGATGCGAGAAACTAGCACTCCACACCTTGTCCTACCGTTGGATGCGGGTCGGCCTCATTATGATCTACCGTATTCTACATCTCGGTGGCTTCCCCGCGTTGAGACTAGTGATGCACTTAGGAGCGCCAAGCAGCACATGCGGATACATACAAAAGTTGTCGTTCCGGATGTGAAGCGTGTTCCCCACACACTGTGCTTCGAACGGAGAGTGTTAAATATTTGGAACAGTTTGCCTGAACTTGTGATGGAGGCAACATCTGTGCAGCAGTTCAACACGTTATTAGATTTATATTTTACGACTTTTCGATTCAGAGAACGATTGCACAGTTACGATGACGTCACATTGTTGAACCTTGCAATAACATTAGTCAGATATTTAAATGTTACATGAAATGAACAACGACATTCACGTATGACAACTTTTATAACGCTTTTCACCGTATTTTGAACGAGTTGTATAGAATTCCTTTCCACTTGCTCTCTAATAAAGTATTCAGTATTCAGTAGTATTCCGTATCACGATTACGAGGATAGAGCAAGAAACAACTGTCTCCTGGAGACAATTTTAAATGGTAGCTGTTTTTCAACAGGTACACACCTTGTCAAAGTTCATATTAAGCCCAAACACACCTGGGTTACCAAAGAGGAACCACACAAGATGACAAAACTAACACGCAAAATGACAGTAAATATGCGACACTCCATCAGCAGAGAGCGTATGCCAGATATGCATTGCATTTGACCTAATGGGAGAATAGTTATTTTGACTGGGAAATCAACCAATGAGAAACGAAAAGTACAGAAGAAGGCACAAAATAAACAAGAAATATGCAGAGAATTAACCGAACTAAGCAGACAAAATCAACGGGTTATGCTAGATCTAGTGTATTTGGGAACAAGCATGTGTGTATTCCAGGCTAATCAAACTACAGTAAAGATGTAAATTAAATGTAACAGCTGCCTCAGTAAGAGTAATACTAATGTATACGTGCCTCATAATTTAACATGCCATTTTTCTTGGGCCGCTCTGCTTTGCATTGCTCATCATTGTCTGTTTTCTTGGAGTGTGCTTGGTCGTTCTAAACAAGAAAACACGCACCATTGCTAGAAGCTAGCTACCTGTGTGTGTCTGACTGTGAAGGATTGAAATTATCACAGTACTTGTCAGCAAGGATGTACGTAGAAGAAATCACAGAACAACATCAAGATCAAGTAAAGTCGTAATTATTCTTCAATAGTATGGTATATAGAGTGTGCATTTAAACCCCAAAGGGAAATAGTAACTACCAAGCATTAGAAAGTAGGACATGTTAATTTATCCATACTGAAAAGGACTGTAGATCGAAGTATAACATAAATAATTTTGAAATATTTTCGGAGCAGATACGCACTGCTTCAGCCGAATTACCTCTCTTATCAAATGGTCACAGTATCCGATTTACCTCGATGATTGTTGCTCCTACAGCTTGTCACATGCGACTGCTTTTCTTCGCTGATAATATAATCGTTGACAAGGACAAATTACCATGACTTTTAGGTCTCATTAAACAGAGCTATAGCACGGAATAAAACGCGCTGAAGCCTTTGCTTTTTGCTCGTTTTTTCAATGCTGAGGCCTTTTGAATTCTTAAAAGGAAACAGAGGGAGTATCTTGTAGTTTTCAGAGAGTGGAAACACGAGCTTGAAAATCTGGAAAACTTTGCCATTAGTCTCTGGTGATAATTTTCAGTAATGTGAAACACCTCTGTGAGCTGCATATTCCATTGTTAGGAAAAGAAACATGTAAGATACTTAAGAAGTTGAATTTACATCGTGAATCGGAGTGAAATCATAATGATAAATTTCTCAGCAGTGAAATAATGACAAAAATATCCTTCAGACCTACTTGAATGTTCACTTTTGCTCCATGATTACTATTACTGAAATGTTCCGTATTTTGTCAATTAAAAACTGCGATTCCAATGTACACAATTTAGCATTATTATGCACTGAGAACGTTGCTTGGACCAAAATGACATTTTTAGCATTTTAAACAATTCCGCTACTTCGCAGAATGCCAGGTTTATGATATTTTGCCACGTATTAATGCCGGGTCGTCAGTTTGAATTGTAATATTATAATCATCTGATTATTTCTAAATGCATCTATTTTGCCACTTTCGTATAAGTCGCTGCCGCCGATTGGCCGGAAAATGCTTTTGAGATAAGTAAAATGCTGATAGCTCTTGCCGGTTGTGCATTTTATCTTTCGATGTGGTGTCCGCTCTAAGCAATGTTAGCTGTCAAGTTCACAAGAAAAAGAATTGTTCGTGGAAAATTATTAACACTGTGCAGGTGTATTAACCCAAACAAGTGTCATATCGCTGCTGAGGTGCGCTAGCTTACTATGATGCTCACATTTGTTAAAGCAAATGAAAGTAATAGCCAATCGTAAACCCACCAGTTAAAACCGCTGCCGTACCTTCATCAAGCCTGTAACTCCGGCCCAGTTGCGTTACAAGTGTAAAACACAAGAAGACTAGTACGGCTTCATATAATTCCTTCCCCTGTGCTCAAAGTTGTACTGGTACTGCATAAAGAATATTTATTAAACTACAATAAAAATAAATGCACCATGAAGCAGTTGAATAAAAAATAAAAGCCCGAAAATTTAAAATATGAAAATAACTCAATACATAATTGGTATATTTCTCGACGTGCGAGGCACAGGCGGAATACCAGGCTGATCAACTGATACAACAAAGTCTGATAGTAAAGATAGATTTTTCGAGGTTTCTGTTGTTCTTAAGGGAGATTTTGAAGTGTTTAAGCGTTTAAAAGTAGTAAAATATAGAGAAGTTGTTAGTAAAAATAAAAGTTTATATAGCCGTCAGTTCAAGTAAATAATATGAACTTTTATGGAACCGTCTCCCGAAGACCCGCTTAACATAAAAAGCATTCTCTGCTTTCGGTCATGAGGTTTTACTACCTATCCTGATTTCCTACAAAAGTATAAACTGTTGGCCCCATAGCCTAGAGGTAAGCAGCTTAGGATTGGCTGTTCTCGCAGTACGCTTAGCCCTCTTGCGACTGGTAGTGCTCGCACGGCAGCAAATCGCCGTTACGACGTACAGCTGGCACATTATTACTAAGGTATAAACATTAAGCATCTTGCGTTTTGAAAAGTTGTAGAGCCTCTAAACGGTGTGTTTGATTGCAACACAAATACAGGCGTGTATCATATTGCTGGATAAGACCATGGATATAACAATGGCATATAACTTCTTAGGTATGGCTCTTTATAGAATAAGCTGCCAAAAGAGATTAGATGTATTGAACAATTATGCATGTTAAAGAAAATGATTAAACTTTATCTGTCAACGGAAATAGTTAAATGGATCTAAAAAATTCAACTCGATGGTGAAAAGCTGTATGAAGAAGGGCCGGATCGTGTATGATACCGGAGAACATCGACTCGAATGTACCATAGAAAACATAATCATGTAGGATGAGCTGCTACAAACCGCTTCTTATGCTGTTCTTTAATGCTACCTCTTATGCGGTATTACCCCTTTCAACATTAATTCATGCCAACTGTCTTCTGTTTAGAACTGAGAGCAAAATTATTTACTGATGTAGCGTCAGGTTTAAATTTTGTAATTTTCCTCACAAATTGATTAAATCGTAATATTGTTCTGCGATCCCCTTCGCAACATTTGTTCTGCAGTGCTAATCATTTCCCCTTCTTTTCTGGAGTTAACAGTCCAGAAACATTAACTTGAATTCAGTGATGGCAATAACGGATTCCATATGTGACGTTTGCCTATGGACAACTCGTACAGTCATCTGTCTCCGGCTGCCACGCCACACAAACCTGTCTATTTTTTACATTAACGATACGTGACCTCTTTCACATAATTCTTCCTTTCTACATACTTCTTCTTTCATCGTTGGCCACGACTGGGCTGATATCTTGTGGTGACGTACTATAGCTTCCAGATTATAAAAGACTTAACCTATGCAAGGCACATAGCCACAAATTGACAGGGGTATAAATAGTGTCATAATTGAGTGATCCGCATGACGGACTGGGCCGAGGCTTCATCGGCCATAATACATGTATAAAAACAGCCCTAAAAAGGACACAGCATATGATAAACAGGTGGTGGCTCATATGCTACTATGTCACACCAAGACGCGGCCAGGTATTGCATGGAAGTGGGGACGAAACCTCTTGAGGGAATACCTTGTATGGAAGAAGGTCCCCTGGGGACGGTTCCACGAGTGGACGTATTAATTAACTGCACATTTGTTTAAATCTGCATATGTTATTGTTCCTGCCTTTTTAATTTCTTTAGCACCCTAATCCTGCTAATTACTTTGATACCTGCTTTGGATCCATTGTAAAAAGCGTGAACAAATTGTTTATGTTTTGCGATCCTGTTGTCCACATTGATCAGACCACATAATTGGACTGCACCTCGAATCACCGAGGAAGATATTATTTATGTATTTATTTAAGAGGATATCATCATCGTTGTCCAAGTAATTAACTCGGCTACCTGCAAGGAGCTCAATGATAGCGCTCATCGAATTATCCAGAGTACACTTTAGGAAATCCTCAATGGCAGAATCGAATAGTAATATGGAGATAGGACATACTTGTTCAACTTCACTCGTGACAACAAAGAAAGGAGAAAGCTTGCAACAAGCCTTGACGCTATGCGAGGTCAGACTCTAAATAGCATGCAGTACGGAAACAAGTTTCCCGAGAATGTCATTCCTCAACAGACAGTACCACAATGCTGCTTTGTCGACAAATCGAATTCAGCATGGATATGCAGGAACACAACAATTGTTAGTTTTTGATACACATGGCGGAGCTCCAGAATCTGGCGGAAAGTAAAAATCTAATCGAAGCGGCCTCGGCCGGGACGGAACCCAGCATGTTGTTCTCGCTGTAGTGAATCACATGTTTAGGATAGCTTGCGAAGAATGTTGGGCAGCTGAATCTTGCAAAAGAAGGGAACCAAACGTAAGCCCCTGTAATTACAGCACTATGTGCTCAGGCCTTTTTGAAGATAAGGACGACTATCGACTCACATAAGGATGAAAGAAGCTTCTGTTTTTCCAGACTTCCAAGAAAAACGCGGTGTATTTTCAAACCAGAGAATAGCCTTCATTTTTAACTAGAGCACGAGGTAGACTATTAGGGTCGGGTGCCTTATAACATTTTAGGCAGCAGAGTTTTCGCCAGATTTTTCGGTGACAGGAAAGATCAGTAAAGACAATCAACTCAGCATCAGTGTGTGCCTCAGGGGAAACAGATAGAGCTAGCGGTCAGGAAAATTGCCAAGACAAATGTGCGGTCCATCGCAGCAACCGTCGTTAAAGATTGGAGATCAGAGTGCCATCCCCTTCGCAGATTGTTTCGCTTACTCCAGATTGGAAGACTTCCGTGACTTAGTTGAAGTGAAATGGTTTTCTGGTATTATCAGAGCGAAGAGCAAGTTCCCTCTCGCTTGGTGGCTGGCGTCTAATTCTTGAGTTAAATTCTCCTGCAGGAATAACATTATCAAACTTTTGGAGGAAGGCAGGTCACGTAGTTTTGATAAAAGCAATCCTCGACCGCATCCGGGCTGCATTCTGCAAGAGCATATGCGGAGACGCCAATGTAGTCACGCTTCACATCTCGGCGCTTAATTAACTCGCATGAAACTTGTAGCCTGACTGCACACATTCGACTTTTGAGCGGTTGCAGCCCTGCCACTTAGTGCAACCCTAACACCAACCTGCCAAGAAGCAGCAGCCTCTGGGTCACCGAAAGGCGCATATGATATTTGACGTCAGGGTTTGCCGGAGAGGTCATTCTTATCGCGGTCTGGTTACCGAAACGTAGCAAATGGCTATCGAAAGCGTCTCAAAGGTGCGGGCCAATCAAGCTTGCCGTCCGATGTGCACCAGAGTGCGAAGGTTGAATGCCGTGAGACCAAGTGGATATCCAGATCGAAGACCAGCTGGAGCCTCGTTAGAGTGTGAGAAATCTGTGATCGGAAGGCATCGAAAACCAAGCATTTTACTCTGACCTCCATCAGGTACGACCAGTGAGGTGCTGTTGGCGGGGACCCCGGGAGAACAACATTGTAGTTGGATAGTGGAAATTGCGACGATCAGTGAGTGGAGACTCAGCAGTAGCAACAATGGAGTAGGTGGACATAACAAGAGAGAAAGAATTAAACCAGTATTAATATTCGTTCATGAATCATCCATGGGGCCGATACTACCCGGTTACCCAAGCCGAAGTAGGGGTTGTCTTAAAGAACATTTCCGAGAGCCAATTATCAAGAGTCTAACTTAAAGGCAAACAGAGGGATATGAGAACGTCGCAACCCGTTAAGAGCCGATGACCAAACAAGTGGTTTATACGAATCTGGGTCCTGCAGAATACCACGGACCCAAAGCACCCTGCAATTAAAAAGCCACTCAGGAAGAAACAAAGGTCCATGACTTTATTTAATGGCAAGTCAAATCCGCCACGTCATGATGTTGTTAATCAAAAACATGTTTTTTTATAGGGAGAACGCCTGCTAAGACGAAAGCACGTCACGTCCTGGAACACTGACATCGAACCATTTGCAGGCGCGGGATAATCCCGAACCACCCATCTGACACTATGAACAGATTCTTTGGCCAGCCGCCATGACGTCCTTCAATCCATCAAAGGGCGGGTTTTTCCTGCTACTGTCCGCGCTGTACTGTGGGATGGTTGAGAGGCTTGGCCTGTTAATACCGTTGATCTACCCCGTCTCTCTGTCTCTGAGCACCGTTGCTTGCGGTCCATTGTCCGTGTGTGGTGTTTGCACTACGTAACCGTTGCGGAAGTTAGGCAGCGTGTCTTAGGTAGAGGCAGCCACTCGCTTGAGGAGCTCGTCCCGCTTCCTCAGTTGGGGTGGCTTGGACACATACTGCGCATGCGCGTTCATCGTCTTCCTTGTCGGGCTTTGTTCGCATGGCTGGACAGCATGGGAAGAGATGGCCCGCTAGACAAGCTACAACATGGAGAAGCCACATGAAAAGGCTGACCAAACAGTTGACCACGGTCGGTTGTTTTCGACTCCTTCTTTGTGATTTCAGACTGTTGCTGATTGGAGACCCTAGCAGTCATGCCTCAGTACCGACGTCAATGGCGGATGTATATATCTGCGTGTTACGCTGATTTCCCTTCCCTGCCCAAAAAAACAGTTACATAAAGCTCAAAAGTGTGAGTGAAAACTGCTGAAAATATGCTGTTCTTTTTTCATTTTATTTTTTTGGTTTTCTTTTCCCGCCATGATTGTGGTGTATATATATATATATACTTATATATATATATATATATATATATATATATACAAATGATCCCGACATGCAGCACAAAGTGCACTAAAGACGCATGGTTTTTCATCCGGCGGGCACTGGTAAGGTAAACACCCAGTCGCTACTGCGGATGCCGAGTACAGCAAAGGTAGATGACCAACCGTTTCTTATTGCCCGTTATTAGTCAATCGTAGGAATATAAGGGAAGAAATAAAACAAATAGCTTAATATTCAGAAGATGACATGAATATGGCATATCAACACTAGGCTTAATTCATACGTGCTCTCTTATGTTATAAAACCGCAAACACATTTAGCGCGAGTGACCGATCAGCTAGCTATAGTAACCAAGTGGAGTGACGATGTCTACCCAGTATAAAACATCTTTATTATGTGTAGGTCACCTATAAATCGTGAGTATAGCATTACTTTATCAGTAATCCTATGGTTTGGAAAACGATTTTCCATGGGCACGAATGGTATTCGAGATCAAAATTTGCGTTCATAGCACATTTATGGTTAACGCTAACATGTGTGTTGAGTAACCATGATTCGTCTGAAGGTGTCACAACGGGGTGGCAAGTTCGCAAAATTGGTCAATCGGATTATTTTAAACATCACTCCAGCGCACACAAACCTGTGAATCGGATACTTAGGAGACGTAGAAAATATCCTCTGTATACCCAGACATACCGCTCAGATCAATAAAGGGATGACGGATGTTCAAATAATTTTAAACGGCTTTGTTGGTCGATTTCTTTGCATGCACTTCACACAAACACTATAATAAAACATAGACGCAGAATATTAAACAAAAAATGGAAATCAGGGTACCAACTATTTTAGAGAAAATGGTAAATAATTAAAACCGATAAGTATGCCATAAAGTTGTAACGCTTCCTGATTAGAGTATGGTACATGATTGATCCGTTTAAGATTAGGACAAGCGTTCTTAATTAGGACACTGAGTTATAAATCTGCAAGCTAAACATTTAACACAAAATGCGCCATTAAGCACTCTGAAATAAAGTGTTACTTTGAATCATGGATAATTTATCCTACTAACTAAGTGGAATAAATGTAGTTAAGTCAATAATTCTACGGATTAGAAAAAGGCACTTTAGAAAGTCCTTGCTATTTTCCAGTAAGCATTCTATAGTTCGTTGCTCTTCCTCATATTGAAACATACACAAGATATAAAGCCAATCAAGATGTGTGCTAAGAAGAAATAAAATTGGGAATAAATACCATGATAATATACCTTGAATGACAAAGTAGCTTTTAGGCTATGTTAATAAATATTAAAATTTCAAGCTGTGATATTCCGATTCTCGTTCTCACCTCACTCCGATTAGTTTATTGCTGGTATCTTGTAAAAGGGTCCAATAGGAACCGTCACCCCCTTACACTGGATGTGGACGAATATTACGTCGCATTTATTTGTGGTGGAATGATAGCAAGTGCTCAATCAAAAGCTGCGGCTTTGATCGGGTCCGCACAACAGCAAATTATATGGCCAATTCAGAAATGGCTGATAGATTTCTTTATCTTGCGCTTAATCTTGGTTATCAGAGCCACAACTTTTAATTTGCAATACCTACATCAACGCTGGTCAGTTAGTTGAGTTTCTTTAAGATGTACTAAATAAACGAAACTGAGTAAATCCCTACAAACTTATATTTAGGGTTATAAACCGTAAACTTTTTACCACTGACTAACTTTCCCAGCTTGTCTAAATGACGCGATGTTTTTGTCTGATGGAATCAACGGCGCATTCCGGGTTCGGTTCACAAGCCAACAACTTAGAACCCCAAACATGTCTTCAGGGAATAGGTGATCTATCTGTATATATGCTGACGGTGTTCGGGAATGGATTTGGAACTTGAGTAAGCTTTCGCAGAATAATTAGCAAAACATGGATTGGCTATTAAACTAGACTTCTTATTCAATGGCAGTCCCCATTTCTATAGCTTGGTATACCTAAAAATTTGAAGGAAAATTAATGCACGGTCTTTGAATTATGTAGTTATATGAATGCACTGCATGTGGCACCAGTGGAGAAGGTAGTGCAAGTAATTAGCGTACGCTATGAGACAGCTCACGGGTGGCCGCTATAGACCTTCCTGCTCTTTAGCCTTCATACTCGTTGTTTTTGTTTTCAGCTCCATGCCCCATATTCACTGGTGCAACCGGTAAATTTTATAATCATCGCCGAATAAGCTCTGGTTCAGCTACCTACAATATATTATTGTTACTTACCAACTACTTGTAGGTTTAAAACAAACTGAGTTATTGAGGCTCCTAACCCAAAATGCTATCTAGGTGTTTCTTAAACGCATATGAACATCTGGTTACTTGACCTCAACATTACAAGTTCAGAATTAGGGAATAGACAAACCCATTCTGAGTAGGATAAACAAGTTACCCAGCCAAACCTATCTGTATGTGAGAGTTCGTAGCACCTATCCAACCCAATCTAAGCATGATTCGGCGTACTTCAACGCTCGTTAATTGGACCACGCCCATTTCTTGTCTTTGTTAATTGATTCGCGTGGATGAATTCATTAAATATTTTACCTTGCCCATATGATATGACATGTCGCTTATTATCAGTGTAATGTATCATCACACAGCCATATGAAGGGATCTGGATAAAGCATACACATGGTCTACCGATAACGTGCTCCATTTCAAAAATGCCGTGTCAAGGTCTGAACATAAACATTAAAAGCCTTCAGGACTACTGTTTGTGGACACAAATTCAGCAGCCCCCTTTTCATATCAACCATCTTAAAGTGCGTTTGAAAATGACCTTAGCAGTTTGAAGCAGGCCGGAAGATCATCATGTAATCAAACCCCACCTCGCCCTCCTGCGTGGGACATTCGGACATTTTGACGCTTCGCTACTTCTGCAATTGCTCTACGCATACGTGAGTCTGCGCGCAGAACAAGTTATCCTGGCGTGGTAATCCTGGCAGAAGCACCACTTTACTGCACTCGATAATGCACGACGCAGGGTGAATAATAATGACAAAGGATCATCATACCTCTCAGACCTACTTAAGTTAAAACAATAAGTGTTCAGCGGACGCTATCGGCATCTACGGGGAGATCTCGTAAGTTTGTATCCAGTGCTATATAATTCGAATTACGCCAACATGTTTTATAACTCCGTACAAAATACCTATTTTCTAGGCTATCATTCTCTAATCTGGCCGCCTGCAGTGTCGACAAAATTTTTCACCACTCCGAGTGTCACTGTCAGGCAACTCTGTCCCACTGCATCTGATTAATAGTTACAAAGTTTCAATGTTCAAAAAACATTTTATAACTTAGTGACACCTACGTGATGTAATGTGTGAGTATCAAGTGACGGCCTCAGTACGGAACAAATATACCAGCGGAGGATTTTAGACCACCCTAAATTCAAGGCAGTAATACACACAAATTTGCCTCAGCAAACCACGTGGTGTGCCATGTAGCTTACGCACACTTTATCAACACTGTTTTCTTTCATATAAATTAACTTTAAGCAGCAAATATAATCTTTCGTTTATATATCCTTTAATCAGTCCTAAACTATGGCAACATTGTACGCTGGTACGGTTCACAGTGGCTTTTCTTTATGGGTAAACACAAGCGTGGAACGTGTTACCTTCGCACATGAAGATATCGCATTGCATATTCCTGTTACACGATGAAACGGTGATTATCTATTTTATATACCTTCGTTACAGAAGCGAGATCAGCAAAATTAATACCTTTTTTGTTTACAAATTGACTAGTGTGTTCTAAATTTCCTGACTGCTTGCTTACCAATATTTTCCTGAAAATACACTAAGACAACTTAATCGTTTAATTAAACGACGGACAACCTGATGTACTTTAGTTAACATTGCCTATAAGTTGCTGACCCCTTTGTGATTGGCGGTATTTACTCCCGAAACACCCATCAAATGAGTTGCGCAGTGTGCTAACAAATCCCTAAGATTCTCGTTGGCGGCGCCGTTTTATACTATTACTTCGCGTAGACTCACTAACACAAATAGTTTGTTTCCATTGAAGCGATCGTGTTTCCACTAGTTTCATCCCTCCGTTCTTGCAATAACTTTTCAGCATGTGTTTTGGTGCCTACAAGCTTTGATAGTTCCAAAGGTGGTGGTAAAGAAATAGGCTGAATAGAGTTGACATGAAGCTCGATAATTATGCACCAACTGAAAGTTGGTTTTCAGAAAAAGCTAATTATCGAATATGTGGCTATCTGTGTTATTGAATCCAACTTCGTTTCGCTTTTAAGGAAAATCAATGAAACTACTCTCGAGCATATTTGCAATTGAGTAACATTTTGTTTCAAGAGGTGGAAGTCGCACTTCCTTCGGTAGAGCAGCTCGATTGTCATTCGGGATACCTTCATTAATTTCACCAAAACACTAGTGGTGGATTCAACTTTTACAACAAATTCTCACGTTTCACAACTACGGAAGCTATATTTTGCTTCTCTTATCAAAGTAACGATCGTATAGTTCTGAGGATCAAGCCAATATATATCAATGAGTACAATACAATGCTACTAGTTATCATCTATATGTTGCTCATCAATCGGAAACCCGAAGCAAAGGTGTTTTCTGCTGCGTTTTCTGCGACCCTCAGTGACATGTCAACTGTTCCCGATGGATCTTACTGGAGATTTCAGTTGATTTGACACGACTTTTTCACCGCACTTAGACCATAGCAAGTGGTAAACTACCCCATTATATCCAATGCCAGTCTGGACATGGTATTTGTTAACGTCAAGCTGTTCTTGCACAATAGCTGTCCGCTTGGATGTTCTGATAAATTAAAAGTTACGCTGTCGATTATTCTAATGAAACAAAATACTATACAGAGCTCACTTGTTGTATCGCTCCCAAATTTGGATAGCGTCAATTTCCCGCACGGAATATTTACAGATCACTGGAAACTGTCTTGTTCAGCTACTTAGTTTAGTTTTTGACGCTGATATATTCACATATTGTTCTCAATAATCAAGCTACCTGAACTTCAGTTTCCACCATATCTGTATATAGAGAAATCTTCATCCTTGCGAACAGGTATTCTTCCCTCCATCTGAAATGGTGGAATAAAGTAAAAAGCTTGTAAAAGAAAAGATAGCAAACAAATAAAGTTGCCGCTGTCCTTACTAAGGCCGTGTTCCAGGATGTTAACTTGTACTTGTCGAATATATCTGGAAAGAGTAGCTGCCATGCGTAGTGAAGTTTGTTGAAAATACTAAGCGGGCCCACTCGACGCTTATCAACTAACTATGATGTGGAAAAGCTGACTCATTAGTTCTGCAACTGATATAACCTTGCGGTTTCGGACTCATTCACTGCTCGGCGGAAATATTTTGTAAACGCTTTGTTCCCAGTGGACAGCGAACATGTCACGTGTTACTGAAACTGCCACAAAGAAAGAGAAGTAAGCTGTTTGGAGAGATTGTTACTTGTTGTCTGCAAGGAAGATAATAAATGTTTGGCCAGTCCTCTAACTACTCTAGTCACAAGGTGTATTCAAGACATGCAACTTCTGACTGTGAGGGAGGTGCCAAGTTGATTCCAATACCAAAGAGGCGACCATGTAAATAGGTACGGATTGTTTGGAACTCAACGGAATCAAAGGTGCTTGCAAGAATCAGTCCTGAGAGGATGCTGAAACAAAAATGACCAAATGATTCCTTTTCGCTTGCCTTCCACCGTTTTGAGATCAGCCCAAGACGAGCGGAACGTTTCTGAACAAAAATAAGGCTTCCTAAGCCAAAACTCAAAAATTTGGAACCAACTTCAAGTGATATCAGAACATGCTATGCAGTTTGCAATAGTAGGCTTGCGATTAGTAAGCATTTAGTTGTCCAAAATGTGCTTAAGATGTTTAGAACATCACAGTCCCAAGATAAGGCATTCGAAAGAAGACAATCATTATGTTAGTTGCAATAAACATAGGGCTTAAATTGCAACTTTGGCCCGACCCGTTTGTGGAGAGAAGGATATGTTTGGTCTGTCCTCCAGTCATAAAGGAGCTCCTGTCAGTTAGTAAACTAGGGTACATGGTGCAAAGCAGTTTGAATTTCCTTTATTTGAATATTTTTAATAAAAGAATAACAGTCACTCTAACTGGTATATTTTTCCATCATGAGGCACATTCTGACACAGGGTTTGATCATATAGTTGCAGAGAGATGGGATACAATAGATGACTGTAAACTTTTTATGCGGTTAAGAAACGAATTTAGAGTAACCTGAATTTCGATGTACCTTAAGGGTTTATAAATTGTTAACAGTTAGAGTGGTCCCAAAATATCCAAGCAATAACCTGCATGGAAACCGCAATCTGGGTACCTGTTCCATGAAGATTATCCTCACCAACTGTTTCACTCATATATAGCTGTTTCATTCATCCTTATGCAACGGTACCTTAATAGTATGTATGTCAACACCACTTAAAGACTGTTAACTGCAAAAACTTTTGTGCTATCAAGCCATCCAACCCGCACTATGACTGCTTATTTCGAGTAATGCAACTTAGTTTTTCGACGCTAGTGAGACAGTGGCAATACACTTTGCATAGGTAAGATTGTTTGCCTGTAAGCGTCAAGACATCATCCCAGGAGATTAGCAAAGTCATGGTCAACATCGAAATACGGAAGAAAAATAGGCTAACATTTCAAAACAATAATAATACATAATTCAATTGCCTACAAGGTGAGACACTGTTTAACACACGGACCAATCACAGTCAATGGAAATGCTTCACAATAGCCTCCTCAGGTTAATGATCTAGTACACATGCTGTCATATCCACCGGTGCTCTTCGGATTGACATCCGCAAAGAATACACAAATTGTTGCGTAAAATATTCGTCGCAGTTAGACACAGACCAACAGCCACCATCAATCTGGGAAAGCGCTAGATGGCAGTTTCGTCTTATTGGGACTAGAAAGTGGTGCGCATACGCCGAATCCCTCCTGATTCGACCCCAGGAACCTACTCTTGCGAACTAGTCATTTATGCCACTGAGCCATTGGTGACGGCAACGGACCGCCATGACTAATATCTAACTGCGATATAGCGCGGCTCATCCTACACTGTCATGCATGTGATGAATGTGTAGAGGACAAGGCTGGCCCACAGGGCAACAATTTATTTGCAAGCTGCCACTAATCGAGGTGACATGTATGATGTTAAGGCTACTAGTGATTTCTGTAAGTAGTAGAGGTATTTATTTGTGAGCGACTTAAATCCTGCCACAGTGATTTCTTTGTAGTTTATTTCGTAAGTCGAAGCGTGTTGCAATTGAACACATGAGCGTTTCTTTGTATCCCATCGTACAGGAGCGAGTAGCCTTTTGAGCCGGATCAAATCACGTTTGGGCATTCTGCACCAGCCTGAGTACCTAAACTGTCTAGTGTAGGGGTTCCCAACCATTTTTAGGCTGTTACCTCCAAAGCGGGTTCACTTTAAGCAGTTACCACCAAACTTTCTAGAGCCAATTAGCTAGCAACTATTGCGTTTTTATTCACATTATGGCATATGAATACCATGCATACCATACCGTGCAAATAGACGAGACCCCTATTGCATTGCAAAGAAAGTCCATGAGTTTATTTCGTTAAGTACCACGTTCTAAATATTCTTGCTGCTGCCATGAACGCGACTTTGATAGCGCTGTTAGAAAGCGATAACACAATTATCCGTAATGCAATTCTCTACACCGGCGATCCTTAACATTTTTGAGGCTTTCACAAATTGGATTTGCTACAATCAATCCCTCCCAATTTCCGTTTCAAATGCTAGCTAACAAATAACTATTGTGCCGTTTGTTTCTAATTACTGGAACTGATAGCTATTTGGAATAACTATCGATCCATAAAAGAAAGAAAACAGTTGTTTGGTACAACATTGTATGTAATCGTGGCGATATACATCAATGGGACGGTTGATATTGCTTACTGCTAACCATTTCTGGTACATTTGGTTCAGTTTCGGCCAATGCATATCGGAAGTCGTGCTCTAGGTTCATGCGACTCCTTGCTTTTCTGCATTGAAATGACTGTCGAAAATCCACTATCACATCCATAAATTGTTGCAAGTGGGATCAATGTTCTCAATGCTCTTTCTGATATCAATGGACACTCACCACCTATCTTCATCCAAAATGCTACCAGTGGTGTGCTTTAGGAACCTATTTTTAAGTAATTATCTTGGCGCACTCCTAGGAATTGTGCTTTGGCTTCGACGGCAGTATCCGGAATAGTTTCTGCATTCACTGAAAAGGGTCCTAGCACCCAAGCTTTTACTTGGCGACTTTCCAAATCGGGAAAATATTTGCTGATGGAATGGACCACTGATGACAAGTGGCAAGTCATATCATCTGTGAAAGCGCATGTTTCATTTCTTCCAGCAAGCACCATTGAATGTTCTGGAAACATCGACACATCGTCAACTTTTACCCTGCGTTGGTGAAGCTGTATTTTACCTAGAAAACTTGCAACCTTATCCTGAGCAATTAAAATATTAACCATATTTCCTTGCAAGCTGAGGTTCAGTGCATTTATTGCTCCGAAGAAATCTGCAAGATATGCTAGTTTGGAAATTCAAAACTTTGTCTATTATCATGAGGTGTAGCCCGTTCACCTTACCTTTACGCACATCCTTCCTTTCAAGAAATATTGCAATTTCTTTTCGAAGCTGGGGCCCTCAGTTCAACACCCTGCCTCGGGATAAGCAACGCACTTCCGTGTGCAATAACAGGACGTCAAATTTGCCACTAAATTCGTTGCACAACTCTGAAAACTCTTGTATATGTCGCACTACCACGGACGACATTTACGATTTTCACTATGTTGGTAAATTGTCCAGAAAAACAGGCGGAATAGTTTTCACTGCTAAAGCGTAACGATTCGTGCTGATTTTGTGCTGATTCGTGCTGATCGGCCACCGTCCTCCATGGACAGTTGCATAAGCTTCGCGCTAGTTCGCAGAAGTCACTAACAGTCATGGGTTTGATCCTTCGTAGAGGACCGAAGGATGCGCACCACTGACGAGCCACAATTGGGCGAAACGACGTCTGATGCTTTTCCGGATAGGTAGTTGACGTAGCTAAACTGTCGGCTGATTGTGACGAACAAAAATACTCACTAAAATCATTCTACTCATAAGTAGCATAACGATGTATTATGCAGTGGCTGAAGGTACAGTGCAGCACAAATTTTTTTACTGTTTGGAATTCAGAACTGACGCGCAACATGGATGGTGTTCAGTCTGTACAGACACCAGCCAACCTCGCGCATTATAGATCCTTTTCCTCAACAAAACCTTTCACTGTTCGAAAAACATCTTCACTTCGTGTAGTTGTGCTCAATGATTCTGAGAAAAAGTACTCTTCTTTGAAACGGTCGCCTTTTATGTACCGAAAATAGACCAGTAGCTGGGAACAGGATGCAACGTCGGTCGACTTATCTAACTGTATTGCGAAGAAAGGACTTTATTTCGTTGAAATAATATATATATATATATATAATATACTTGCTCGAATCCTCGATACGACTTTTGATTGCGTTGTTAGAAAGTGATATCATGCTTGTTTTTGCTTCACGACATCGATTATGGAAGGATTTATGAGATTCTCTAATATAGTATGCGGTTTCCTGTTTTTGGACATTCGGAGAGCGATGCGGTACGAATCTTCAAGACGAGCTTCAGGTGACTTAAAAAGGAGCCCCATGTATCCAGGCGCAAACTTCTGAGCGCAGCTTCTTTCCGTCTGAAGAATGTAATATCTTTTCCTACAAACTGAGAATAACTTCGGTAGAATTGATCTTTCAATTTGCTGGGTTTCATACTCTCCCCGTGAGCATTTTGCTGCCGAAAACATGTTGCGGCTTCTCAATCTTTTTATCGACAAAATTGGTGAAGCCCGATTGCAGAAAAGCTTCCTTGTAGGATCTCTTTTTTCCAGAAGACATGGTACCTGCAAATAATTAGGCAGCTAAATGATATATATAAATATGAATATCTTCGTGATTTAATGTAGGTGACATTATCGTAAACGTTTGCAGATAAACTCATTATTGTCCATATCAAAACCATCGAATTAAATCACTCACCTGCTGTGGTTTCTTGTCACAAAAACCTGTAGATGAATGTGATTAACCCAACACCCAATGGTCACTGGCGTCCAGTCCGCAGATTCTGCCTTTTATGTGACCCAAAACGCGGTGTTCTCCGCACTAGCAGTCGCCTGATGTTATCCATCTAAGGCATCATATGACCCTTTCGTGTGTGATTCATGATCAAACATGATCAAATAGTAGCGCCTTCTCGCGTGTTGCATTCCTCCATTCCAAGTAATTCCTGCATGATTTGTTGACACCACCACTGTATCGATGCGTGGTGAACACTAATCGCCCGTTTTGATCCTTCTAACATGGAGACAATCGCGCGTCACCTTTCATGGTCATCTGATCAAGGCTCAACTACTACTGACTCCATAATTGAACCCGGCGGACGACTGCCTGACGATAGCCACGGGAGCCGATAGAGGCGTCATCTGGTTGCAGCGTCTACTACCTGGTCACTGAAGGCTAATCCAAAGTGCATAAATAGTTAGCGCCATGTTTTGATAAGGATGGTTTTGGTAGTAAACTTGTTAAACGACCGATTGATGACCCAATTCTCTTACTAATATTCCCCCCGCAAAATACCATTTTACCCCTTTGGGGATAATTATCCCGGGTTGGGAACCCCTAGACAAGTGGAACTATGAATCAAGCCCGCAAATTTGCGGTGAACGCGCTCCAGTTCCAAAGCATCGCACGGTCGTGCGTTATAGTAAACGAAAGAAAAGAAATTTACACGGGATGTGTACGTTTCCTGAATAATATTAGCTTAGCATCCGTTGAATGGTGCGGTCCAAAATATCGCGTTTATTTATTTCGTACTAGCTAATGTACGTGTTGCACAGTTCAAACAAATGAAATAATTTTAACCTAAGTCGCATATTTGGTACGAAAAGTATATGCTTTGACAGCTAGTCAACTGGGTAGATTGAATATCAAAGCGGCATGAAAGTTGTTGTGCTACACTGAGAAACTCATTTTTGAGTTAGAGCACCACCAATTAATAGTCTTCAGGTCAGAATGTACTCCGCAATGTGGATGTTCAAAAGTACTGTATTGAGGGTGTACATAATTTTGTTGACATCTGAGGGAATATAATGGTGACCGTGGGTAAATACACCATTAACTTCATCTATATACCTTTGGACTAGTAAAGAGCAAAGTACGCTGCCATGAATAACCCCACCTTTTACCAAGCTGCGACAGGGTAAATGGTTTTCAAATCTAACTGCTTAGGTTCTGCCATTAACAGAGTATACATATCCACAGCGTCAGCGGTTAGTTATATCAAATTCTTCAAGCTTAGTAAAACATTTTCATGAGGTAATTGATCAACAGAACTGTACACATGAAGAAACATATATCATCGTATTATGTACCCACATCGACAGAGATTTTGACTTAAGTTAGTATTTGCATTTGATATGACTGGCACGACTGGTGTTTAATGAAACAATGTTGCACTGAGCTGATAAGACTTTGGATAGTAGATCTTCGTTAGCTATTTTTTTCGTTATGTAGTGTTTGAATTTAAGCACAATAAAACAATAGTTTGCTACCTCCTTTTTCGTATCAGTTATGTTACATGAATCTACCATGCCCTACTTATAGTTAAATGAAACTCAGCGAACTCTCACCGATAAAGTGCACTTGTTTCGCAGCAAGATAGAGCTAATAGGAAAAAAAATTTATAAGTGAGGTAATAAAAAACAAGCCAGTTCGTCGTAAATTGATGGCTTTAAGGAAAAGAAAATTTTCCCTACTTTGTTATGAACAGAATCAGTTGATTTCCAAAACCTTGGTGGGATGAAAATTTGGCAAAAGACTAGGTGGTGCTTGCAAGGTGTTATTAAAGATTAAACCGATGCGCTGACTGAAAATTGTTGGTTAAATCTGTTGTATATAAGACAACCTATATAATACCGACATTCTGCAAGACTTGCCTGTATTTAAGTAGCCCGACGAGGTTACCTTGTTTTACTTCAGCGGTCTAGGATATGAAATGTTCTTCCTTCTCACATTATTTTCGCTCCCACCCAACCGAGTTTTAGAAAAATATTAGATCATACTCGATCCCGCTTGCATTACGTGACATAGTCCGTTTCCATTGAAAGGCGAATTAATGCAAGCATTTTTCTTACCATCCTCTCCATTACATAGCGGTGAGAAGACAAGCATAAGTGCTTGCTTGAATAACTCGGTGAGTCACATCAAAGCAGAAGTTTGCCTTTTTCTTGTCACTTCAAACAATCATTTTTTAAGCCCTACTCCGGCCATCCTACGGAACCTATCAAGTAATTCTTTCTTACCCATTGTAAATCAGTATACATTGTTCAAATGCACAAAAGGTTTGGGTTTGTATTCAAATCACAAAAAGATATGGAGCAGATTGGATGCCAGTGCTCATTAGGTGCTTGGTAGAATACACTCATCTAGAATTGTCTTTGATGCAAAGGAATATTATGTGGTTGAACTAAATCTGTGATTTTAATACCGATAAGAATGCATTTTATTTGTAAATGTTTACGAATATACCATTTGCGTTACAGTAACTAGCATTAACTGGTACATCTATTTATATATGTTTGGCGGCATCCGGTTTCGGATTTGCCTGTCACTGTGCTCAGCCACAGGAAGCATGCGCCTACAGAGGGACCATGGATGGCTTGCGCTGCACCAAACACAGCTCCAAACACACACTCCATATCCAGTGCAAACCCGAAGGAATAAGAATGGGAGGCATGCGGATGGGAGCCACGTTTCATCCCCGGAGCCGGGCCAGATTTCTTCACAGGCAAACACAAGCCCGTTTTTTTGGGGAATCAAGTACACACACGGCGGTGGGTGGAACGTAGTCCACTCCACACTGAGTACATGGAACCGCTCTTTGAGCCTAGCAGGACCACAAAGACCTTGCACCCAGTCTGCTCCAAAAACGGTTAACTGTCTGCTGGAGCCAGTATGGACGTAGTAGGTAATAGACAGGCAGGAACTTTGTCAATATGCATTTCATTCTCAGTCACCCCTGGGATGTCAAACAACAGCCAATCATTCGAAATGCCGATATCGATTAAAGTAAACGCAAATGACAACATAAATATTCGCTAAATGAGCATATGGAAGAAATTGGTTATAATTGAATCCGCAATAAGTACAAGATGTCCGAAAGTTAGTTAAAAAAATTCCACGCGATAAAATGACGCAAGTTTGCCACAATTGGCATGAGCGACCTGTGCAAGTAAGGAGAAGATTATCAAGTACACAGAAAAAACCAAATAAAGTGGAATGAATTTTATCCACGTTAAAAGGACCTAGTTTAAGGGTAAGTTTGTTTAACCCAACTGCGATGAAGAAGCATCATGAATGCAATATCAGCCTCTGCATGGGGAACATATACCATGAGGAACATATACCTACACAATGCCTCATCTTGAGGCTGATGCTGCAGACGCCATGCTTTGTAACCGCAGTCGACTTACATCTAAACTAGATATTGTTAGCCATCATGAAAGGTATTTCAGTGTCTTTGGTTCGCTTAGTTCTCATATTCTGCTCAACTTTGTGTCTATTTTGCGGTCTTATTTTATTTCAAATTCAATGTTGATTGTTTGATATCCCTGGTGTGGCTGTGTGAATGTTGACAATGTGCCCGCCTGTCTAGTAAAGTCCACCACGATTACTGGTTCCAGGAGAATATGAATCGTTCCTGGAGGGGGAAGGGGGGCATGGTCTTGGTGACAGTGCTAGGCTCAAAGAGTGGCTGTATGCACTCAGTGTGGTGCGGACTACGGTCCAGCCAGCGCCTTGCATAAGTCTGTTGCGCATGCTTTTCCAAGTAGGTATGAATGATTACGCACTGGCTCTTGAAGCATTTTGGGCAGGCTTCTTGGTGAAGTTTGGCTCCTATCCACTTGCCTCCCGGTCTTATTCCTTCAGGTTTCAACTGGAGATGACGCATGCAGATGGAGCTGCAGGTGTTAAAGCACAAGCTACTCATGGTTCCTCTGTAGTCGCAGGCGTCCTGTGGCTGTCACTGTGGATGCCACAGTGACAGGCAAATGCAAACTGGATGCCGCGGAACTTATATGTATATGTATGTATGACTTCGCAACCGCATAACTTTTCAGAAACCAAGTCTTCTGGAATAATGTAGTCCTAACACGAAGGTGTTCTGTATTAATAATTCACAAATTTAGTCTCTAAAAATGCTATGAGGCTCCGATGTGTTTTGTGCAACAAAATGCTTACGGCAGACTATAAAAGCAAGAAAATTGAAAGACCACTTTGAACAGTCATTCTCAGTTTGTAGGAAAGTGTGTTACGTTCATCAAACCTAAAGAAGCTGCACTGAGAAGCTCGCACATGGGTAAATCGGACTAGTGCTTCAGTCAATGGAAGCTGAGCTTGAAGATTCTTAACTCATCACTCTTCAAATCGACAAAAGAAGAATACCTCATGCGGTAGGATTGGATATCATCAGATATTGTGGGTTTCTTGCGCTAAAGCTAGTTGTTGGAGAGAAACAAGCTGGAAAGTACGTGTGATATCGCATTCTAAAGGTAACTTCAGACGTCGTATCCAGGACATCCGCATGAGTATTTTAAACATGATGCTCGATGTGTTTAATTCAGGTTTTTTCACCGCACTACAGTTACACGTGTGGACCGAGGTAGTAACTTGTTCCGAGCTATTTATTTACCTTCGCTACATAATGGGTAACGTTCTTAAAGAAAAGCAGTTGCCCTCATAATCATTGGGCATTACAATCCGTGACATAGATATCTTTCGAATAGTGCATTTTACTTAAGAAAAGGAGTTGTGATTGGTGTCTACAAACGGGGAACCATACATGCTGGGCTTAAATCTCAAAATCCAAATATTATTAAAATAATTTGCTTTACATGCTATGTTTATTCATGCCAGAGCAGTGAAAACAATTCTACCTGCTTTGCTGGACCTAGTTGCTCATGTGGTAAAAACTGTAAGCCTTATTCGCGGTATTACGAAAAGTACATGGAGTTTCAAATGTTGTGCATGTATTTGGAGGCAAACTTGACGCACATTTATTTCACACAGATTTACGTCGGTTCTCAGGAGACTAGGTGCTGCACCAAATACTGGAGCTACGGGAAGAAAATGTGGCGTAAATTATTAAAAAATGCTCAAAAATTTGGAGTTTCCTTCAGTTAAATGATCGAAAGTTCTTAAAAATATTGACCATTTTCCATAATTTGAAGCAAAATATGCAATAAGTAGTTAGCTTTTGAAACCAAAGTTTCGATAGGGTACGTGTATCTAGTATATCCGCTTTGTAGTTATCAACCCCAAAGAGATTGATAATTGCTAATGGACTAAAATATACCCTAGATTATCGAAAATAAGACCCCCATCAATAAGCTGACATAACTTTTTAATATCAAGTTTGTCCAAAATCGTAAGTCCTATAATAGTGACCTCCTAAAATGGAAACGAAATTTTTTCTCCAAGATTTTTACTTCGTCACTTCCTGCTCTTAATTGAGCAGTTTCCAGAGAAACTTGCTCTACTGTTGGTTAATTTCGGTGACTAAGGTGTCATGATTACGATTAATGGGAAGTAGAGCCGTCGGATCAAAGACATGTATTGTATTACTGCACGTAATTACAGCGTGAAAGAAAAGCAAGTGAGCCTGAAGACAGGAAACTTTAGGACTGTCACTAATGTTTGAAAAGAAGAGAGCAACACCCGATAGAAAAAGCATGTTTCTTGCACTGGAGGAAGTGCCAGCGCAGCAGGTTATGAACTCACGTCACCTAGGCTTGCTGATAACCCGAACGAACATTCGGGTTCTGGCGCTGACAAGGAGGAAATATCCTGTATCTCAGTCATCAAAACTGGTGAATTTTGTTACTTCCTCGGGATCGTGCAATCTTTTTATTAACGGGTTTGATAAGTGTTTCGGGACCCTTGTAATATTAGCCCCGAAACTGCCGAAGAGTTTGGACATTAAAGCTGAATCTCTTCATACGTTTGTGCTTCAGTTCAGAAAGGAAACTATATTGAACTCTCTAACCTTGGAAATATGTATGAAATCACAGAGTTCACAAATTCATGCGGAATCATATAGTAAGTGTAAATATTTCCACTGCTTAACGATCAAAGGAGTTTCGTGTGGCGCTGCTCTATTTGTTTTCGCATAACCCAGTCACGTGTTGGGAATGAGTTACCCACTACTGCTTTAAATCAAGATAACATAACAGCTCGCTACATTGAGACTGCCGAAAGTTTATAGAGATATCAATATTCCAATGATGCGTTATTCCGGATTGCAAACAATTAGTACACAATAATACAGACATAAACGCGGTTGTATCTAAAGAAGTTTGTAACAACACACTGTAAAATTAATGCTTGCGGATATCTGGCGAAATGAATCTCATTAACAGGCATGTTGGCTTGTAAATACACGGCGACTTCTGAAGCAGAAATAAATCAATGACACGATATGCTGCTCACACGTCGGAACCGGGTTTATTAGATAAAATATGAATTAAACTTCATCTCACTACAGAAATGGAAAATAGTCAAAAAATGTCCGTTTATATTTGGTGAAATATGGTAGATTAATTTAGAAAGATATGTTAAAATATTGAAAACGTAACACAGTTGTACAAAGGGTTTGGGAAAGTATCAGATGAGCCTGTTAGATTGCAGCAAAAGTGTGCTACATAAAGGGTGACGGACAAACGCTGATTTCGTGTTCGGGCAAATGTGGACTAGCGCTTCTGCTTGGTTTGCGTGGGTAACCCACCAGATAATACACAAATATGCGGGCGATTTGTGTCGATAACATAGCAGGCACTAGTAAATAAATAAAAGTGAGCCTAGACATACTGCTACATCAGTAGAAATATTTTGACAACCTGGCGATTATTCTGATGTGTTTGCGCAGTAGATCAGGAAATTTCACTGCGAAGCAATGTGTCCAGTGATGGAGAAGACTAGTAGTGACAAAACGAAGTAACAAATCATCTGGAGCAGTGTAAGCTAGCAAAAGTTACGCTATAATACCTAAGTCCTGACTTTTGAATATGTGGTTCACATGGCGTGACTGACACAAACCGTAGTTAAGCTTAACGCCCAGGGACGTAACTGTTACGGATGAGTGAGATCTTTTGTCCTCGATGCGAAATTTCGGACACCACCTGTATTGCCGATCTCCTCTGTTTAGTGAAAATTGACAATCTTGCACCTTGACATGTTAAGCGAGATCTTCAAGAATTACTTGTTGTGCGGTTGAAAACGCGGTGTTGATATAGTTGCACCCAAAAATATCAGTTGCGTATTTCAGTAAAATCGCCCCCTGACTTTAAGTTAACTTGGGTTGAAAATGGAAATGTTGACGGAGTAAATTCAAGAAGAACACCAGCATTTGTTAATAGGGAAGATAAGGTTACAATTAAAATAATGAGGGTGACCGAGCTAATATTTCCTACATATTAGAATAAATAAATAAATAAATTGTATATTCCTCGACGATGCGAGAAGCTGTTCCCTGAAAAGAACAGATCAAATAATGGTGCAAGCTTTCAATGACTTTTCATTAATACGACTTCAGAACTAAACATGACGGCAATTGCAAATTAGGTAACACAGCGTAATGAGAATCGTTCTGCTAATTTTCCTGCCATTAAATCACGATTCTGCACAATCATTTGGCAGATGTTTGGGCTGAGAAAAATAGTAATGAAAGGGTTGTTGTATATGTGTTGTGTATGTTTCGAAAAGTTATTCAGGCACCATGGATACCGTTTTCTAATGCCTTATCTAGGGACTGTGATGTCCCAAACATCTTAATCACATTTTGAACCGTTAAATGTTTACTAATCGCAAGCTTAAAATTGCAAACTACATAGCTTGTTCTGATATCACTTGGAAGTTTGTTCCAAATTTTTGAGTATTGGCTTAGAAAGCCTTAGTTGTGTTCGGAAAAGTTTCACTGGTCTTGGGCTGACCTCAAACTGTGGAAGGCAAGAGAAATGGAAGTATTTGACCGTCGTTGTTTCAGCATCCTCTTAGGACTGATTCTTGCAAACACCTTTGATTCCGTTGAGTTGCAAACAATCCGCACATATTTAAATGGTCGATTCTGGTACTAGCGTCAACTTGGCACTTCTCAAACAGTCAGTAATTTTAGGTCCTTGAATGCACCTTGTAACTATAGTAGCTAGAGGACTGGTCAAAAATTATCATCTTCCTTGCAGACAACAAGTGATAGTCTGTCCAAAACGCTTACTTCTCTTTCTTTGTAGCTGTGGATAAATCAGCGTCTAAAAGTAAACTGAAGTCGTTGAACAAGACAGTTTCCCGTGATCGGTAAATATTCTGTGCGGAACATTGAAGCTATCCAAATTTGGGAGCGTTAGAACAAGTGGGTTCTTTATAGTATTTCGTTTCATTAGAATAATCGGCAGTGTAACTTTTAATTTATCAGAACATCCAAGCGGACAGCTATTATGCAAGCACAGCTTGAGGTTAATAAATATCAAGTCCAGACTCGCAGTGGATATAATGGGGAAGTTTGCCACCTGCTATAGTCTAAGTGCGGTGAAAATGGTTGTGTCAAATCAACCTAAATCTCCAGTAAAATACATCGGGAACAGTTGACGTCACTGAGGGTCGCAGAGAACGTGGCATAAAATACTTCTGCTTCGGGTTTCCGACCGATGAGAAACATGTAGATGATAACTAGTAACATTGTATTGTACTCATTGTTATATATTGGTTTGATCCTCAGAACTATACGATTGTTACTTTGAAAAGAGAAGCAAAATATAGCTTCCGTAGTTATGAGAGGTGAGAATTTGTTGTAAAAGTTGAATCCACCACTAGTGTTTTGGTGGACTTAATGAATGTAAACCCGATGACAACCGAGCTGCTCTACCGAAGGGAGTGCGACGTCCACCTCTTGCAACAAAATGTTCCCCAATTGTAAATATGCCAGAGAGTAACTTCATTGATTTTCCTTAAAAGCGAAAGGAGGTTTGATTCAATAAGATGGATAGGCTCATATTCGGTAATTAGAATTGTCTGAAAACCAGCTTTCAGTTGGTGCATAATAATCGAGCTTCATATCAACTCTTTTCAGTATATTTCTTTAACACCACCTTTGGAACTAGCAAAGCTTGTAGGCAAAAACATGCTGAAAGGATATTGCAAGAACGGAGGGATGAAACTAGTGGAAACACGATCGTTCCAAGGAAAACAAACTATCTGTGTTAGTGAGTCTACGGAAAGTAATAGTATAAAACGGCGCCGCCAAAGAGAATCTTAGGGATTTGTTAGCACACAACGTAACTCAGCTGATGGGTGTTTCGGGAGTAAATACCGCCATCCACAAAAAAGGTTAGCAACATATAGGCAATGTTAACTGAAGTGCATCAGGTTATCCATCGTTTAATTAAACGATTAAGTTATCTTAGTGTGTTTTCAGAAAATATTGGGAAGCAAGCAGTCAGGAAATGTAGAACACACTAGTCAATTTGTAAACAAAAAAGGAATGAATTTTGCTGATCTCGCTTCTGTAACGAAGGTATATACAATAGATAATCACCATTTCATGGTGTAACTGGAATATGCAATGCGGCATCTTCATGTTTAAAGTTAACACGTTCCACGCTTGCGTTTACCCATAAAGAAGGAAGCCACTGTGAACGGTACTAACGTACAATGTTACCATAGTTTAGGGGTGATTAAAGGAGATATAGACGAAAGATTATATTTGATGGTTAAGGTTAATATAAATGAAAACAGTGTTGATAAAAAGCTCGTAAGCTACATGGCATACCACGTGGTTCGCTGAAGAAAATTAGTGAGTATTTTTCCTTGAATTTGGGGCGGACTAAACTTTTCCACTGGTATATTTGTTCTGCACTGTGGCCGTCACTTGATACTCACGCATTACATCACTTAGGTATAACTGTTATCAAATGTTTTTTGAGCCGTGAGATGATGGCACTATTAATCACATTCAGTGGGATAGAGCTGCCTGACAGTGACACTCGGGGTGGTGAAAAATTTTGTCGATGCTGCAGGCGGCCAGATTAGAGAATGATGGCCAAGAACATAGGTATATTGTATGAGTTATAAAACATGGTGACGTAATTAGAATTATATAGCACCTGATACATAATTATGAGATCTCCCCGTAGATGCTGATAACGTCCGCTGAACACTTATCGTTTTAACTTAAGTAGGTCTGAGGTATGACAAATCTTTGTCATTATTCGCCACCCTGCTTGGTGCATTATCGAGTGCAGTGAAGTAGTGCTTCTGCCAGGATTACCAAACCAGGATAACGTGTTCCGCGCGCGGCCTTATGTATGCGCATAGCAATTGCGGAAGTATCAAAGCGTCAAAATGTCCGAATGTCCCACGCAGGAGGGCGAGGTTTGGTTTGATTACATGATAATCTTCCGGTCTGCTGCAAACTGCTAAGGTCATCTTCAAAAGCACTTTAAGTTGGTTGATGTGCAAAGCGGGCTGCAGAATTTGTGTCCTCAAACAGTAGTCCTGAAGGCTTTTGATGTTTATGCTCAGACCTTGACACGGCCTTGTTGAAAAGGAGTACGTTATCGGTAGACCATGTGTATGCTTTATCCGGATCACTTCGTAGGGCTGTGTGATCATACATTACACTGATAGTAAGCCACATCTCATATCATAAGGGTAAGCTGAAAGAGTTAATGAGTTTATCCACACGAATCAATTAACAAATACAAGAAATAAGCGTGGTCCAATTACCGAGCGCTGAAGTACGCCGAATTATGCTTAGCATGGGTCAGATAGGTGCCACGAACTCACACATCCAGATGAGTTTGGGCAGGCAACTTGTTTGTCGTACTCAGAATGCGTTTGTCTATTCCCTAATTCTGAACTTGTAATGTTGAGGTAAAGAACCAGATGTTCAAATGCGTTTAAGAAACACCAAGATAGCATTTTGGGTCAGGAGCCTCAATAACTCAGTTTGTTTTAAACCGACAAGTAGTTGGTAAGGGATACTAATATATTGTAGGTAGCTGGACCAGAGCATATTTGGCGATGATTATAAAATTTACCGGTTGCACCAGTGAACATGGGGCATGGATCTGAAAACGGTAAAAAACGGGTATGAAGACAAACGAGCAGGAAGGTCTAGAGCGGCCACCCTTGAGCTGTCTTAAAGCATACGCCAATTACTTTCACTACCTTCTCCACGGGTGCTACATGCAGTACATTCATATAACTACATAATTCAAAGACCGTGCATTAGTTTTCCTCCATATTCTTAGGTTTACTAAGCTATGGCAATGGGGATTGCCATTGAACAAGATGTCTAGTTTAATAGCCACTCCATTTTTTGCTAATTATTCTGTAAAAGTTTAGTCAAGTTTCAAGTGGATTTCCGAACACCGTCAACATATATACTGTTGGAGCACCCATTCCCGGAAGATATGTTTGGGGTTCTAAGTTGTTGGCTTGTGAACCGAACCCGGAATACGCCGTTGATTCCATCCAACTACAGCTTTGCGTCATGCAGACAAGCTGGGAAACAAAGGTTTACTAGCTTAAAAATACGTTTGTAGGGATTTACTCAGTTTCGTTTATTTAGTACGCCTTAAAGAAACTCAACTAACTGACCAGGTTTGATGTAGGTATTGCAAATTAAAATTTGGGGCTCTGATAAAAAGGATTAAGCGCAAGACAAAGAAATCTATCAGCGGTTTCTGAATTGGGCATATCGCTTGCAATTGTGCGGACCCGATCAAAGCCGTGGCATTTAATCGGGCACATGCTATCATTCCACCGCAAATAAATGCGACGTAATATTCGTCCACATCCACTGTAACGTGGTGACGGTTCCTATTTGACACTTTTACAAAATACCAGCAGTAAACTAATACGAGTGAGGTGAGAACGAGAATAGGAATACCGCAGCTTGAAATTTTAATATTTATTAACAAATCCTAAAAGCTACTTTGTCAGTCAAGGTGTGTTATCATGGTATTTATACCCATTTTATTTTTTCGCAGGGTACATCTTGATTAGCTTTATATCTTATTAATGTTTCAACAGGGGGAAGAGCAACGAAGTAGAGAATCCTTATTGGAAAATGGCATGGCCTTTCTAAAGTGCCTTTTTTCCAATCCGTATAATCAATTACTTAACTCCATTTATTCCACTTAGTTATTATGCTAAAGTATTCATGTTTCAAAGTAACAATTTAATTCAGAGTGCTTACTGGCGCATTTTGTGTTAAATGTTTGGCTTACAAATTTATAACTCAGTGTCCTAATTAGGAACGCTTGTCCTAATCTAAAACGTATTAATCATGTATAATAATCTAATCGGGAAGCTTAACAACTTTAAGTGAAAAAATATTATTTCTGGCATACTTATTAGTTTTAGGTATTAACCCTTTTCCACAAATTAGATGGTACCTTGATTTCTATTTTTTATTTACTATTCTGGGTCTATGTTTTATTATAGTGGGTTGTGTGAAGTGCATGCAAAGAAATCGACCAACAAAGCGGTTGCGATTAATGTGAACAGCAGTCATCCTTTATCGATCTGAGCGGTATGTTTGGGTGTACTGTGGATATTTCAACGTCTCCTAAGTAGTCCGATTTACAGATTTGTGTGGGCTGGAGTGATGTTTAGAATAATCCGATTAACCAATTTTGCGAACTTGCCACCCCGTTGTGACACCTTTAGACCAATCTGGGTTTCCCAACACACGTTAGCGTTAACCATAAATGTGCTCTGAACGCATTTCTTTTTATCTCGAATACCATTCTTGCCCATGGAAAATCGTTTTCCAAACCATCGGATTACTGATGAAGTGATGGCATACTCATGATTTATGGGTTGATCTATACATAATGAACATGTTTTATACTGTGTTGACGTCGCCACTCCACTTGGTTACTATAGATAGCAGATCGGTCGCTCGTGCTAAATGTGTTTGCTGTTTAATGACAAAGAGAGTACGTATGAATTAAGCCTAGTGGTGATATACATACGTTGCCATATTCATGTCATCTTCTGGATATTGAGCTAATTGTTTATTTCTTCCCTAATATTCCTACGATTGACTAATAACGGGCAATAAGAAACGGTTGGTCATCTACCTGTGCTGTACTGAGCATCCGCAATAGCAACTGGGTGTCTACCTTCCAGTGCCTGCCGGATGGAAAGCCCATGCGAATCTCTAGTGCACTTTGCGCTGCATATCGGATGATTTGTGGATATATATATATATATATATATATACAACCAGAATCATGGCGGAAAAAGAAAACCAAAAACAAATAAGATGAAAAACGCGCAGTATATTTTCAGTAGTTTTCACTCACGCTTTTGAGTTTTATGTAACGGTTTGTTTTTGTTGGGCAGGGAAGGGAACTCAGCGTAACACGCAGATATATATATCCGCCATTGACGTCGGTTCTGAGGCTTGACTACTAGGGCCTCCAATCAGCGACACTCTGAAATCACAAAGAAGGAATCGAAAACAACCGACCGTGGTCAACTGTTTAGTCAGCCTTTTCATGTAGTTTCTCCATATTGTAGGTTGTCCAGCTCACCATCTCTTCCCTTCCTTTCCAGCCATCGCAAACATAGTCCGACACGGAAGACGATAAGTGCTCATGCGAAGTACGTGTTCAAGCCACCACAACTAAGGAAGGGGGACGAGCTCCTCAAGCGAGTGGCTGCCTCTACCTAAGACACGCTGCCTAAATTCCGCAACGGTTACCTAGTACAACCACCACACACGGGCACTGGACCGCAAGCAACGGTGTTCAAAGACAGACAGACGGCGTAGATCAACGGTACTAACAGGCCAAGTCTCTAGACCGCACCACAGTACAGCGCGGACAGTAGCAGAAAAAACCCGCCCTTTGATGGATTGCTGGGCGTCATGGCGGCTGGCCAAAAATCTGTTCATACTGCCAGATGGGTGATTCGGGATTATTCCGCGCCAGAAAATGTTTCAGTGTCAGTGTTCCAGGACGTGACACGTTTTCGTCTTAGCAATCGTTATCCCTATAAAGAATAGAATTTTGCTTAACAACACTATGACGTGGCAGATTTGACTCACCATTAAACAAAGTTATGGACCTTTGTTTCTTCCTGAGTGGCATTTTAACTTCAGGGTGTGTTTGGCCCGTGGTCTTCTGCAGGACCTAAATGCGTATAAACCACTTGTTTGGTTATCGGCTCTTAACGTGTTGCGACGTTCTCATATCCCCCTGTTGGCTTTTAGGTTAGACCCTTGATCAGTTGTTCTCGGAATGGTTCCTTAAGACAACCCCTACTTCGGCTTGGGTAACCGGGTAGTATCTCGCCGATGAATGATTCATGAACGAATATTAATACTGATTTCTCTCTTGTTATATCTACCTACTCCATTGTTTCTATTGCTGAGTCTCCATTCACTGATCGTCCCAATTTCCACTATTTAACTACAATTTTGTATTCCTGGGTTAACCGCCAACAGCATCTCACTAGTCGCACCTGCTGGAGGTCAGAGTAAAATTCTTGGTTTTCAAAGCCGAGTTAATCACTTGGACTACGCTGATGATATCGTCTTAAATAATTAAATAAATGGTATATTCCTCGGTGATTCGAAATGCAGTCCAACTATGTGTTCTGATCAATGTGCACAAAAATATTGCAAAAAACAGACAATTTGTTAACGCTTTTTACAATGAATCCAAAGCAGGTATTAAAGTAATTGGCAGGATTAAGGTGTTACAGAAGTTAAAAGGCCGGAACAATAACATATACAGACGTAAACAAATGTCCAGTTAAAGTAATACGTCCACTCGTGGAACCGTCCCCAGGGGACCTGCTTCCATACAAGGTATTCCCACAAAAGTTTTCGCCCCCACTTCCATGCAATACCTGGCCGCGTGCCTGTGTGGCATAGTAGCATATGAGCCAACACCAGTTTATCATATGCCATGTTCTTTTTAGGGCTGGTTTTCCACATGTGTTATGAAAGATGATGCCTCAACCCAGTCCGTCATGCGGACCATTCAATTATGGCACTTTTTTATTCGCCAGTCAATTTGTGGCAATGTGGCTTGCCTAGGTTAAGTCTTTTATAGTCTGGCAGCTTTAATCCGTCAACACAGGAGATCATCCCCGTCGTGGCCAACAATGAAAAAAGAAGAACGTAGATGAGAAGAATTGTGTGAAAGAGGTCACATATCGTTAAGGTAAAAAATAGGCTGGTATGTGTGTAGTGACAGCCGGAGACAGATAACTGTACGAGTTGTCCATAGGCAAAAGTCACATAGGGAATCCGTTATTGCCATCATTGAATTCAAGTATATGTTTCTAGACTGTTAACTCCAGAAAAGAAGGGGGCATTGATTAGCACTGCAGAACAAATGTAGCGAAGGAGATCGCAGAACAATATTACGTATTATATATTTGTGGGGAAAATTACAAAAATAGTTTCTGACGCCACACCAGAAGATCGTCGTCCCTATTCGTAAATGGTTCAGTTGTCAGTCCTCTTACAGTAAACTGCATTCTGATGCTTAAGCTTAATTCGGATAAATAAATATGGTGTTGGTCATTGGCAACAATATTTATTTACAAAGGTTGAAACAACAAGGTAACATAAGTATGCCTTTTGTCAACGGCTTTTGTTATCTAGTATATAATTTGATTAGGCCTAAGATAAAGTTTGTCGCCTTGTTCTTCCTGACATACGCACGACGATACCAACATTTCAATAATAACTCGAGAAAACCTTTCGATACCACTCGCAGTACTTCAAAGCAATACACGAATTTTGAAAAAAAGCAGTTAGGTAGTTCATAGATATTTCTGCATATGTCGTTAATAACGTAAGTCCCGTCACGCGAAGCAATTCCTTACAACCCGTTTTCAAAGCAGTGTGAATTTGCACGCTGGCATTTCCACACAATCATACGATTAACGATTTGCTCTTGGTGATGCAACAATGCACGGCATGAAGTTAAATCAGTGAGAACAGTCCATCGACAACGGATGGACAACTCAGCACCATTCCTACGGGGACCGAATTTATAGACCTACTAGACCACTTTATTTGTTTGCTAATTTTCAGTAAATAGTCTCTTATTTAATACTGTGCAACAACATAGTCAGCTATTCTGATGCATAAAATGCATATACATACCAGGACAGTTCAAATTACAAACAAGCAATTGTCGATGGCGGACGATACTGTAGCTTACCTTATCACTATAGATAACGTAAGTGAAAGTCTATAAAAAAGGGGTGGTTTGAATAATGGATAAACGTTAAAAACACAAAATCTCTTTTTTAAACAATTTTACGTCTCAGTGGCCAGATTCTATAGCTAAATGGGACAAAATTGTTAGCAGGCATTTGGGATTAGAGGATTAGTAGTATCATTTGCTTATGCTTGAGAATGATGCCGGCCTTGTTGTATGCTATTCAGCAAGATCGTTGGTTTTGAATCCAATGCTAAGATATGAGAAGCAGCTCGAAGTCTAAATGACAAGTGATGTAGCAATTGTGTCGTTTATCTAAAAATATTTTCCATGTAGAAAGATAAACCCATAG
Source organism: Dicrocoelium dendriticum (assembly GCA_944474145.2). Classification (NCBI taxonomy): domain Eukaryota; kingdom Metazoa; phylum Platyhelminthes; class Trematoda; order Plagiorchiida; family Dicrocoeliidae; genus Dicrocoelium; species Dicrocoelium dendriticum. The sequence continues at coordinate 57,908,246 of OX104068.1, forward strand.
CTTCAGAGGCAATTTAATTATTTTGTCAACCAGCGGATTGCAGCCAGTGATCAGATAAACCTTGCCCCATGTTTAGGCTTTACTTAATGAAACTTTTCAAACCGAACTCTAAAACGTTTAATACACCAAACAACGGAATTCATTTCGCCCTCTCCATAAGCACTGGTATTTTGGTCGTAGTCAAAACTGTTATATTTTACGTTTTAAATTTAGTCTCCATCTTTTCTACTATTTATACTGCTTGTTAACAAATTGTTCATCCGAAGACCGCCTATCAACCACCCGTCATGAAAATGAAGCATGGCTATCTAGGCACAGATAAACCTCATCACCGTCTGTACGCTTGTGCGTAGTGACTGATGGAGGTTGCAAGCCGCATTATCAAGAGCTTACTTAATAGGCTGTGCATTCACGGTTGACGCATGTGAATAGTTACTCTAGGAATGTCAATTTGAGAATTAGGAGGACGCTGTAAATGCCAAATATCACAGTGAGGAAGGAAAATGGTAATGCAAAAGTGGATGGTACTAAAATAATGAAACCAGAGCCGGAGTGAGTTTATTGTCTCGCCACACAAATAGATGCCTAACAAAAGTAATTATAAATCTCGTTTGTGAATAAAACGCATCCGTCATGAAGATGTTTTAACAGTAGAGTGAAGCTCGGCTGATTTTTCTTTAAATAATCCAAGTTTGCTGCAAACGGCACAGTTTCTCGCGTTATTGCAGAATACGATGAAGTTAAAAGTAAAATTATTTTTGACTTTAAACTATCATTGTCAATAAGAATATTCACCAATAATAATAACTGAACCCGGGATTTGTAAATTTGATGATGCAATGCAGCCTGATTCTAATAGTATGGCGGAAAAGCTGGTCTGATTAGTTTGTGATGAAAACCGACATCCACGAACGAATCTCGAATACTTCAGTACGCTAGGCTACCATGCTTCCGGTCCACAAAATTAATAACCATTAAATTCAACACGTTACAATTGGAAGAACTATGAAAGAAATTAGAGAACGAATAACTGCTGAATTCCACTTGTAGCACACAAATGCGAAACTCAAATTGTATTTAGAAGAATTCAAATGGACACAGCGCTAAACACACTGGGCCGAAGATTATGCCAAGTAATTGAACTACGGGTTCGAATACCATGGACTTGATCGGTGGAAGCACAAATAACAATCTGTAGTTAATGTTAACGTTATATGTGTATCAATCTTTGCTATCGTTATCCAAAATAGGAAAGTTCCAACGGTAACGTTTAAAAATTAGCCATGTAATGTCAGTCATTGGAAAATGGATGTTGGTTAGGCCTGAGTTAAAATATGGAACTAGCAAGCTTTTGGTAAATTTATTTAACAGTATTTGTTCCACAAGCTGAAAGAAAGAAGGATGGAAGCAAAAAACAGAATGGCATATAAATCGATACGCACGGACCAGGGTCTTACCCTTTAAAAGCTAAGAACTTACTAACTAATTAACTATTTGAGAGGCGACAAGCTGTCGTTTTTTCTAAATAAAAGTTTGCAAATGGAAACCCTAAAACAATACAATTGCACAGAAAAAATCCCATTGCCTAAGCAGCCCTGTAGAATGGTCTGTCTGATGACGTCAGTTGAAAGAACTACACTGACGGCAAGGTGAACAGTGCATCCGTGGGAAACACTCCTTAACACTCATAAAAGAAAATATAACCACCAAATCACTGTTGCTTACCTCATTTTAAGATTAAGATTTAACTTAGAAGTTAAAGAATATTTGAATGGTGCAGTATTGTGATCAATTTAAACATGCAATATAAGTGCGAATTTGGAGAGATTTATACATCTTTTCACCGAAAATTTAAGATACAGGAGGAACTTCACTTACTTGCCCAGCTGCCGTACCTATTACTGATTTACACGATGCATAAGTTATTCTGGATGTAGTGCCAATGTTCACGAATTCTATCCCTCCACAAATGAGCCTATCACTTATTCATACGACATGAATACTGAATACGGTATTATAGAATAAGCAGAAATGAATTTTGTACCAAATTTCGAAATATCGTGAAATACGTCATAAAACTTGTCAGCCGTGAATATCGTTGTAGTACTCATGTAACATTTAAACTATCTGACTCATGTTATTCCAAGGTACAACAATGTGACTTCGTAACTATGCAATAGTATTCTGAATCGAAGAGTGGTAAAATATAAATCTATCAACGTGTTGAACTGCTGCACAGATGTTGCCTCAACCACACCTTCAGGCAAACTGTTCCAAATATTTACCACACTCCGTTCGGAGCACATTGTGTGGGGAACACTTTTCACAACCGGAACGAAAGTTTGTATCTGTGCCGTGTGTCCTGCATGGCCCTCGTAAGTGCGGCATTGGTCTCAGCGCGAGGAACTCACCGAGATGTAGAATACTATAGATCATAATGAGGTAGACCCGCATCCAACGGTAGAACAAGGTGTAGAGTCCTAGTTTCTCGCACTGGTCTTCATACCCAAAGCCACGTAAACTCGGGCTCAACCTGATAGCCAACTGTTAAACTTGTTCGATGTATTGTGTCGCGCGTACGCTAATCGGAAAGTAGGCGGGCGAACGGTACTCTAGCAATGGTCTAATGATCGAAGAGAAGATGCGAGTTTCGACCTCATCAGACCGTGTGCCGAAGCTACATTTAAGCGCCCATAGCATGCTCAGTCCGTTACGATATAGCCTGTTCGTGTTGTCCACGGACTTCAGATCGTAGTGCGAGAGTACACATAGGTCCTTCACGTAGGGTATGGGATATAATGCTTGGCCATTAGGGGTGTAGGTTCGGTCGTCAGCACCCTTCCCTAGGCTCATAAAAACAGACTTGGCCGGGTTGACCGGAAGAAGAACTTCTGCAGACCATGTGGATAGGCGGTTGAGGTCATGCTGAAGTAGGCCACAGTCATCGGGAGCGTCAATTTCTCTCCAAATCTTGATGTCGTCCGCAAACAAGGCACGCGGCAACCGGAAATGCTGAGGTAGATCGTTGATGTAGATCAGGAAGCGAGTGAGCCCCGGCACAGTGCCTTGAGGTACGCCAATTGTAGAGGGATACCGGACAATTAGATGGTCGTCAACCTGTACCCTCCACTTTCGTCTAACAGAAAAGTCGCGCATCCACCGGTGTAATGAGTCACGGACACCATACATCCTGAGTTTGTGAAGGAGAAGCTCATGGCTGACCTTGTCGAACGCTTTACTGAAATTGGTGAATATCACCTCGACAGACTTCGCCTTGCTTATTGCCTTTAACTACTCATGCCTCGTCACAAGCAAGTTCGTAATGCATGAGCGACCTTGCATAAAACAGTGCTGTGCGGGCGTCAAGACCTCGTTTGACTGTAGCAAATGCAACGGTCTCTTCTTCCTGATTTTCTCAGCAACCTTTGCTAATACAGGTGTCAGACAAATTGGCCTGTTGTTGTCTAATTTGCTAGTGTTCCCGTTTTGAGGAATAGGCTTCACCACCGAACACTTCCAGTCAATCGGCAACGAGCCTTTGGACAGCGACCTGTTGTATATGTCAGTCACGACAGGAGAGAGGATGGTCGAAAGTGACTTGAGAACCAGTGGGTGAAGCCCATCAGGTCCGGCAGGTTTGGTGCCGTCAAGGTTGGCGAGTAGTTGGCCTACCTCTTCAGGCTGAAATCCAGACTGTCGATTTCGATAAAAGCGGTACACGTCGAACTCGGAACAGACACCTGGACATTCGCAAATACAGAAGCGAAGTGCGCCTCCAACGCAAACGCACGCTCACTGTAGTAGGTTGGGGGCTATCCATCCGGGCCATCCAGCACTGGCACATCACCTGCCTGCTTCAGGCTTCGCTTCAGTATGCAAAGATTTTCTTTGGGGCGGTCTTCGCGGCTACTGCGAGCTGCTCTTCGAAATGTCGGCGTTTATGCTTTTTTGCACTATTGCAGATGTTCCGCTGACTTTTGTACTGTTCGTAATCATTGACAGCGCCAGAGAGGAGGAATTTGTCCTACAGTCTGCTCCACCTCTTAGTCAGACTTCCATACTCGTTGTCAAACCAATGAGGCTTAATCGGTCCAACCTTCCGACATGACTATGGCATAAATTGGGAACACATTAATGTCAATCTCACTTTTAAAATTATCCAACAACCTTCCACAGATGCAGCTAGTGACAGCGACCAATCCAGTTGGCTTGCGGCTCGAGCTAGACAATCGAAGTCCGTTTTCCAGTAGTTGGGAGCTGGTTCCAGCGGACGTGAATACTGCAAGGGTAATTCCAAATCAGCTATGAGCACTAAGTGGTCGCTTGTGGCCGGGGGCTCAATGGTTCCGAAAGTCACACACTCGTTGTTTGTAGCTGGTTAACATCAGGTCGAGACCGGACGTGGTTGTTCGTGTTGTTTTGCGTGTTGGCTGGCATATGCTTTGCGATGCACCAGTTTAAAGTACCAAATCCATGAAGTTTGCTTCAACCTAACTATGTCCAGGCATCAAATGCACACCAGGCCATCGGATATACTCGAAATTGGTTCCATCCTGTGTAGAACGGGCCATGGCCTTATCGTCGCATTGTGAACGCCTGGTATGCATGATTCCAACTTTAGAGAATCAGAAATACTGCTGTTGTGTATGTTGCAGGAGTGTAGGCCTGATCAGCTGATCCAACCTGGCTCCCACCAACACGCCCCCCGGTCTTATTCCTTCGGGTTTCCACTGGATATGAGGTGCTTGGTTGAAGCTGTAGGTGGTTCAACGCAAGCCAATCATGGTCCCTCTGTAGGCTCAGGAATACTGTGACTGTCCTGTAAAGGCCGCATAAGCAGATAAATCCGAAATCGAATGCTGCCAGTAATACCACGGTAAGGATTCTGAAAATGTGCTTTTGACCTAACTACTTGTTATAGAGTACTAAATCAATCAGTGATCTGGACAGTTCACGAAGCATCCGAATTCGTGGATGTCGATGGTTAAGGAAAACACAGCAATGCTTGTAAACTGCTGGTTGGAAATTTCTCTAGAATGCTATAAACATGTCACAATGATGAGGAAAGTATTCATATCGACCGCAAACAGTTTCATGTGGCAGCAAAAGTGGCCGGATTTTAATATCTGGTAATCTAGAATGAAACTGCCTGGATATGGCAATGCCTTCCGCTGCACAATTACAGGGATTTCAGCTGCAGATGGTCTGGTAGGCAAACAAACCATCCACATTTTAGTTGCCCTTCTCTGTGCGGTCCCCAGCGCAACCAGATTTCGTTTGAAGCAGGTTTATCAGGCCAAGATCGCGTACTTTACGTGGGGCTTCACTAACGAATTGAGGAGTTGGGGGAGGTGGAGAGGTCGAAACACCAGAACACAGTTCTTAGGAGATAAACTGGTTGGTTTGCGCAGTTGGACCTTATCAATTACTGCGCAGAATAGCCGAGGTCTTCGTGCGTCACCACCACATATTCGTGCTCCTGTAAGATGGTTATCAGCATGTCTCCAAGCTTATAGTGGGCTTGTGACATACAAGTGCAGGTATGCACTGCTCCTCGTTAAACGGAAGCATATTTACCTTTGAACATTTCCAATGCGCGCTCTAATTCTCGTTTGAGCATAAGGTAGTCTACCTGACAGAGGACCGCTCGACATATATTAATGTCATAGACAAAGCCAGGGTACTTAACTCGATGATATGCGAGAGATCTTTAATGATGGGCGAGAATAACCCTAATTCCAACACTGACCCATATGCAATACCACATTCCACCTCAATAGGATCAGAAAGAACAACTAACCGAAACTGAAGTCCGCCGCTGCTGGAGAAAAACATTTACGCTACATCCAAGGACATGGTTTAAAATTTGTGCGTTTGCAGTTTTTGGATCTAGATTCGGTGATGTAAGCGGTAGCAGACGTTAGAGAAGTCGAGGAAGATAACGTCAGTTTTTCGTCCCAGTGTCTATAGTTTCGGTAAAACTGTCGCACGCAATGAGTAGTTCGGTAGTACATGACAGAGGCTGACGGAATTCGTGTTGATCCAGTGATATTATGTCAAATATTTCTAGCTAGCGCATTAGCCCCTCAGCTATGAACCACTCCGTCACCTTTGAGAGCACCGGGAAGAAAAGCATGGAGTACTATTTGGCTAGCTCTGAACAGCTACAACCTTCAAAGTCGTGGTAATAATACCTGATTCCACTTGTTGTGGAGCTACTGTTAATAGCTTAGTTATTCACGCAGCTGGCACCTGCAGTGAATTCCGGGGAACGTTGTCAACTCCGGGGAAATGGTGAGTGTGCAACGAGAGCAGCTTCCTCAAAGCGGTCGCTGAACTAAAACTGGCGTATGTAAAGAATGACGTCTGGGGGAGTAGGACAGGTGTGTGACACATTCCAGTGTCACGTCAGAGTATTGGAGCGCATTGGCGCTCTAGAAATTTGGCGTTTTGAGCACGCCCATTTGCAGAGATGATTGGGGTAACAACACGCTTCAATCTGCGGAGAATGTTTACATGTTAGCACAGAAGCCGGTTATTATCAAATCCCTAGCCACTAGGATCTGCTCGTGTACAAAGTATTCCTCACGGACAAGGGTGTTTCAGGGATTATGATGCGCAACATAGCTTTTCAGTTTTCAGGACTAGGGTTCACTCTGCACCCGTGCCAAGCTACGTCTCTTGTCGTTATGCTTTTTCGAGTTCTGATTCGAATTTTTGATGATCCTCATAAAGAACAAAGGAGCCTGTTTAGGTAAACGAGTTAATCAGATCGCGGAACTTGCTAACTAACTCCGTCCAGCCGGTATCAATGGAACCGTCCTCTGAAAACTCCTTGGTGACCTCTCCAACAAATTTGGTTAGCATGTCGTAGAGTGTGATTGTTCGAAAAAGTCACTGTACCTTGGATATCCTGCATGATATACTTAGTCCTAAATTATTCTTACATGATTAATCAGCCTCAGAGAGCTCTCCAACTTTCTCCAACTTTCTCTCCAACTTTTCTCGATCAGAGGCTATTCATTCGCAAACATTGAATAAAGAACGGATGATTCATTTCCCGCTGTAAATTGGGTGTGTTACCTGACTTAGCAGAATAGAGAAATGCCTGCAATTTTCTATTGCAGATCGGCATTGAATTCATCCCTAGCTTACGCCGGATCTTTCAGATCATCAACATTAACATCTTCTGAGATGATAAAATCTATTCTCGTCTTAACAGAACTCTCCCCAAGGCTAATGTCCGGTGAGCGTTTATCACCTAGGGGGACGTTAGGGGAGGATAAATAACTGCCAAAAGACAGTGGTATCTGCGTGTCAGTGGCAGACTGAACCATAATAAGACTATGATCTCTGTTGTCCGATGGTCCACCAGTTCGCACAGCAGGTCGCTATGGTATTATAAAATAACTCCCATCGCCCTTGCTGAGAAGATTGTTTCGAAGAAGTAACCTAAACTGTATCGCGAATCAGGCGGCTGTAATTTCTGCATGTAACCAAGTTCCCATTAAGTATAAGGGTTTCAAGGAATATAATAACTAAAGTAGCCGCAGTTCCACTAGCCAATTCAAGAGATATCGTGTTTTGGTGCACATGCGGGAAATATTCGCTGTTCTTAGCGATGTGTGAGGGATGTGGTTCTGCGTGTACTTTTCTGCTGACCAGTGAATGGTCAGTCACTAGTGGTTTTTTGGGTGGATAAGTGGTGATCCAGGGATCCCTCCCTAATCTCTTAGCGTCTCTCTTTGTATGGAATTTACGGTGCATGTTTGCCAGTTTCGTTGGCTAGCTGGATGTGGTTATCGAAACCGACTACATGACTGCTCGTGTGTGTTTGCTTAGGAGATCTGCTGTGATTCGGAACTCGGAATGGACGTTGCTATGGCCCGCATACCAGCATTCCTACGCCTTGTTTTCATTTTTCTGGATTGATGCACTAATTTCACAAACCTCGGGCCACATCATTTGTAAGTTGGCGATCTGTGAAGCCTCGAGGGTAATTGCGCGTTGGGAACATTGTGAGCAAGTATGGCCCCGGCTGCGGATTCCTTCCTGTATTTTTCCAAACCGCTATGCGCTTGTTTGCGCTCGCACCACGGAATTTCCGAGAAGAGGTGGATCTCTCATGACCCATTCCGCAGGCGAGCTGTCAATAACAGAACACCTGCCTCATCTGCATAAGTCAAAATATTTGGGGAATTCTCGGTTTGCCGTAGTGCTCGGATGCTTGGTGACTGGTGACACGTGTCAAGTTTGCGCAATTAACTACAAAACCTGCATTGGTACATATGAAATTTCACTGGTTCACATCATCGTTGCTTTAATCTAAGGGAATTTGACGTTGTTTTTGATGTGATGGTGCAGCTTACTGGCGGTAACCTATGTGCTGTTTGTATTGAGGTCAACCGTCCAGTTGGTTTATATGCAAGTGGTAGAGGTTGTGTATGTACAGCTTCACGTTGTTCATTTAACTTAGGCCCAGTTCGTGTAGCTGCAGGCCTAAATTTCCAAGTGTCTTCGGCAAAACCATTTTCTAACCACCAGTAGTTTCGACAACCTTTTGAAATTTGGAACAATTTATTGAGTGGAGATGGAAACAACCCTATTGATTCCACTCGTACTGGCGGTGGCTGTTTTAGGCGTATTTGGGCAACTTGTAGTATTTACGTCTAAAGGCAGGGGTGAGGCATATTGAACACTCTACCCAGCGCTTGCCCGCAGTGTTGAAACGAAGTCTACTGAGAAGGACTGAGGCTTGCTCTACGTCAAACCTAACTTAAATGCATTGGTTTTGTCGTTTTTCAGTTCTTCATCTACTACCACCAGCTTTTCGTGTTTCTGCGAAACTTTGTATCCAATATTTGCTATTGGATTGACCGTACATACTGCACAGAACCACAAAGAAGCTGGCATATTGTTGCATACCTTCAAATGGTTTACCCTGAGCTTATAAATCTTGGCATGCAACTTGAGAGGCAATGGGAACACTGGATCCATGTTCGTATATTTTTCTGGCATGTAAGCAAGCGACCAACTAAGCTCAACCTGGTCGAGTTATCATGGGCATTCTTTGGTTGCTTGTTACAATACAATGTAACAATCGATGCTTTTCCGTCACTGGTCGGGAGTGTATGATCGAACGTGCGTGTTGCCTGCTACCTGAACTGGCTGCATTTTCATTGTCGACGCGATTGGTGCTCCTAGGCCAGTTGGGGCATGTTCACTCATAAGAAAGCGACTGAGCGTTATGCTCACGGAATGTCTAGTAGTTACTACGTTTATAGTCCGAGCGTGCTGGTTGATGGCTCATGATATAGCACTCGGGACTGGTTTTCGTTTGAAGCCCAACATATTGTTATGTGGTTTGTTAATCGGAAAAGTCCGCATTGGTGCCCCTCTGGTAACTGTGCACAAGAAGCGATATGTAAAAATCCGGTTATCTACAAAAATCTAGATCTGTAGACTGTAAGGCACTAAATAGCACTGATAAAGCTACATGCACTGGGCTTAAAGACGTGTGTGATGAGATGTGTGACGGGGAGTTTACATCCACATGGCGTGACAAGTGCGGCTTTTTGGAATGCATATGTCGTGCATCACATACAGATTCGAATGGTTGGTGTAGTAATGTATTTCTAGACATCATTCTTATTCAGTGCTTAGCATTCTTATTCTGTTTATTGTTGACGAAAAGCATCGAATTTCTTGCTGTGTTAGCACTGCTCACGGAGCTACATGGCATATTTTTCTTTGCGATAGCCGCCAAGCATTATGCGCAAAATTTTAATCTCAGTTCGGCTATTTAAACCTGATGAGTCAAAAGCAGGACGAAACCATCGGTGTTGGAATCAATGCATGGAAGAGAGCCACATCGAAATCCTCCACTTCGGTGATGGTCCCAGTGATCGTGTTTGCAGAGGTCGAGTTCAAATACAACCAAGTTCGCAACTGAGATTGCATGTCGCCATGGCCGGTGCTCCAAATTCTAAAAGGCGACAGTAATGCACGATGATATATTAACCCATTAAGTGACAAAGAGAATTAAATAATCCTTAAATTTCAAGGATCTTATTTCAGATACAGAATTTGTGCACATTTTACACGACCATCTGCTCTCAGGCACATCTTAAGAGTTGCCGCAAAGGCTATTGTACCATTAAATTTATTTTGTATCGCCTTAGGTTATTTTAACCCTATGCTTCCTCTACGAATTTCGTAAGATTGTTACTGTTTTAATATAAACACAAACCGCAATCGCAGAAAACTAAGGCAAACAGACTCTAGGTAAAATCGCGTCCACCTAAATAAAAATACCTCGTTTTGTTATGGTGTAGTTTGTACGATTACTTACATCCTGTTTTTGACACCAAAAGTAAATCATCCTAATCCGGAAAGGTTACAAATCACGCCATGTTCGATTGAGATATTTAATCAGTGAGATGTAATTTCATCTAGTGAAATCTTTCCTTTATTATCACGTGTTTTTCAAGTGTTAGGCATTAGAATTATTTGCATGACTCTAAATGAGCTCTTACATGGCAACCTGAGTAGATTGCCTGGTGTGTGTGTTAGCGCTGATCAAAAGTTCATCTAAGCGATTGGAAAATCACTCAAAGTTGGTAGGCCAAAAATACCATAGGATTCCATGCTTAACCTGGTGGACTGAAGCAGAAATAACTAATGGCGTAAACAAGAAGATTTGCACGTCTGCGTTGTGACATCATAATTTGAAACATTTGTACCAACATTGACGGCAACATTTGAAGCTCAGCAATAACAGAACCTGATTGGCACCTGCGAAAACTAACATTGTAACACATTTGCTTTAAGCGCTAGGAGAGCTATATTTCAAAGCATTTGCTGCACACCCGAAATACCCTCTCAATATCTGCTATTTTCACCCTAGTTTCAACGTATTCAAAAAATGAGTATACATTGCACTCCAGCTTCCATAGCCAACACAAGCTACACCCACACCAGCAAAATCGACAATTAGTAAGGTTTCACTTGTTCTGCCAAATAAACCGTAAGTAAACCGTTGCTGATTAAAGGCATGAGCTGAATCCATATCGACCTGATGCAATTTGTATGAGCAGTGGCTTCAGAATGCATAGAAAAATTACGAGATTTACGCGTATAGAAAGCGCTTTGCATGACTGTATTTCCCTCACACATTCAGAATTATTTGTCAGTTTTCAAAAGCAAGTTGGAGTTTCGGATACACTCTGGTGCGCTAACCTGCGACCTTTGCTTGCTCTTGCACAAAAAAACATTCAGGTTCACCCTGGAGTGCATCGGAATACCTGTATCACAGCTTAAACTACTGCAACATTCCTGATTCTGCCTGTACGCATAACTAAGCTCAGGTCCATAGAATAAGGCTGCTTATGTGCTCGTTTCTACCGCATGGCGTGTTCAAAACTGTCCTGGCTTGGCATGCTACCTTTAATCAGGAGACAAGTTTCCATAAAAGTTCGGCTAGTGGCACACAACGCTATATATATTTTATATTTGTAAAGATTGGTTAGAAGACGAAAGCCGGCAGATGCATCCACTTCATATTCTCTTCTCAGTACCGTGAACAATAACCGACATGTCCGGCGGACTTGATGCCGACAAAATGCGCTATATCGAGTTGAACTTAGAAAGGTACTCTACCATAGTAAAGACCAATGAACATTTAATCTCTGCTAACCAGCTTCCTACAATGCTGCTCAAATTGTGGCCATTGCCGCAACTAGTAATTTGCCGTCGTTTCTAAAGTAGAATATGCAGCCAACTGTGGCAAAATCACACAGCCTCACTCCTTTAGCTTGACACCATAGTCATCTGACCCACTATTTGTTTGGTGACTATATTGATAAAGCTGCTATAGTTTCGCATCTATAGTTTCAACGGAGTTGACAACATGCATCGAAAAATTGAAGGCGGCAGTAGCCACTCTAGCCAATGCATTTCGCAGATTTTTTAAAGGGTACTTGGATGTAGAGCAGGAACCTAGCGTGTGGAACCGGAATAACATTACCCTGATTTTAATGACGGTTATTGTTTCGTATTCGCCAATTGCCGCCCGGGTATTCGCCCTCTTCGGCTTTTAAAGTTAATGGTGTGTATCAGTGCTGCGACTATAATGAGATATTTAAACGATGTCTCACCAAACAACTGTTGCAGCACGTATTCATTCAACATGGGTAGTCTACTAACTAACTTTTGAGTGAGAATGTCAGTAGGACCGATATAGTAGATAGGGGTACCGGAACCGTCGTCGGATACCCGGATGTTTTCGAGGACTCCTACCGCTTAGTTCGCAGCATTCTACGTTAGAGGTTGCAAACTTAACATGAATCCTCCCATTAAATATGTAGGAAAGCTGCTTATTCTGTGATGGCCACAGTAGTGGAAATGGTGCTCATTTTCCGACCTGCTGAGGTGGAATGTTGTGCTCCACAAGGACCACCGTTGGAGCCAAGTTTATTATTGCCCAATATTGATGAATGGCATTTGTCATGGAGTCGAATTTCGGGCTGTTTTATCATGTCATCAAACTTTGGCTGGCGATCGGGAACAAGTACGATCGCGATAGTATACATAAAGGCTTGGATGCTAGCGTTAAAGTATTGGTTACCACTCTTCTGCCGTTCAACCCGTATAAGGTGTAAGTCATGTATGTACATCCCAAGCCAAACAACACACATAAACTAGAAATCACATCCTGAAGACTGTCTGACGGGAACGTTACCTTATAGTCGTGATGCAAGACAATCGCGGCTGTTCGGAATAATAGGTGTTGGTGTACAAAACCGGGAACCAAAAATTTGGTCATTAAGGTAAAACTTTTTGCCGGTTAGGTGCTTCTATCTTACCACAAATGCTCAATGGGTATGTGGCGCCGCGTGTACAACACACGAATCAAGCCTGGCAAACTTGGCTAAAGCGCTATATTGCTGCACTACAGACAAATAATCTGTTTTATTTCGTCTGGTATGTTAACAAAGATTGAAAGCGCTAGGAGTGAACAGTAGACGTTATTCTTTTCTAGTAGTATGTTTCATTCGAACTAACTGGGTCATTAAGAAACTTGCACACTATTGCGCCACCTTAAGCGTCGTTGGAATGCAAAACGTAAATGACACCCAATACAGCCGGCTGGAATGTTAGCTACATATTTTGCCTTACTTTTGTGAATTTTTGAACCCCTATTGTGATGTTTTCCATTCAGGTGCCCTCTTTATTAATTTCATTCTAACTTTATGTTGCATTTAATTTAGCATTTTAGTCATCCGTGACTACAAGCTTTTTGTCTGAGACGGCTGAAACCCCTTTCCTTTTACCTTAACATTAAAACAGGCGGGTCTGCACAGGCAGAACCACCGTTGAAATCGAGGAATTACTACCATACTCTTAATGGTGTCCTGCTTTTACCCTCACGTTTTGTAAGTCGTAATATCCGGTAGTAATTTTTCTTATTGAGGTATGTCAATGTCTAGAGCTAACAACCAGCAAAAATAAGCTTGTGTGTTATCCAAGTAAAATTCTTACATTTCTGGCTGCATTTTTACTATACGGAATGGGTTAAGGAAGCTTGGCACACAGTAATTTCTAGATATGTTAATGGTATCTGGCCAAATAAACATGAGAACAAATAGATGCCTACAATCAAAGTTGTACCTGCACCACCAAGTTTTTCTCTCATGCCAGTGACTGTTCCTGAGTTTCGCTTAAATTTTAAGGAAACAACATTGGTATCAATATTCGAGTTTATGAATGCATTGTGAGAGATCCTTTCCGGGGTTTGTGATAAAACTAGGGATCTGAAATGTGTAATTAGGTACTAATACATGCAAACCATCACACCGCGTCTGTGTAGCAACGAATGAGCCTACTTAGGAGTAGTGTATCGCCTGTCGGTGAGTACCCAACTGCGTTTATTTGCCTTATACATCGCCTGACATGACTTTCTGAAAGTATGTTCACCAGTCCTCAGATACTCCGAGTGCACGGATCGATGCGATGGTAGTGTTTTGGTGCGGTTTTGCATTTATGCTAAATTTGCTCTCCTAGTCACATGGATCCTATCTCTCGGTGTGCACGTGATAAGCAATTAAGTAGCCCTAAGCAAATCACAGATCCCTTAATGTCAATTCAATGTGGCACTTTTTCTATTCCGTGCGTTATAAATTCCGTAGTTCGAATAAACTGGTTATTTCGTGGTGAACGCAGCCCAAGCGACTGGCGCTTGTCGTGTGGAAGTCTAGCGTATGTTTGTTCCGCCGGCGTGTTTCCGACATCTTTTTTATCCTTTTGTTTTTGGCAGATACACAACTGATTTCCTGGATCGATCATCTTTATAATATCTACAGTTTCTTCCACTGCAACTAGCTTGTCCTTTTTTCCGACCTAGTAATGTGTACCAGTATCCAGTTCGTGTTTCTTGACCCTGTTATTTCCATATCATGCTCGTACGAATTACGCTAGTCTAACTGCCCCATAAATGGCTTAAAACTGACAATGTACATTAATTTTTGCATGCAGCTTGATGGTGTTCAATCCTTGAAGATTTATGGTAAACAGAAATTACACCGCTGAAGCCAGGTCGCCATATATTTACCTTTACTTGATGTTACCATTAATAATGGTTTTGACGCGATTTCATGTGTCAATATAACTACATAACGTTTGCAGCCAAAGTGGTGTGGGCGAAGCCGAATAAGAAAATTGCAAACGCTGAACCTAGAGCACTATCGATTGTGGCAGTCCCAAAAAAGAAATTGTTTCCTTAACTGATTGAGCACGCTTTCTCGAAAATAGTTTGATTACAATATAAAAGTCACAATGAATATTGTTAAATTGTATGAAGTGTAGAATTAGAAAAAAAGATTTTCATCCAAAGCCGGAAGAAGACAAATACTGGCATGTGTTAAAATTTCGTATTGTCTCTTCAATGCCAACATAATAACATGAAAACATATAAGACGACAGGTAAAGTACGACCGGAACAAGCTGAACAGGGTAGGGGGCAGGCTTGACACCCCTACGTCCAGGGCAGCCGTAGGCTTACGAACAACTGCTTCTGCACACAGAGTGCGAGTTTCATATGGCTGATCGCGATCGTCTCTGCGAAACTCAGAAAACGGGCATTGGCATGTCTTAACAGTATTGTAAACATTTTGGCCAGAGCAAACTGATGACAGGTGGCCAGTAAATGCCTTCCTATGGATGAAGCAATTGGCTTTTGTGAATTGATGGTAGGAGCAACCAACGACTGGGTGATTTGACGCTGCAACCACTTAGGTGCATGTTTCCTTATTCTGGAGTTCAACTCCAGCATATATGAAATTAATGCTTGAAACCGGTTTAGGGTCTATCTTACGTACATTTCCCACCCAATTAAACTCACAGATATTTGCAGACAAATCCGTGATACAGATTTCGTCTGTCGTTTGATTTTCATGCATTGATTGATTTCATTTTTGCCTGATATATCACTATCAATTTATTTTAACAGCAAATATTTATTCACACGCCCAATTCAAACTATCCCAGACTTCCATTTCCGGATGCGTCATATTTGTTCGTTCCATTTGAATCTGCACATTAGTGCCTTCTAAATGGGGACTGAGGTCCCCACAATTCAGGAAAGCAGGTAATTGAGCCTTGTTGGTCAGGTACGACAGGGCGCCTCACAAGATGTCACTGGAGAATATTAAAAGAGCTGTAGAACCATTATAACAACAATAATAATCATGGATACCTACTGCAGAAAGGATGGTTTCAGGTTCGTGAAAGCGCGTTTATAATGGACAATATTACAGTGCGGTGCTTCTGACGCAAATTACAATCGAGACAATGGAGACGATTCCGGATACTTTGAGCGCACTTTTCGCTCCTTTTATCGTAAACACCAAGATTTGGTGGAGGATGTGCAAAAATTCCTAATGGAGACAGCCTCCTCGTTCTACAGACATACAGAGGTTTCACGAGAATCCCACGAGAGGGGGACGGTTGACGAATTATCTGGGGTTATCCGTTCAGCTATGTACAATTCCGGTGTGTGCACAGCACACGCACAAACGTTATTGGCAAGAGGTAAGTGATGTTTGATTCCGTACTGATATCTATTGCATGCAGACACAGGGATTTTGTTTGTCACACTCCATTTTCGTTCATTTTGTATTGTCTGTGTTTTGAGCGGGGAGAATGTAGCTTGGCGCATAGCCACGATTTTTAATTTGTGAATCCGTGGCAGTATGTGTGCAACAGCCGATAGGCGGAGGCACAAAACTTGGTGATTGCAAGCCTTCTGTGTAGTTTTAAAAGCAAGGTTAAGGTGCGCATGCACATTTTCGGATATTACGGTCGGTTGCTGAACGGAAACGACTTGCTGTCAGTAAAGAAGATACATCTGAAACAGAAATCCGATGAGGTATGTAAACTTGCGGAGTTAATAGATAAGAATGGAAAGTGCCGGGTTCTACATGATGGAGATCACATTCGTGCGTTGCTTTTTGTGATAGGTGTAAGATCGTTTACAAATACATACTCAAGAATTCTACTATATGTTGGTAACCTTATACTACTGAAACGCATAGAGGATGTGGTGACTTTCATATGTATCAAAGACCTTTCTCATACAAATCATCTAGTCACCGTTTGGCTTAGTGTTGACCAGATATTTGTAACAGTCAGGTGAATACTAATCATGCGTCTGAATTGCGGATAATTAGTGCAGTTTCTAACACTCGATGAAAGTTTGTTCCATGTTAACGCATATTTTACGGAGAAAAAGTTGAACGGATATTTCTGAGAGACTTTTGTATTTTCACGGTGCGCTCGCTGTTTCTTACTTAATAGCGCATACGAGTCTGAAACTCGGGTTGTGGCTGAGCAGTAAAGCTTAATCCGAATAATAAGCGGTATAGAAGGCACAAATTAATGTTGAGTCTGCGTATTCATAGAAGCTGCAGATTTAGCGCCTTGCAACGCTCACGGTATGTCTTGTATTAGGCATGCTCAGAAACCTCTTTGTGAATGATCGTTGAATGTTTTTAGTGCTATGATGTCCAATTTCTCAGATTACTATGCACTATAGTATAGTACTCAAGCTTTGGCCTAACACATATTTGAAAGTCTTGAAGTCTGGAATCCCTAAATATATACATATATATATTTATATTTATATATATATATCACATATCCCTGTGCATTTGCTTATGCCAGATACAAATACTTACTTCTAGATACATACATAAGTACGAATTATTAAGCAGGTAAATATATATACATATGTATACCTATAAATATAACTCTTTATTTGTATATGCATACGTATACATTATATGCATCATAATAACTATATAAATACATAATATATACTTATTTCACATATCCGTATGTATTTACTTATGCCAGCCACACATACTTGCTAATATTTGCATACATAAGTTTCAGTTATTTAGCAATATTATATATATATATACCTAATTATAATTATGTATATGCATATGCATACGTATTCCTTACCTGCATTATCACATGTGTATGTATACATATATGAGGGAGTGCATTCAGCCATATATACATTTCTATACAATTTTATACTTCCCCTTGTTGAAAATCGAACCCATCTTAGTGTTTTCGTTCACGTTTCCCTTATTATGTATACTCATTTAGTTATTTTGCTTGCAATGCGTCCCTTTATTTCATTCAGCAATGCTTGCCGGCAATTCATCTGCCATGTTTCTTCTCGTGCTACGTCAACGTAGCAATATCGCTTCCTTACGCATCTCATAGAAATATGTTTTACTATTAAGAAGCACCTATAATTGGTGGTTCATCTTTATATGTGCTTTTCTACCAAGTATACAGCCCCCTAACTTCTTGCCGTATCAATATTTGGTCTCCTTCGCCCCTCACAATTCAATTTTTCATGATTTGCACTCTATTTTTTGTTGTAAGTTCATATTCTTATCACATTTCACCGTTAAAATCTATGCATTTTACATCGCTATTCCAAATAATTGTCGCCCCCAGAACGTGCCTTCGAACAGTTGCTGAGCTTGCAACCTAGCAACGGTAATTAATTGAACTCGTAGACATTAATCACGAACTTATGCAGTATAGCTTAAAATTTCAGAACTATTTGAATAACAGCGTAAAAACTTATTATGTTTTAAATAGATTTTTTACAAATGTTCCGCTGCCTCGCCGCGGGCAAAATACTTTCCACCAAAAGGTGAAATCAGGTTTCTCTTCTAAATTAGATATGAATTCACACGCTCGCGACCAGTCTTCATTATGTTTTCAAATATTTAGTTTAAACATCTATGGACTTTAGCTAGCCTGGTAAAACAGATTCTCTTCTTGGTACTCACGATAATGGGACGCACTTTATCAATGCGTGCAATCAAAAGCAGCTGCATACTGACAAAAATGTTTAGTAGGAGCGAATGGGATTTCCTGAACTCTGCTCCCCTGACAATGTATGAATACAATTTGTTGGTTCTTTCATCAGTCTGATTGCAGCTGTTTCATAAAAACGAAGCCGAATACAACATTTGTATTGGTAACTTTAGCAGGGTGATTTCTTTACTTGTACCAGAAAGCTGCAGTAAATACTTCGCTTGGTACAGCCACTGAAACGCACAAACTCATGAGAACGGAGTAGTTTAAGAACAACATTATGCAGTTAGTTTAACAAGAACAAGTAAGTAAACAGCATTCACGATGTAAGCTGCAGTATCACACTGCTTAAAAAGTATCCCTGACACGGGGCGATGCAGGAGACGTAATATTACCCTACATTTCAGTGTGATATTCTTTAGTGTAAATTGCACGCACGCATCCAGCAAACTATAAGACTTGGTCACATCAGGTATATATCATATTCGTGTTTATGAAATTTGACTTTCATGCGATTATGGTTCGCAAAATCGTTTGCATCAGCGCGACATCGTCGAAGGTAGCAGCAGCAAACCGAACCCAGCTAATGTTGATATTCTGCTAAATGTGTTTGGGTAAAGAAATAGCGCTAATCATATGTAAAGTTAACCCAATTGTACCAAGCATAAGAAGAGGCAGTCCTTCAAAACGCACAGCTTACCCTCAAATGTCTCTTCTCCTTACTCTCAAACAGAGTGAAATTATTCACCGCTGAAGCTATTATCAATCAGTTAGCTTGTTGTGATAGTATGACTCCGGGAGAAGCTCCGGAACAAGCTTGAATAAATGACAATATATTACGAATTGTCAATCAACTTAACTGTTCAGACCATACTCGATAGCAAATGATGGACGTGTTAGTCCATTCGCAAAATATATACTTGTTTCTTTAGTTTGTTTACCTCAAGCAGATTCAGGTTGAATGTAATAGGTTTTCTAGGCACAAATCTTCACCGTCGCTTTTAGGGTCGTGTCAAATGTACCTAAATAGCACCGGATAAAGTATTATTACTAGGATAAGCCACTTCATTTATTGCAGAAAAGATAACAACGCGCTGCGACCGCAGCTTGCTTCTAACAAGACTAATAACTAACTAAATTTTGTGAAGAGCCATGTACCCTTCTAATTGCTACAGTGCTTCGAAGCTACGAATAGTTTGAATTGATTACAACATATTCATCCTGAGGGGCGCGGCGAGTTTCCGCACTTGTTATGGAGTCGATTAGCTGTAAGCAGATACATCTGTGTATTTTAGTGCAACTGATGAATGCCGGTCAGGCCCACAGTTATAGCAATGCGAATTCCGTTGAATGTGTATTCTGTCCTCAAGGAAATGTCAAATGACAGCGCTGTCAATGGACATTTATCCAGTGGTGATAATAGATTTAGAACGTTCGTTTGGACCAACAGTAATGTGCATCCTTCTGCACATTGCATCTGCAAGTACAGTAGCCTAGTATTACGATGGTCGATAATGCCTGACCACCGTACACTCCTGTGTTATCCATATGTATTTATGCGACAGGCAAAGAAGAATCTTCTCTAAACTACTCACAAATTCTGGAAACACATAAATAATCCCCATTCGAGTCAGAAGTATGCAACTACGCGAAGCATATCATTTTCGATAATTCTCATCGCGCGTGTACAAATATGAAGCCAAATATTTTGGAGAGAATAAAGCCCGGAAAGGCATGTACAGAGAGCAACCAACTCATTAACTGGGTAATATGAAAACTAAATCAATGCTTTGATCAATCAGATTGTCGCATTAGGAAGCAGGTGATTAAGGCAGGTCAAGTTCAAGGCCAAGGCTATTTCAGAGCCTGCAGCAGTGTGCGCTGTTTGCACAGCTCTGATTTTAGAACCTTGCTAGCAATGGCTTCAGAAATGCTCAATAAAATTTTTAAGCTGTTTTGAGTAGCGTTTAGAAATAGTATAAGTGACTCGAAACAACTGGTTCATATGAACGTGATGTCCAGTGTCGTCCAAGTGTTGTAACATATAACTGTTGATGGATTTTACCGTGTTTTTTCGCAGTAAGCAGGACAAAGTTCAGCGATTCTTTTGGACAAACACCTGGTCGTATGTCCAAGATACCTAGCACCACAGGTGCAGGTGAACTGGTATAAGACAAACGATTCTGACCGAACCGGGAGTTTATCCTTTAAGTGCTGAAGAATCAATGATCTGGTTTCGGCAAGTAGTTTTAGATTGACGGCTGGAAAAGTCTTGGTCACTGCGGTCGAGATTTTTCTATTCAGCGGTTCGAACGTGACCTCACCTTTAAAAGGAACTGTAAGGAATATATCCTTCTCGGGCAAAGTAGCTAGATAGTTGACAGCCTCAAGCTGTTTGGAGTGCTTTACGATGAAAGGTACGGGGTAGCCGTTTACTTGCAGCGTGTTAAAGATGAGCTTAGTCTCGCTTTTCAGCGTCTCTGGACTGCAGATTGCTCTGGCACGATGGTATAAGCAACGGACTAAATTCCCCTTTTAGATTAGCGGGACAAAGCTAAGAAAGTTGGTGTATTGACTTACCCATGTAGCTTTGCGAAATACACTCCTTTTGATAGTTTCGTTTTCACGCCGATGCAATAGAACGTCTAAGAACACCACGCAGCCATCTTTGCACAACTTCACTGGGGAATTTTAATGACAGGTGCACGCTGTTAAACACCAAGATTTCATGAGCAAAGATTTGGTGGTTGAAATCGATTGCGTGAACGTTAGCATACAACTGTATCATGAAAATTAAGGGAAGGAAGTTGTTCAGCTAATCGGAATTCAGCCAGTAGTCTCTGATTCGGGAGCATGAGAGTTGCTTTAAAAGCGGGTTGTAATAACCAGTGAGAAACATATTGCTTTATTTCTCGTATTGATCACGTGGGTTGTGCATATCAGCATGCAAATAATACTTTCCCTTGATTGGACCATATATCTAGACTCCTTGTAGGAGTCGACCTTAGACGATGGAAAGAGTAGTTGCTTCCAACCATATGGTGGATACGGCAAATGGATTAATTGAATAATGAAATAACGAAACTTATTACACCATCAAATTAAAGATGGAAAACTGACCCCCAGTTATAGTACACGATCATCAAGTCAAGTCGAGAAAAGCGTTGTGTACCTAGATGTATGCATTTTTAGCATTTTACACTATCTACCTCAAATATGGGAAAACAGCATCAGTAAATATGAAAAATATCCAAAACTAAAAACAGGTTCGGTAAAGACTTCCCGGATATCACCAGACTAATTAGGCCCACATCCTTGAGCAACGATGGCACCCTGCTAGAAAAATTATAAGATTATTCATCCGGTTGACGTGGACAACGTTTGCTAAAATGTGTATTTGTAGCTGGTTTACTTTGGATGAAAGCTTCAACCAGCAAATTAAGCACGGTGTCTCTATCACAGCTGGACTCTAACCGCAAGCACGTATTTCAATTCGTAGCGAATAAGCAAGAAGACGCGTCAGTCTGGCGCACAGTGTACTGGACACTTAACGGTTTACTTGTGAACACGGAACGTTAAGGTGTGTCCTTGAGTGCGTGTGTGCGTGCTTATCTACCTGTGTGTGTAGGGTCAATCAGGTTCACGGTCATAGTGAGCGATCATTGGTTGAACACGTAACAGTCCTCCCTGTTTTGGTTGACGTTACAGTCATGGCTGAAAACGTTCGATAGGTTTGCGAATCCGGGTCGATCGGCGTAATTGAGTTTCCCCTGTTGTTCTGTGTTCGTCGTGCTCTGCAGCTTGCTCTGCGATCTCCGAGTGTGACTGACTCACGGCAGGTGTGTCAGTGCTCCTGGGGCGTACATGATCTGAGTGCCGGAGAACAACCCGGCCGTCCGGAAGCTGCAAATCGTTTTGACTTCCTGCAGAATCGAGCACAGTCGCCGGCTGCCAACATTGTTCATGCGGTAACCTGGTGTAAACAGGTTGATGGTCCTGAAATGTAACTTTCGGCTTTGATCCCTCTGAAGACACAAACTTTTTCTGACGCTCCTGTACTTCAACACGCGAGTTCGGGAACAAAAAATGAAGCCTCGTTATCAGATTTCTGCCAAACATCAATTCCGCCGGGGATTTCCCGGTAGCCTCAGTGGGTGTAGAACGGTAGGAGAATAGGAACCGATCCAGTTTTGTTCGCAATGTTCCCGTTCGCTGCTTTAGTAAGCCTTGTTTCACAGTTTTGTACTGCACGCTCTGCTAATCCTTTTGATGCTGGGTGATACGGGGCTGATTTAACGTGTTGGATTCCGTTGTTGGCGACAAATTTACCAAATTCGACACTGGTAAAAGGCGAACCATTGTCTGTACAAATGGTTTCCGGAATGCCAAACGTAGCGAAGGACGAGCGCATTTTAGTGACGGTGGATTCCGCTGTCACCTGAGTAACTGGATGTACGTCAATCCACTTAGAATGTGCATCAATAAGTAGAAGAAACATGGTCCCGTCGATCGGTCCGAAGTAGTCGGCGTGGATACGCTGCCAGGGCTTGTTGGGCCAGCGCCAAGGGTGTATTGGACCTGACGCCTTGCTCCGCTGATACGCCTGACAAATATCACAATTCTTCAGTAAGTTCTCTATGTCTGAGTTGATGTTGGGCCACCAGCAGTACCCTCTCGCTAGTGCCTTCATCCTCGCCACACCTGGATGAGCATCATGGAGCTCTTTAAGTATCTGTGAACGCGCCTTGGTGGACAGGACTAGGCGAGAGCCCCAAAAAACACAGCCGTCGAATAGACTCAGTTCGTTCTTCCGAACCATAAACGGTTGTAATTCAACTGTCCCTTCAGGAGGCCAACCCATGTTCAGAAAGCGTTTCACCATTGATAGCACGGGGTCTCGATCCGTCCATTGACGGATTGTTGAACTCCGTATCGGTGTTGTGTCTAGATGTTGCATTAGATTGACCAGTTCAAACGGAGGGTCGTGTTCATGTGCAGCTTCCGTGATCGGCAGACGGCTGAGTGCATCAGCTGTGCAGTTGCTGACGCCGGTAATATAAACAATCTTGTAACTGTAAGCACTCAAGATTATAGCCCATCTTTGCATCCTCGGTGATGCCATTTGTTGTATACCTTTGGTTTCCCCAGACAAGGATATCAATTGTTTGTGGTCTGTATGAAGCTCGAAAACGTTTCCCCATAAATACTGGTGAAACCTCTTAACTCCGAAGATAAAGGCTAGCGCTTCCCTGTCCAGTTGTGATTAGTTCTTCTCCGCCGTCTGTAAGGTGCGCGATGCATATGCTATGGGACGTAAAGAACCATCGTCCATGCGGTGGCACAGGACAGCCCCGACCCCCCAAGGGGACGCGTCGCACTGAAGTATGAGTGGCTTGTTAGAGTCATAATGGACTAACGTTGGTGACGAAGCAAGAGCTTGTTTTGCTTTATTGAAGGCATTTTTTGACGGGAACCCCAACACCACGATGCATTTTTGTGTAACAGCTCATTTAATGGCGATAGGACCGTCGATGCATTAGGCAGGAAACGGCGATAGTGAGATAGCATTCCTAAGAACGAACGGAGTTCATCACAACTCTTTGGCTCTGGGCTTTCTAAAATAGGTTTAACCTTGTCATTTAAAACATGTAAACCATGTTTATCAAGCCAGTATCCAAGGTAACAAACGGACGGTGAAAGGAACTCACATTTAGACCTTTTCAATCTGAATCCACTTCGCTCCAAACGCTCGAGCACGACCGCGAGTGTTCGAAGATGCTCTGTATCCGAGCGTCCAGAGATAAGAATATCATCCAGATAAGCACATGCAAAAGGAATGTCCTTCACTAGGTCGTCAATAATTCTCTGAAATATTCCGGGGGCGGAATTAATGCCAAAAGGTAAACGAGTATATTGAACTAGTCCCGTGTGCGTGGTGATGGTAGTAAGTTTCCTCGAAGGTTCATTGAGCTCTATCTGCGAGTATGCATGACTCAGATCGAGTTTGGTAAACTTTTCACCACCAGCTAGTGTTGCATACAAGTCATCAATACGTGGCAAGGGGTACCTGACCAGCATGGATGTTTGATTTATGGTTATCTTGTAGTCACCACAAATCCGTACGGAGCCGTCCGGTTTGGTTACTGGCACAATTGGAGTTCCCCAGCCAGAAAAGTGTACAGGAGTCATAATACCTTGAGTCTGTAGGCGGTTTAGTGCCTCTTCAACTTTAGGACTCATAGCGTATGGTAGTGTACGCACCTTAATGAATTTTGGTCGAGCGCCTTCCTTTAGTTTTATCGCAGCCTGAAATTCTTTCAACTTCCCAAGCTCCTCGGAACAAACAGCTGAATGCTGTTTAAGTAATGTTTCAAGTCCGGAGATCTCGGTGACTAATTTTACTACATACATTGTATCTGGGAAAGCACGTATCCAGTCTCTTCCAAGCAGATTTGGACGATCCCCGGGGATCACATATACAAGAAGTGTGCGTATTTTGTCGCCATACTGTGCCTTCACGAAGCATTTATCAAGGACACGTATAGGTTCACCGGTGTATGTGCGAAGAACAGAATTGCAAGCGGATAATTTCGGGAGCGTTTTTACTGCGTTTTCCCGGATTATTGTCACGGATGCTCCTGTATCGATTTCCATCTGTACCTTTTGTCCTTCAATGTAAAGCTCTAGAGTGTATGGCGCCGGCTGCATGCTATCAACGGAAGTAAGCCAAATGGAATGTAATTCAGGGTCGCTACCATCAGACTCGTCCACAGTTTTGATGGGGTTTGCTCTTTGATAAGCCCCACCTGAAGGTCGCTTGACCTATCTACACACTCGCGCCAGGTGGCCCACCTTCCCGCAGCTTCGACATAATGTCTTCTGATGCCGGCAGTCGGATGGACAACTGTGCTGCTCACCACAACGATAGCACACAATCAAATTGATGCCAGTGGGTGGCTTTGGTTTTGGTGTAGTGTTAATCAATCGCAGCTCATCTGACGAGTCCTTCAACGCAAAGGTTGCGAGTGGTTGTGTAAGGTGTTCCCTCTGCCGGGCAATCGAGCAGGCCGTCTCCCAGGTCAGTGGACAATCATCTTGTGAAAGGAGCTTCTCCCGCGTGCTCTGGTCTGAGATTCCGGCTATCAAACATTGGAGTAATATGGTCTCTTCAAATCTCGTTGGATCGACGTCATTGCAATTACAATCAGGTGCTGCTTGTAGTACACGAGCGATGAACTCGTTCACACTCTCATCTGGTCTCTGGCAGAGTTTCAAGAAGTAGTATCTAGCCGTAAAAACATTCTGACGAGCACCCCAAAGAGCACTGAAGGTCTCCAAAGCGCCGGGTATCGTAGAAGAGATTTGATCAATACGAAGTGCATCGAAATACCTTTGACCCTCATCTCCAAGAAACTCTCTCAAGAGCTTCACTTTGTTTTTCTCAGTAAGAGATACCGCTGGATTCAAGATTGGAAGCAATTCCAAGTAATCCGTAAAGGATTTCCGCCATCTATGCCACGAGTCCAGGGAAGGTTTGTCGGTAGAGCACGACCAAAAGACCGGGTGGAGTATTTGTCATGGACATGTTGACCTCGTCGCCAGATATCACAGCTGGACTCTAACCGCAAGCACGTATTTCAATTCGTAGCGAATAAGCAAGAAGACGCGTCAGTCTGGCGCACAGTGTACTGAACACTTAACGGTTTACATGTGAACACGGAACGTTAGGGTGTGTCCTTGCGTGCGTGTGTGCGTGCTTATCTACCTGTGTGTGTAGGGCCAATCAGGTTCACGGTCATAGTGAGCGATCATTGGTTGAACACGTAACAGTATCGAATACTTTCTAAAAATATCGGTGGAGTTGTGTCATCTCATTGACCCTGAAATTGTTCAGCCAAAGAATTCCTCACAATATTCATACAAAATTGATACGTTTTGTTTGGGGGGAGCGGCAACGGTCAATACAAAGGCCCCGCTTGTAAATGGTCATTGGATGGTAATCTAAAAAAAGTTGGTCTGCAGGGAAAGCACGCACATAGATCAAATGCCGGGCGCTAACAGCAGTAATCCATAATGTTAGAGAATAAGCTGCACACAGACTGGTTTCCACAGAACACACTAAACGGTATGGAAGCCACCCGAAAATATAGAAAGATATTTTTGCGTGCATTGGATGCGACAGGTTCCCAAGCAGTCTCAACGACTAGGCAAATCATTGGCAGGAACAGAACCGTCACAACTACCACACAAATAATGAAACGGATCGTTTTTCTACAAAACAAAAACACAAAAACTTGCGGTCAGTTTCCTAAAACGACATGATCTGAGGGTGTCTCATAAAACGAAAGCCACTCTTAAAACAACTTTATTCAAAAGAAAACAGTGATATGTTATTTGCAAGGTTCCGCGTTAGAATGGGGAGCGAATATTGGTGCCAAAGAGGACAGAAATTGGCTGCGATACCAAAGCATCACCGAAGTTCTTGTAGAAGCAATTATGAAGTATCTTTTGTCGCAATCCAAAGCGATCGGGCACGATAAAGCTTTCCTTTAACTAGAACAGAGACTCTGACATATCGAGACACGAAAAAGAAAGGAGGTTCCTAGAAGGTTGGTTTTCAACACAAAATTCAATAATCACGAGTACTGAACAAAATACTGTGTAACATCAAATAAGGATATTATGTATTAAAAGAAACGAAAACCGTGACTTAAGCCAACGATGGCCAGCGACCTAAAAACAAAGTATCCATTCGTTTTACTCGCGTTCCATAAGCAACAGAGCTAATTCGCTGCTGAAACTACAAATTGATAAGCTACGCCTCAGCATGATTTGGATTTGTCATCATAGGTCACTCAGAGCCTAAAATGGTTGAGACATATCAAACGGGCAGACATCAGCTAATGTTAGCCATGTCTGAATATATTCTTGGCTATATATATCTGCTCAGTAGCCACTTACTGCTTCGTACTGCAGATGGTTTCTTAATTAGTATCGAAAATTCTACAGTCGTATGGTTCAGCTCGGTGAACCAACCAGCGCTTCCACTGCTAGATTAAGCTACAGATGTTCCGCGTTATTGTAGAATCTTATGCGTTGAACTACCGTACCAGTGCCGAAACTGTTCACGTCAACGAGTTGAGAAACCCGAGTTAGACATTACGTGGCTATATTCCTTAAGAAGTACCTCGGCGAAAATGGTGCATTTGTGAGCCATCTGGTACTTTTTCAGCAAAATACTGCCTTTGGAGTTGGGATAAGTTGGTTAATCTGAATGCTAATCTGATTGATACTGCCAAACTAACGGATCCGAATTTCGTCTGTGAAATCACGAGGCCTATTTGAATTCTCTTTCACTGGTAAAATACAACCTCGGGATGGAGGACATTTACGCGCTTCAAGACACTGGCACCCCTGATTCATAGAAACTTGGTGTCGGCAGCAAAATATCTCTGTCCATGGTTACTTTGACTGCTTGTGCGCATACGTACTTGGTTAAATAACATAGCCTCGCTGCCGCTTACATTGGCACGCAGTGACTGCTGCTGGACCAGGCAGTGCACTTCGCGTATTTTCTCTACATCTGTAAGACCCTGCACGATGCAAAGCCAGTAGGTGGCCAAGTGCTAATTTTCTGATACTACAGCTCTCCTCTTAGAATCTGGAGAATACATCTAGCACTTAAATCGCATGAGCATCAATGACCGGATGGCAGCTGCTAAGTCATCCACGTGAACATTAGCACAGCAAGTAAAAGGCGCGATTGTTTTAGGAAAGTTATGATGATCTGGTTCGTACTAAGGTCTGCTTCGGTGACAAAATGCGACGTTTGGTGAACAGCAAGTATAGTCTATGAGCTACAGAAGTATGACACAGTACTGAACCTGATCCTCCGTCGCAACGTTACTGGACCTTAAGTTGGTGCGATGGTTTGTGTATCCCTGTGACACATTGAGCTACGCTGGGTGGCACTTTCAAGTGACTTCAGAGCCACTTACACCAGGTTGTTGGGCAAACTAACTCTGTCGCACAAACGCCCCGCTACATTGCGGGCAGTCCATTTAGTCGAAGGCTCAGGGTGGAGCCTCCTAAGACAACTTCTTGTTTCGGCTTGGGCAAATGGGTAGTATCACGCCCACTGAAAAGACCATAGACTGTTCAGCTGCAATATCACTCGCAGTTGCTTTTGCTCCTGCTAATCACTCACCTTCGCAGTCACCTGTTTAGTTGTCAGCAATCACTATTATCCGTTACTAAATGATTGTTGTTTTCGTGATTCTAATAAAGATGTTGTCATCGACACCCAGAGAACACGGGCAGTCGCAATCTTTCGGCCTCAGTCTTCGTTCCGTCTGGCATGCTTCAATGCAAATCGAGCGGCAAGCTGGTCGCGCGCGCACCCTGGAATCCCTCGCCATCGATCTTTGCTGTCTTTCCGAAACGTGCTTACAAGATCCCAGTACCCTGATTGCCTTAAGATATCCCGCCGACCACAATGCCATATTTCAACTACGTCTATCTGGTGGCCCAAAAGATGCTGCGGCATACTTGGATTGCGTTTGTGTAGCGCTAAGTAGCAAATCCGAGACAGCACTGCTTTACTGTTTCTCGATTAATAGCCAAATGTGTGCAGTTTGGCTTTTGGGATGATTTAAGAAAACCTGATGTCATGAGGGGAAACGCGGCTTGCTTGTGATCTCATCTTACGCTATAACGGAGGTTCCGACCGAGTCAAAGAAGGTTTCTACCCTGAACTTCAGCAGGATTTGTGCAGAGCTAGAAAATCCGAAATTTTGGTCCTTGCTGGGGATCTCAAAGAAAGATTTGGTCGTCTATTGTCGGTCAAAAGTCACTTCGGTGTTCACCTTGCGCTCGATGAGAGTCACGCAGACAATAAAGAGAGACTTTTCACACTGTGCGAAGATAATCATCTTTCTTCTCTCAAACACCAACTTTCGACATTTAAGAAAACGTGTCGCTAATTAGGGACCCCCATATGCTTCTCATTCATGATCTCAAATTGATCATATCGCAATCATTCTCAAATGGAGGGGTAGTGTAAATTATTGCAGATCCAGCTGGTCCACTTTTTTACTCAGACCATGCTCTTGTCTGTGTAGTCATCTGCACGACTTTCTGAGTGTCCCCGAAAAGGACGCGCTGTAAGACAGACCCAAGTCAACTATGTACTGTTTCGGTCCAGCACAGCTATCAAGCTTCCGTATCTGGTGCACTCGGCTGCGATCCACCGCCTGATATTGATGAACACTGGACGTGCATGCAGCGGGCCATGATCTCTTCCGGAAAGCAAGTCTGTGCTCACACTCAGCATCTATGAAGGCCTGGATCTCCACTCACTCTCTGGTCTTATATAACCGCCGCAGGAATATCCCAGTGGTCTAAGCATAATGAAGTGCGCAGTTCTGTCAATTGGCAACTCCAACAAATCCTAGGCAGTGACCGTGAAGCCTGGTGGTCCCAGCGCGCCTCAAAAATAAAGACCTCTGCCCCCTCTGCTAATACTTCCAAGCTGTTCCAGCTCATTCGATCCGCTGACCACAGAAATTCTGGTGTCACTGAGACTGTATGCGAAGCGGATGGTTAGCTGATTACCAAATTACAGAGACGCTTGGACTGATGGTCCGGACATTTACATTCCCAGTTCAAGTTGCCCTCACCGTTCAATTAGATCTTCTGCGAACCCAGTTTCCCGCCATGGGTCGTCACAGTTGTTCCACCCAACGAAGCGAAAATTTGTCTTACGTTTCGACCCCTAGGAAGATTAAAGGCAACGTTCTCAGGCGGACCTCCTCTGCAGGTATTCAAACATGGAGGTTTAGTTAACATTATCCAGCTAACCTCATTTTTCACCAAAACCTGGCATAAAGGAAAGGTGCGTTTTTACTGGGCAATGCAGTTATTGCACTGGTTTTTAAGTAGGGTGCTCGCACTTCGTGTATCAATCACCGAGGGATAAGTCTTTTTTCTGTTGCCTCCAAGCTATTGGCATTCATTCTACTCCATAGACTATTTAACAGTTACGAATGGCATTAGCGGGAAGAACAAGCAGGCTTCCGACCTTTCCGCGGGTAGGTGGATCAGATATTCACATTCCGTCAAATGCTGGAACCCCGCCAAATTTATCAGAGGCCTACCGTCGTTGCATTTCTGGACATCCGTGCCGCATTCGACTTGGTTGATCGACTGCACTATTGCTTTGTTTGCTAAGGAACGGTGTCCCAGCAATGTACGCTGCCAAGCTACGCTTATGTATTTTCACATCTCTGGCAGAGGGAGTATGCATGGCACGCTTTCTTTATCCTTCGCTGTCAATAGCGGTGTATGACAAGGCTGCCCTATATCCCCATTTATCTTCAAGGTTGAGATTGAAAACATCATTGCGAGAGCTCTAGGCGATTGCCAACTTTTTGCTATACAGCTATTATCTGGCAAACGAGCAAGCGACTTAGATTATGTCGAGGATATCGCCTTAAGTAGTGAGGAGTCACAGAGCATGCAAATCATTTTAGACTGTTTGACGATTGAGGCATCCATGGACGGAATGTGCGTTGTCCTGTCAAAGTCTAAATTTCTGCTTCAGGCTTAGGAGTTAAACGTTCCTGTGCTCAGTTTTGAAGGTATAGAGCTTGAACAATTGGATAGTTTTGTCTATCTTGACAGCTGTGTGTTTGCTGTTGGCACCATTAGAAGAGAAGTTGCTGTTCGCATCGACAGACCTCGGTCGGCGTTTGTCAACCTGCAGCAATTGCGAAGTCGTCGGGATATCTCCGTCTTGGTAAAGTGTCGTGTTTACAACGCCACCGTCCTTGCAGTGTTGCTATATAAAAGCGAGCCATGGCCAGTTCACGTAGACGGCCAGTGCTGGCTCTCGGCCTTCCACGACGGGTGTTTTCGGAGGGTGTGGTGGCAACAACATGCAACTGTGAGGTCGCATGTGGGGTCTTAGGGAGTGCGAGTATTCCCTTCAGTAAGATGGTTTTGCTACGCCAATTAAGTTGCGTCGGTCAGGTTCTGCGTATGTCAGCTGAGCGCTTGCCCTATCGCGCTCTGTTTACTCGTGCAGGACTCAACTAGTAGAGGCTACGTGTTGGTCCACCATCCATCTGGCGACAGAAAATAAAGTCGTTTACTTCACGTTCTGAGACCAATGGATTCATAAACCTGTCTAGTTAAGGACCAAATAACAGGAGTACCGATGACTTGAACCAATTCAGGATTTAGCTCGTATTCAAAAACAGTGGAGGAACTGTGTGTCTAACAGCTTAGTTCTGGATACTTAATGCTTAACCATAAAAACGAAAAAATATAAAAGAATGGTCTGCGCAAAATAACAAAAAATGCTCCGTTATTTTTAATTGCGGCATAATAGCTGCATTGTGTTGCTCACTATCAGTTCAGACGTCATGGTGTTGTCACGGTGTTCAACCTGTGTTATTTTTATAATTCTCATGGTTATATTGAGCTCTATGTTTATTTAATATATGTCAAACTAGATTACTACTGCTACCTTCAGAATATGTAGTGCCCGAATTCCTAACAATAGAGCACTGTTAGTCCAACCGTGATTACCATCAAGTAGCCTCATTTCACTTGTTCTCAATGTTGCGTCTGTGCATTGGTGCATGTTCGGCGTCTAAATACCCCTTAATATTCGATAGCAGAACACAGAATAACTTGTTATGTTGGATTTAGGGGAATTTGTAATTCAATTTGGGTTTTAAACATAGTCTCGAGGTTAACCATTTGAGGACCGATATCTGCTAGGCATTACATCATTTTATGTATGGTTAGCGCGGTTAATGCGCAGGACTGGGTGTCGGTGCTATCGTTGTGAACATGTGGTAACATTGTGTGATACCCAACAAGAACAATGCCAGTATTCCAAATCTCTAGTTACGTACTTGATTACAATATCGCAACAAGCAGAAGTAGAATAGATTTACTAACCCTAGTTTAGACGAAATGTGTTTTCAGTGGCAGAATATTCATTTGCACAATTTGGTCAAGTATATTTGCTTGGTATCAGCTATAAAACTAGACAAGCTACAGCTTCAGATGCAAGTACCATTAACCGAAATGAGCGCTTATTAAATTTACTTGAAGCAAATTATTTAGCAAATGCTTACATAGTCTTTGGTTACAAGAGATTTCATCTGTTAACCGTTATATTTAGTGGCGCTGGGGTTGAGTATAAACTACATGTATAAGAGGTCGCCAGTAATCGGTTTCGTCCTCATTTGGACTCATCAATTCCGTTACGGTCCTTGTGATCGTAATGACCGAGGTCTACTCAGGATTGAGGTCTGAAAAGAGGTTGCGAGTCGCAATCCAACCACACAGCAGGTACACCATATGCCACCTGGAACTCTTTGCCGATGTGCCAAGCTCAGCTCGCGGACCTATGAGCCATAGTGGTGAACACGTCAACCTTTGAACACTAAGCCTCGAGGTCCACTCCAGTTCAGGCTATCTCCATCTGATGAGTCCAAATGAGGACGAAACCGGTTATGGGGTGTCAGGTTTGGGAGGAGCAACACCTAACCACAAAGGTTGCCAAAACATATCGCAGTTTTTAGACAGATGTGGTTGTGACGCTGTCGAACTGCCGGTTGACACAGCGAGTTTTGAAATGCTAGATGTGTCCTTGCTGAATTCGTTTAAAGCCAGCGGGATACTGAATTGTATGGACTACGCTGCAGATATCTCAAAATACGTCAGTGTTAGATGCCATTGTTCAAGTCAAGTTAGCCAAGTTCATATGGTGCCTCTTGCACCCATTAAGTGCGAATATTCAGTCGTTACAAATATCTTGCCAGTAAAGTCAACTAATAAGAAACAGTATTGCAAACTATAAGCACAACGCAGAAACTCTAGAAGTCTACAAAAAATAGAAATAAAATATTTGAACAAGCCGTTTATTAACTAACAGTCAAACTAACCGAATAAAGTTAGGAACAATATATTCGTTTAAAAAACCTGTTTCGTACGCTTGATTCAGATTCGAAGCATGTCCTGCGAAGTGCGTATTTTATAAAGAAATAGACTTGGCTAGATAAAAGGTGGTCAGTGGTATCTGGTCTTATAATTGTGCACTAGCAAGCCAGCCGATTCAGTAAATAAGAAATCCTCTTAAGCTTTTTACTCAAAAGACAACAGAAACCCAGAGAAGGTCAGTAGTTTTAATGTGACAAAATATATGTACTGACATTTTGTATAGTTAAATAATAGTGCACGGTGGAACAGTTAGTAGGTGAGACTTAGATGAGTACTCTGCAATCGGTGAACATTTGTTTTTGTGAATGGAACAAATAGAATATTAATCCATTTCTCGAAATGATAATACTACTGGACCGATACACATAATCGAACGTTCATCGGAAGATCTAGTATGAGATAGGTTCCGAAGTAGCTGAAATTTGTTTTGCACCGCTTCGATACTGGTGAATGATATCCTGTGTCTTAGGAGTGTCAGGATGGACCAGCACTGTTGTGTTTAAACTGCTTTACAGGAATACAAATCTAACGATTTTCAGACAAGCAGGTTCGATTCCTACTGGAGTCCGTTATCTGGTGAAGCTGCTACGAACAACGGACAAAGACATATCATGGGTGAAAGGCATCTACTTGATATGTCGCGTAGGAGGACTGTGGTTAAAAGTGCAATACGGGAAAAATATGTGAGTCGTCTGTTTAAGCGTATATCCAACAAATACTCTGCTAAATAAAAATAGAAAATATAGCAATTAAATGGCAAAATTAGGCACAACGCATGTGCCATCGTTTATCCATTCGACATACAAATCCGGTCTACGAACATGATACATATATTTTAAAGTAGTACAGCTTAGGTAACAATGTAATGAGAGCCTAGGTTAACAAATATTGGATTTGAAAAATCTGTTTGGAAGGAAGGGGACAACTGGGTTTTTGAGTGAAGTATAAATTTGACAAACTCGGAGCAACAAATTATTCTATCGGCTTGCCATAAGGCTGTATTGTTTCTACAGTTTCATCTATTTACCTCTGAGGTTGGTGTTTTGTCTGTTTCAGTTAGTCACTGTTTACGTGGATGTGGTCATCCAATATTTCATATACAAATATGAGATCACTGTGATGCATTTAGTAGAGTCAGCCGAAAATCCGCAGTAACTTATGCCTTTGCTACTAAGCGACGTAGAGTAAACCCTTGACGATCCTTGCTGCTCTGCGTTGTTGCGACTCTGGCACTTCCAGGTCGCGATTCAACCAAGCTTGTCTCATTTGGATAACGTATTCAAGGCGAGGGTGTATTTATTAATTGTGCTTCGTCGGAAAGATTGAATAGCAGTACTCCTGAATCATATTCGCAGCAGGCTGACGCACTGATTGTCTATTTTCACAGCTGCCATAGCCAGTTTTGCACAGTTGAGGTCACATTGATTGATCACACCAAGCTAGCGTTCCTGGGAAGCAGTTTGCATATTGTGTGGCGCAAAGTAATACAAGTGGTCAAACCTATGACCCATGCGACATTTTTCCACATATCATCATCGTCATCATAAACGTTAGCTAGAGGTGGGGAACACCTCAGCTACTGTTCCACAATACACGGAAAAAGGAGAAAAAAGGAATGCTACTGGTGCAAGCCGGCTGAGCTATCGGCAACGGATGGGCATCGTTCCGGTAACCTACCAGCCGGCTACTGTGCATCAAAAAATTATTATGCAAAATTACATAAGGCTAAATAATGAGATCGCGATTGGAGGGGGAGGCTAAGAGGAAGGGGGTGGGACAAAGAAACTCACAGCACGAACGCCACTGGGGTCAGCTCCTAGCCATATCAGCAAGTGTGTCCAACCAAACGTGTTCGTGGTCTCTTGGACCTCAACCATGGAGCCGAGACGCTCCAACCGAGGCCAGCTCCGAAATGAGGGCCTTCATTCCTCTGGACTAAGTCATTGCTTGGCCACCCCTCCTCTTCTTCCATCCACACCCCCGGTACGCAAACAACGGAGCCGGTGGGCTGGCATGCGTAACACGTGGCCGAGCCATCGCAGCCTGGTGCGTGAAATGACGGTGCTGAGCACTTCATTTCTTTTTCTGTGCCGTAAACAAGGCGTCGAACACGCTCGTTGCTCGTGCGGTGTTCCCACTAGATGTGAGCTAAATTACGAAGGCACCGGTGGTTGAACGTAACTAGCCTCTTCAGGTACGCTGCTTTAAGCGGCCAGGTTTCACAACCGTACGGTAGGGTTGAACGTACCGCTGCATTGTACACTCTACCCTTCGGGGCAAGAGTGATGTCGCGCCGGTACTATAAGTGGCGAAGGTTAGCAAAAGCACCCCGAGGTTTGCTATACGGTTCGTGATCTCATATTCAATCCCACGGGCGCTGATAAACCTTCCCAAGTAGTTGAATTTTTGAACGACTTCTAGCTGATCCCCACCAATGGTCAGCGTAGGAGGCGGTCCAGACCAGTCATGGAGGAAGGCTTTGCACTTCGTGGGTGCGAAGCAAAGCCCGAAGTGACAGAGAGCTAGTGCTAATCTGTACAGTGCAGCACGACACGTTTGTGAGCTGTCACAGATTAGGGAAATATCGTCAGCATATCCTAGTCAAGAAATCATTCTCCTGGGAATTGCTCCACACCTTCAAAATCGTGTCCTGTAAACGCGATTTCTATGACTTTGTCAACAGCGAAGTTGAAGAGGAAAGGTGACGGCGGGCATCCTTGTCTCACGCCGCTGGAAATGTTAAAGGGCGACGACAACTTGCCGTAAGCCCTCACTCTGTCCGAGCTACGAGCATATAATGCTCGGATAATATTCACATATTTCTCAGGTACATCTTTCCTGAGTAGACAGACCCAAAGTGTATGTCTATCCACCGAATCGAATGCACCTTTGATGTCGGGGAACACGACAACGGTGGGCCGCCAATATATGTGATGGTGCTCCAACAAATGACGCAAAGTGAAGATGTGGTCAATGCAGCCACGACCTCGATGAAATCCAGCTTGCTGTTCACGAATCTGGCTTTCACGAGTGCCAGTTAATTTTATGGTGGGGTATTCCGAACTGATTACTTAAAATCATTCAAAGACCGTGCTTGAGCTCTACGTGATTGTCCAGTTTCCTCCTCGCTCTACATATCCTGATCGGTCAGCGAAGCATATTAAATAAAAATTAATTGTCCTCGCTAAGTTACTCACTAGTACCAAGAATAGGCGAGGTCCTAGCACCGAGCATTTTGGTACACCGGACTCCATCCCAATTGCGTCGGACAGTGATTCGCGTACTTTTAACTCAAACCGACTTTGTGTAAGCAAATGCGTGCCTAACGCAACAGGGGTTACCATTGTCATAGTTATAGATTGCATAAAAAGGAATTCGCTGGGCCAAACAATTGTGCACATTTAAGAAGGTCAGGTAGATGACATTAACTCCTTACCCCCAACCAAGTGCTTCAGTCCAGCTCTCGCGTGCAGTTACCAGATTTATAGCGTCTAAGCGGTTTGGGTGAAACCCAAGTCACTTTGGGACTACTATGCCGTGGCAATCTATGTACTGCATCAATGCATCCGCGCTGAACGATTCCATAACTTCTGAAGAAACATAAATCAGCTTTATCGGACTGTAATTGGTACGGTCATTGCAGCTACTTCTAACATGAATACGATAGTTGACCTCTCGCTTCCATATTGATGGGATACAAGTTTCCTCTTGACATCCCTTATATAAAATAGAGGTTTTGTCAGATCACTGACTTCTGCCTGTAGAGATTTCGGTTAAGTGTGATAGACATTCAGTGAACTGTTCGTGCGCAGGGACAACAGTTTCTCCAATATATCTTTTACACAAAATGCGAGATTTGACAAACTTTGTGTAGGGACAATGGAAACAAGGATAATCGTCTTGTCCGTTACCCTTGGAATTTATGGGAGTAATAGAAACGAAAGAAATCAGCTTATTCCTTCGTTGATCGCCTTCATTATTTAGTCGCGACAAGTGCTGGAATTCGGCGCTGCATTAACTTGTTGCTTTTGGAATCTGCGATTCATGCAGAATCGCGTCAATAAATGCTGCCAATACAACACGTTTTCCTGAGGATTGATTTTGTTTGGAACTTAGCATTGCCTTGTATTCAATCCAAGTTTCGACATTCAAACTGTCCTTGTGAGCATTCCATACCAAATCCTAAAAGGACATGCGTTTACGTGTGTCGGCCCTCAGATATGACATGTTTTTCCTTTGACAAAGGTCGTGTTTCTTCTCCGACTCCTATCCAACAGTGAACCCAACGGCTTTGTAAGAATAAGAATGTCTAACATAACTTTATGGCATGAGTGGATAACAGGTGAAAGGATGTGTCGGCATATCTTCTATCATCCTCGTCTTCAGGATATTTCACATAACACACGTAGTCAAACAATGGTGTAACATAGACACTGGGAACCAGCAGTGTGCTTTAACTATTCCGTCGGCGAGTAGTTTATCTTTGTTGGTCAATCGGTCAAGTATCAACGGCCTATTAGCTGCTAGAAAGTTGATGTACATGTACTGTGTTTGCGCAGAATGAATCTGAACATTAGCGCTTGTGAAGTGTTGCTCTGTGTTGGGCAATATTTCCACGTAGTGGGAATTACACTCACCTGAGATCATAATGTGACTCTGTGGCTTCTCCAAAACAAAGATGAAAAGGAGATAAAGTTTAGCAGCTATTTCCGACCTTGCTTTTGGCGGACGAAAGATGGTAACAACAAGACAGGTGTCTTTATTCTGCAACCAAAGCCGGCACCAGAGCGAATCTGGGGCACGGATTACTGAGTGATCAATAAGGTCGCATCGAACCTTAGCTTTGGATGAATATTTAGAAAGCCATTCTTTTCATTCCTCTCATTTCGAAGCATTGATCTACCAAGTTAATTGACCTAAGAACTAGCTGCCTCAGGAATTCATTAACTATTCGTAATTGAATAGTTCCTGCGAATGCGACGCCTCGGATACTATGAGTTTGGTCAACTTATTATGAAGGCCTGAGGCATTAGTATACAAACAGGATAGTATTTCAGATATTAGAAGAATATTTGTGCACTTCACTCTCTGGTTTATTTTTAGGCCTACCTTTTGGCGGTCGGCCGCCAACCCTTTCCTGTGTGTGTCGATTGTTAATGAATTTTGCTAGAGCAACACAGAGCTTCTCTGATGGCGAGTTTCTCTCTTGCGGTTTTTTGTCCTTTCAGCCGACGCAGTTATTTTCTGTTTATCACTGGGCGGAACGTGACGACGAAGGATGTTCAGAGGTTGCAGGTTCCAGGAAATAGCTGACCCCTGCTGGCCGTGCGCTTATTATCATTAGTCGAATCTCGGTTGGTTACCTAAAGCGAAACTTCACCTAATTATACAATAGCACTTTTGCCCAAGCAGTTGGGCCATAAATGCATTCTCATCAAACATTTACCGAATAACTCGTCTAGAGAGGGTGCACTGCCGATTTAGCATCACTGCTCTTGATCATGCGTTTGTACTTCGTCATCAATAGAATCCGATTCGATTAGTCCTTTGCTTTAAGAGCCATACCCAAAGAACAGGGAGTAGTATGCGTGTTTAACCTCAGGGGTTGCGAAGGAAAATTGCTGATAGTAGAACTTTCTCTGTCACTTCTGCTGAGTTCATTGTTACTTGAAAAAAGCAAAGTTCAGCGTAGTGCATTGAAAGTAAGATGACGTGCTACACTTAATAGTATAATAAGCTAAACCCTATTACTATTCGCATCACAGATGGAAATCCACTGGTTGCGATAGTCCAACTGCTTACCCTTTAGTGTGAGAGATATGGACTCGGGAACGTTAGTGAACACAAGTTAACGCACTGTTTTCTGTCTAGTGAATGCCAAATTGTGTGCCTTGGCTGGTAAATTAAATTGTTCAGCTGGTAATATATATATATATATATACACTGAAAACTGCGTCGCATCGCTCGTGCCTGATTCGGAAAGTAGACATGCGGGTGTCGATTCCGGGGGTTTTATTCGAGGCGAGTGACGCTTATTTTACCGGGCTCTAGGCTGCAGGTGCTGTGACCGACTCGTTAAGTGTATCATTCATGAGCGAGTCTAAAGGAGGCAAGCCGGATATGCATTGCCAACTCAGATGCCTGGTAAGTATCGGAGTAGGTGGAGCAAATACTGTGGCGTAGTTAGCAAATCTTACCTTACAATTCAAATTAGAGACAGAGCTGAGAGCTGCTTGCCGCAGAACAAAATTCTTCTTGTATGCTACCACTGGCAAAGTCCTGAAACTTGCCATCTGCTAGAACGTTTCACTTTCCAGCGTTTTAATGAGCACGAATATATACTTGATAACGGGAATGTCCTTCCATATTTAGTAAAACCAGAGCGCATCAATCAGATTATGTTGTCTCCTTGATCCTAGTTAATTTACTCCACCGCACTTACGGTGGTAAGTAAGGGCTTATTCAAAAGAGGTCTGCCCACTCCTGACCAATCTTGCAGTTTTCGGCTCACCGCATTTAGCGTTTAGTGGAAAGATTTACACTGACATCCGTTGTTGCGATCGGATGTTGCATTCACCCGGTGATATAAGCTGGGGGTGAGTGCTCCTCAATTATTTGTCAAAGTCGGACGGTGGTCGTCGGTTATTGTAGGTAGGTGTGTCACGTAAATGACACTAATGCACAGGTGGTCTGGCTGCCTTATCGAACGATAGCGGCCTCTGCAGAACTAGGCTTTTAACGGCTTTTTATAAAGGAAGATGGACAAATGTAACCGAAAGCCACAGATTGTGCCATAGTTTTATTAGAAATTATTCTTTAGGAAAAATGCTAAAATCACTAGTCAGTGTGCAGAATACTTTACCATACGTCGTTTCGCAGCGGTGAGAGTTGTTGAGAAACAGTGAAGCTATACATTTACTTTTGAGCACGAAGCACGCTAAAATAGCTTAGGTTACAGAAATCACCATCCGTGGGCAAAATACTGTGAAAAGGTGGCCACTGGACACGGCAAGTTGATCTGATTGGACTGCATTTATAACGGATACAGATTGATCAGAGAAAATATGTGACCGTGTATAGCACATCAAATATGCGACCGCAAAGTGAACAAATGACGACTTCATACGGACAAGGAAGAATTTATTCAATCGCGCACACTTGTTTGAATGAGGCCGTCAACCGCTGATACGGGCCAACATAATTATACACGACCTAGTTACCTGAAAATGTCGAAATAATAGTGACTCCAGTAATAGAAATAAAGGTCTCTGTTCACAACATATGTCGGTAATGTGTGACAGTTTTGGTCAGCTAACAGAGGATTGGTGTACAAAACATGTATGCACTTAACAAAACCACCCGGTTTATTCATCTGTAAGGAATAAAAGGCAAGTAAGCCAATGCGTATTCATCCCCACGAAGGTGAAAGCTGTGATTGATGCTACAAAAATAACCTGAGAATGGTGGAGTCGATTTAAAACATTACTCTCAATCGAAATATGGACATCAATTTATGCTGAGTTGATTCTTGGTCAAGTAGATCAATGGGGCTGTAAGTTAAACACGTATATACTGTAAGTTGAACACCCGAGACTGTTGAACTATACGGTCGTTTTCAATCCTAATTACTCAGCGGTTAAATAAAATGTGTTCTGCGTCGGAACACCTGAGATATGCTAGTCTCTAACCGTAAAGTAGTGAACCGTGGCATACAACGCTTGTCATAACGGTAAGCGAATGATTGTTTGGGCATTTTCAAACAATTGTTGTGTGAAAGTATTATAACGCGCAGTGTCAATGTGGACCTCGATTAGCATTGGAGGGAAAAGTGATTAATCCTATCACTGGGATCCTAACTATCAGTATATCCCCCAGAGGTCCTGATGCAGAAGCAGACGAATGTTAGGATGATTTTACGGCAGCTGTCGTAGGGAAAACCGACCAGTGCATATTTGCAAGTGATTTCATTAGTGGTGACAATATTTTCCTCAAAAATTCCGGGCTGCACCATATTTTTATGGTTCCCTCGGGTTAAAGGCAACAATGGATTTACTATGGT
The DNA here is from genome assembly GCA_944474145.2 of Dicrocoelium dendriticum. Lineage (NCBI taxonomy): Eukaryota > Metazoa > Platyhelminthes > Trematoda > Plagiorchiida > Dicrocoeliidae > Dicrocoelium > Dicrocoelium dendriticum. Next base: position 57,949,719 of record OX104068.1, read on the forward strand.
TGCAACTTTAGAGATTTTCGATCTGCATTGGGGTATTAGTAAGCAGTTCAGGTCATTATATATGCAAGCTTTCCCCGGTTGCCTATACAAAGACAGATCACAAGGGTGCCACAATTACAGATGGTGGTAGTTGGAAATGGAAACAGTCCATCTCTTGAAACATTCCGCAGCTGAGCGAAATGGTTACCTCCACTACTTCAGTCCGATGTTCAACTTAAATATTAATAAAATATGAATAACTGATAAGTTAGCTAAACTTGTTATAATCTTTACTGCCAGATCGAAACCATTTTCCTCCTTGCTGAACACTTTTCTTCAAAGCTTTTCAAGCAGCTTCATAATCACATGGAAAGAGGTTTCACGTATAAAGATCGCGCTTTAGTGATGTTTCTTTATGCTCGACTAAAGGAAGAAGATCTTTGCCATTCTATTATATATGTCCACACCAATCGGGGAAAAATACTTGTCTTGAGGATGTGCAGATAATATAAAACACCTTCAAAGCTAAAACGTTAATATGGACGTAGTAGAATTATTTTTAACTTCTGCTACACTAACAGTGAATCGTCATTTGACTCATCATCTACACCGTTTCAGTGGTCTACGGACTCACAGTTTTCTATCGGCGTCGTATTCCTGCACAAGAAGCTAACATAGGTTAAATCAGGCAAATCATGCGGACAAGACAGGTTGTTACCCGTCGTCGTTAAACGGTGTGCCGAATCCTTAGCCAGACCTCTGGCCAAGCTGTATACAGTGTGTTTATAGCAAATGAACAAAGCCGGTGGTTGGAAGATTGTCAGTGTAATGTCAGTACGGAAAAAGGGACGAGTAAATGTCAACCCATCCTAGCCATCTCGGTGGCTTTGAAGGTATGAGAAAATCATTCTTGAATGTATGATTGACCAGTCCTGCTTGGATGACCCATTACGGTTTGCCTATAGAAGTTCAAGATCCACATAGAATGCTGTGGCTTGTCTAGAAGAACCAAAGCCCTTGTGGATTGCTTTCTAGTGACAAGACTGAATACACTAGAAAAGCCACTGCATTCAGTCCTGTTGTCAATAGAGAGCAATCCACACGGGTTTGGTTCTTCGATTACAACAACGCTTTCGGCTGTGTTAGCTATAAATGACATTTGCAATACCTACAGACACCTGGAATCCAAACTTCCCTAATATTCTTGCAAATGGATTTCTTCCCCAAACAAACTCCGTTGACCAGATTTGGCGGCAAAAGCCTTTCACCACTCACAACAAAATCCGGTATCCTACAAGGAGCTATTTTGGCAGAATTCTTGTTCTCTACTATGTCATCTTTATACCAGTCTCAGAACAAAGAATGCTGTTAGAAAACGCTGTTGACATTATCTTTGGGGACTGTCATCAAACTTCTGCCTCCTCATCTAAGCTGCAAATGTGATTAGATGAATTATTGCAATGGTCAAACGCCAGCTCCTTGGTGCCGAACGCGTCCAAATGTAATATCATTCTTTTTTCATTAACTAAAGCAAATCGTTACCAAGATCTCGTCACGGAACATCCCAAATCGCCTATTAGTGGGGAGACAGCTTGAGCTTCCGTACACCAGTCAAGTATCTTTGAGTTACTTGAGCCATGATATCTTGTGGTCACTCCAGGTGAATCAAATATTCGTCGAAGACAAGAAGCTTCATTTTACGTCGCTCGATTACTGACATCCTGAAGTTCATCAATGCGTGCGTTCTATCGCAGGGCACTTATTGTTCTCCTGTGTATTTTCCAGACCTTCAGACTGCTTGACAGACCCCTGAATCACTCGTCTCGCTGCAATGGCTTCCCAAAGCCACGTTTGTCAAAAACAATTGTATAAACACACTTTGTTTCACGCCAAAAACTTGCTTAAAACATACCGTCAGTAGCCATCCTCCTCACATTGCGTTTTCCAATTGTATATCAATCAATCTCTTCAATCCGACCAAAGTACAGAGCAAAATATGCCCGCTCGTTGGCTTGTGCTTCGTCGGTCATTCCCTATTTAATCATATTTGTATTTAAACCAAACCCTATTATTCAGGAATTTACTGGTAAATTCAGCCAGTGAGGTTATATATTTCCTGGAGCATTTGCTATTGCTATTAATCGGTCGCTTTGAGTTGCTTCTTGTTTATGTCGAATATCATGAATGCCACTCGTCACAGGTGCATGAAGACACATTTTTGGCTTGATCTGAGTACGCTTCTAGAAGAAAGTGTTACCAGTGCCGCTAAATGTTGTTGTTTGTGGCTTCATCTATGTCTGTTAGCGATAACGAGTAAAGGGATAAAAAGTAAAGTGTCCAGGCTTTCGTGGCTGTTAAACGTGAAGCTACCAACAGAGTAGATTGAGGTTCCCTTCATGGATTTATGTCATTCGAACACAAATACATTGGGGAATACTGCACACGTGTCTTCACTGCCATCTTGATTTAAATTATAGCTTGCAGATTTCTAATTTGCAAATTTATTTACACCTTGTCTGTGAAAGGGCACAAAACCTATTGCCAGTAGATTGATGCATAGTTGTCTGCCACAAATTCTGCACATCATGCTCATCTAAATATCTATTGTTTATCCAAACCTATTCGAGTGTGTAGTACACACGCGAGTGAATCCATAAAGTACAAATCCAGTAACTCTTTTATGAGCAAATATGCGTGATGTCGAACGTAGGAAACCGCGTACCAGTTATAATTCTAACTTTATTTTCCAGTGAGTGTTCCATGAAACACCCATACATTGATTACGGTAGCGCAAGGTATAGTTTCACCGCATCTCCCCCAGAGACCACCAGCATTATTCTAGAGACACCAAGTTTAGTGCCAACAACAGATAGTTGGACAACTCTTCATGCTTTATACACATCCAGTTTGGCCTGGTAGATCAACCGAGAATGCTGTAAGCGTGGAACAGTACACGTCCAGTGGCATGGCCAAAGGAAAAAAATACAAAAAATACACCATATCAAAAGTTCTGTTGGCACGACTCATCAAATAAACATTGGAGCAATGTAATGCACATGAGACGCCCGCTTTCACAATCAAGTCCCACTGCAACTTTCCATTATGAGGTTATCTACGTATCAGACCGGCTCCAAATGGGCAAACAGCCTCGTGCATTGCAATACTGAGCAATTGACGAGGTTGCGTTAGCTTTAGTGAACACAACGGTTCTAAAGCGTAGGTTTACTTACTTGGCACTTTTTAATTTTTGTTTCACTTGGAAATGCTGTTCTTTACATGGCTACACCACCGTCGGTGACTGACTGCTGCTTCGTGTCGGTGGTTGGTGTCGACACTAGTCAAAGAGGAAAGCAAATTATATGTGAAAGATGTTTTGTGAGTAAAGTAAGTATTGTAGAAGGCAATCACGATTAAACTCCACACGAAAATCTGCCTCGACGGGGAATAGAACCCCGGTCAACGAATTTCCGGTCCGTTGCTCTACCTTTGAGCTACCGAGGGCTGACGATTAGGTGCGGAATTTAACACGTGACTTCTGCTTAGTGCGCGACGTATTGCCAATGAGCTCACAGTAACTGTCCTGGTGTTGCAGATCGGTCACTCACTCGTCACTTCCCAGTGGATCGAAGTAACTGTCCATCCGAAGTCCAAAGGGCGATGGTAGATTATTTGAAAGATGTTTATATGTGCCGCAAACATATGGAATTCGTTGGTACCAATTTTTCATTTCCTTTCAGCTAACTGACAATAATGCACTGTTTTAGTAACCTAGTTTAGCTGAATATGACCAGGCATAGTCAGCGATGGCATCCAGAGAACCGTTCTTTTGGCGGACATTCTGGCCCAGCAACGGAGGTGCAACATTCTTCTATGGCCGATTTTAAGAAGTCATTCCAGCTTCCACAGTTCTCTGTCACAAGGATAAACCAAAGTTGCAGCTGATTTCGTAAACAAGCACATTAGTTTTCCTCCGTACATGACCATATAGGCTTAATCAAGCCTCCTTCAAAACTCGTAAAGTTTAGAACATACATTGTTCGGCTAAAGGCTCTCGAGAACTCCCAGATTTTTCTATGATTTTCCGAAATACCGCAATTACAGTCAGTTATAAACCATTGGTTATGTATAGATAAACTGACGGAGATTTTCTCCGGTTACAGAACTTTGCTTCGTTTCGTAACGTCCCGGCTTTATTATTAGTCTACCTGAAGCATTGCTACTAAAACACTTGTGCATACCTATCCGTGTAACTAAGTACAAGGAACTATTGGATAAAGTTGAATAGTATAGGTATACTGAGCAGCGCTGAATTAAATCTACAGGTTGGACACGAAGGTCATTGTCATTGTTAATAACTGAAGATTTTGCAATACCATTTATTATTAATTATTTGCACATTTATCATGATCTTTAAAGCATATATCTGCGATACATTTGCTTTTCTATTTGCAGGAAAACATTCGAAAAATGACAGAAAAATGTCCGTACACCACTGAAGAATGGCTTATAACTGCTGTTTACGTACATGATTAAGTGCTTGAAAAAATAACACTGACTGACTTTTCCACCAAATTCCAGGAGAGTTTCAAGAAGCCTGCACCAAAAACGACGTATTGTCACGGGAGAAGAAAACATTTGTATCTGGATCTGTGCTGGATGCCCCTCAGTCTGGACGCCCTGCCTCCAGACTGTAGCAGGTGGAAATAATCTTTCCAAAGAAATTGACTCGTAAGGGGCCTGCTGAATTGCATATTCCCCACTCTACACTCCAGAAGGTACTTAAAACTAACCTAACATGCAGGTAAATTAACTGACTGATGTTGATCGACAGAATCGAATGGAAGCTTGCAACACCTTCTCCAGGAATTCCCTATAGAAAAACCAATGGTCACTATGTCTTCTTTAGTGATGAATGTGCCATCTATCTCAGCTCACGATCATTCTATCTTTACATTTGGAGCAAGATTAACCCATACTATGCTGAAGAAATTGCCAACAACTCACCGCACGTCATGATGTGGGCAGCAATGTCAGGCAGCAAAGTCATTGGGCCATATATTACGAATACTCAATGAATTTGTTCACCTACCGAGAAATGTTGGAGACCTGGTGCATTCCACAACTAGTTTCATGCATGTAGCCATTTTGCAGTAAGGTGGTGCTCTCGCACATATTTCTATCTCGGTGCGCCGGTTTCTGGATGAGAATTTCCCTGGCCAGTGGATTGAACGTGGATCACAGCATCAATGTTCAGTTCGCAGTTCTGACCTTTCATCATGTGACATGCCCTGTGGGGCATGATGAAAGAAGACATCAGCAAGACACGTTACAACAACACAAAAAACTTAAAGCTGAAATCCGTTTTTCACTGGACATGATTTCCTTTGATTTTCTGCAATGTGTCTCAGCATGCACTTGAAGACGCATTCGTCTATGTGCTGAGAATGACGATGAACACACAGACACATAGGATCCATGACAGTATGATCATAGGCTAGCACATGTTTGTTTCGATACACGTCGTTGATCAGCGAAGAGCCCTTCATTTCCTAGACAAGTATCATGTACAATTTCTTATATTTATGCACGGATTTACGTAAGTATTTGCATATATGTGGTGTTGGGGAGGTTTGCGTCCATCCTGTACTAATTTAGCCAAGATGGTCTTTGCTATCCCTGTAGGTCAGAGGTTTTAGTCACAGACTGGCAACAGTTGATTTTAGGGTTCGAGCATCACAACGGTCAGAAGAAATGCGCACTGTTGACGATTCCCGAAGGAATGCAATGGCCACTCAGGGCTTAAGCGGTCATGGAATGTATACCTGACTTACTTTAGATGTTATGAAATTCTTCTATAAATGAAGAATCAGCAAATAGGCGCTACGGAAGGGAAGGATATTGTCACGCCGTGCATGTCATTTTTGACTGATGCAGACACATCATAATGAAGCTAGAAAGAACGGATTTCAGAGTCATCTCTGAAGACCATGTTTTTTATCACCAAACGATAGATATACAATATTATTTGTACCCGCATTAACGTGTTTTATAGACGTTGTAAAATCACATTCATAGAAATGTTTCGTTGATTATTTTACGGTCTGGCGTTCTGCAGTATACGTTGTCTATACGGTATTTTGCCACAATTAATATATTATACGCCGAGCAGTAGTTCTACTCTTTGTCCCTTTAACTTGATCAGAACACAACCGGTCGGTACTGGAATGATGAAATCATCATTTATGGCGGATCGAACTATTTTGACTTATCTATGGAACCCTGATAAAACTGAAAAGTTGATATAAATAGGCCGTGTTATTAGCAATAACAACGATCTCCAGTATCCCGCTAATTGGTTGAAACGCATCAGCTATACGTTTGTAAATGTGGTAGAGAAAGCGCCAGGTTTAAGTGATCTTTTACTGGAACAATATCACCAGCGTCACCGAAATATTACAATGGCTGGCTTTTTATTATAGTCATGTAACATGCGTTTGTTTGACGTCTAGAATACAAATATGAGTAAAGCTTTAGTACGTTGTACCTGATCAATAAGACAACGGGCATTGCCAGTTAAGAGAGCGAATGTATCGCTGTGTTGACAAGATCGCCTTGTGTTGGATTTCTTCGTTCATTGAAAGTATTTAGGGGAAATTTGGCTAAAATTCAGTTTCATTTCTGGTTCTGCAATTTCCGAGCAAAAATAATTGTGTTTTCATCATTTGCTTTCGGCGACCATGATGTCGCCATTTTCTACGACAATTGGCGACCAGTTTGTTTTCAGGTTATTCACAATGCCGCAGCAGTCACCTTGTGGTACTTGTTCTAAAATAGTCAGATACCGTTCAAATACCCTCATGTGTGTTTTGTGTCAAGTTAAATGCCATATTTCACGTGTTGGATTATCCGTTGAGCATTTGCATCGTCTTCCTGAGAGGCAACACGATTTCGTCCAAACTTTATGGGAAAATTGCCAAAAGAAGATACACCCAGGAAGAGTAAAGCCGACATGTAGGCTTCATCATTCCGTTGCGAACAGCTCCGTGTGTTTGATCTAACCACCTAGCCCAAAGAGACTTCAGGTTTCAGCTCAGTCTTCCTCCTCTACCTGTGCAAACTTACCTGCAAGAATTCCAACCGTTGTGAGAAGCTTATTTTTACCTTAAATAAATTGTTTTCCTTTGTTGTGTCCAAAGGGCACTGATGTGTAAGCAGTTGAAAGTCTGCATGCTGAAGACCAGTGAAAAGAACAAAGAACGAAATTACAAAGAGATGTTGGGCGTTAAGCTTCTGTAAGTCAACAGTTAGCCAAACTACCTGAGGCTGGTAATATGCTTCGCCCTGGAAGGACAACCACGTCCGACCAGATGCGTTATAACCTCATGATATTCCACACGCCGGAGTCCAGTGATCCATCACTCCAAGTGTGCTGCGATCACGATGTCGAGTTTTACAGAGTCTAATTGACAGATTCTTCGACGCTGGTGAGAACTGGGTAAAAGTGAGGCAAATTACCCGTCTTGAAAATCAAGGTGAACAACAAAATCTGCCTACCAGAATCATGTTTGTTGACGAAGCCAGTCCAAGACTGACCATGTCCCGCCTAAGTAGGCTGAATGGTTTGTAGGTTCATGTCCGTCCAGACCTGGACCCACTAGAGAGGGAGTGGCTCAAGTCTGTCGTCACTGTGCTAAAAAGACGTACTGGTGAGTAGAAACAAATCTTCGTATCGTAAATTTTCTAGTGGTTTCCAACAATCTGCCAATCAGGATAAACAGGCTGCTCACACTTCAATCACGCCCGGTGGCTCCTGCTGCGGCCTGCGAGTAGTCTTCAGATAGGTTTCCAGTGCTATGGACAAGCGCGATGAGCTTCGTAGTTTCGTTGCGTTTGAGCGACCAGATGTAGTGGGACTCACAGATACATGGCTGCATTCCGAGTTATACACCCAAGAACTTGAACTCAACGGTTATTCGTGCTTCCCACGCGATAGACTAAAGAATGCCTGCGGTGGTGTCTTGCTTTACATCCGGTCTTCCGTGCGCGGCAGACTTGTGAGCACCTACCAAAATGACGATGGTTTGTGTGAACTATGTAGTGATCCATCCGCCTTAGGCGCGGAGAATTACTTGTGGGCGTAGTTTATTGCAGCCGCCTGAGTCGTTGTTTGGACTGGCTGCCCCACTTTCGAATCCACATGAATCGTCCAAACTTTCTACTTATGGGGGATTTTAACTGTCCTCGGATGCAATGGCCTGGTGTGCATTTGATGCCCAATGGGGCTGAAGCGAAGTTCGTAGGTTTGGTATTTGAAACTGGTGCATCGCAACGCATATGCCAACCAACACGCATAACACGAACAACCACGTCCGGTCTCGACCTGATGTTAACCAGCTACAAACAACGAGTGTGTGACTTTCGGGACCATCGAGCCCCTGGCTACAAGCGACCACTTAGTGCTCATAGCTGATATGGAATTACCCTTGCAGTATTCACGTCCGCTGGAACCAGCTACCCCAACTACTGGAAAACGGATTTCGATTGTCTAGCTCGAGCCGCAAGCCAACTGGATTGGTCGCTGTCACAAGCTGCATCTGTGGAAGGTTGTTGGATAATTTTAAAAGTGAGATTGACATTAATGTGTTCCCAATTTATGCCATAGTCATGTCGGAATGTTGGACAGATTAAGCATTATTGGTTTGACAACGAGTATGGAAATCTGACTCGGAGGTGGCGCAGACTGTAGGACAAATTCCTCCTCTCTGGCGCTGTCAATGATTACGAACAGTACAAAAGTCAGCGGAACATCTGCAATAGTGCAAAAAAATAAACGCCGACATTTCGAAAAGCAGCTCGCAGTAGTCGCGAAGACCGCCTCAAAGAAAATCTTTGCATACGTGAAGTGACACCTGAAGCCGCAGGTGTTGTGCCAGTGCTGGATGGCCCGGATGGATAGCCCCCAACCTAATACAGTGAGCGTACGTTTGCGTTGGAGGCGCACTTCGCTTCTGTATTTGCGAATGTCCAGGTGTCTGTTCCGAGTTCGATGTGTACCGCTTTCACCGAACTCGACAGTCTGGCTTTCAGCCTGAAGAGGTAGGCCAACTACTCGCCAACCTTGACGGCACCAAACCTGCCGGACCTGATGGGCTTCACCCACATGTTATCAAGTCACTTTCGACCATCATCTCTTCTGTCGTGACTGACATATACAACAGGTCGCTGTGCGTAGGCTCGTTGCCGATTGACTGGAAGTGTTCGGTGGTGAAGCCTATTCCTCAAAACGGGAACACTAGCAAATTAGACAACAACAGGCCAATTTGTCTGACACCTGTATTAGCAAAGGTTGCTGAGAAAATCAGGAAGAAGAGACTGCTGCATTTGCTACAGTCAAACGAGGTGTTGACGCCCGCACAGCACTGTTTTATGCAAGGTCGCTCATGCATTACGAACTTGCTTGTGACGAGGCATGAGTAGATGAAGGCAATAAGCAAGGAGAAGTCTGTCGACGTGATATTCATAAAGTTTAGTAAAGCGTTCGACAAAGTCTGCCATGAGGTTCTCCTTCACAAAAGCAGGATGTGTGGTGTCCGTGACTCTCTGCACCGGTGGATTCCGCGACTAACTTGTTGGACGAAAGTAGAGGGTACAGGTTGACGACCATCTAATTGTCTGGTATCCCTCTACAATTGGCGTACCTCAAGGCACTGTGCCGGGTCTCACTCTCTTCCTGATCTACATCAACGATCTACCTCAGCATTTCCGGTTGCCGCGTGCCTTGTTTGCGGACGACATCAAGATTTGGAGAGAAATTGACGCTCCCGATGACTGTGGCCTACTTCAGCATGACCTCAACCGCCTATCCACATGGTCTGCAGAAGTTCTTCTTCCGGTCAACCCGGCCAAGTCTGTGTTTATGAGCCTAGGGAAGGGTGCTGACGACCAAACCTACACCCCTAATGGCCAAGCATTATATCTCATACCCTCCGTGAAGGACCTATGTGTACTCTCGCACTACGATCTGAACTCCGTGGACAACACGAACAGGCTATATCGGACCGGACTGAGCATGCTATGGGCGCTTAAATGTAGCTTCGGCACACGGTCTGAGGAGGTTGAAACTCGCATCTTCTCTTCGATCATTAGACCAATGCTAGAGTACCGTTCGCCCGCCTACTTTCCGATTAGCGTACGCGCGGCACAATACATCGAACAGGTTCAACAGTTGGCTATCAGGTTGAGCCCGCGTTTACGTGGCTTTGGGTATGAAGACCCGTGCGAGAAACTAGGACTCTACACCTTGTTCTACCGTTGGATGCGGGTCTACCTCAGTATGATCTACCGTATTCTATATCTCGTTGAGTTCCTCGCGCTGAGACCAATGCCGCACTTACGAGGGCCATGCAGGACACACGGCACAGATACAAACTTTCGTTCCGGATGTGAAAAGTGTTCCCCACACAACGTGCTCCGAACGGAGAGTGGTAAATATTTGGAACAGTTTGCCTGAAGGTGTGGTTGAGGCAACATCTGTGCAGCAGTTCAACACGTTGGTAGATTTATATTTTACCACTCTTCGATTCAGAATACTATTGCATAGTTACGAAGTCACATTGTTGTACCTTGGAATAACATGAGTCAGATAGTTTAAATGTTACATGAGAACTACAACGATATTTACGGTTGACAAGTTTTATGACGTATTTCACGATATTTCGAAAGTTTTGTACAAAATTCATTTCTGCTTGTTCTATAATACCGTATTCAGTATTTATGCCGTATGAATAAGTGATGGGCTCATTTGTGGAGGGATAGAATTCGTGAACATTGGCACTACATCCAGAATAACTTATGCATCGTGTAAATCAGTAATAGGTACGGCAGCTGGGCAAATACGTGTAGTTCCTCCTGTATTTTAAATTTTCGGTGAAATGATGTATAAATCTCTCCAAATTTGCACTTATGTTGCATGTTTAAATTGATCACAATACTGCACCATTCAAATATTCTTTAACTTCTAAGTTAAATCTTAATCTTAATCTTAATCTTAAAATGAGGTAAGCAACAGTGATTCGGTGGTTATATTTCCTTTTATGAGTGCTAAGAAGTGTTTCCCACGGATGCACTGTTTACCTTGCCGTCAGTTTAGTCTTTCAACTGACGTCATCAGACAGACCATTCTACAGGGCTACTTATGCAATGGGATTTTATCTGTGCAATCGTAATTTTTTAGGGTTTCCATTTGGAAACTTTTACTTAGAAAAGACGACAGCTTGTCGCCTCCGAAATAGTTAATTAGTTGGTACGTTCTTAGCTTTTAAAGGGTAAGACCCTGATCCATGCGTTTTGATATATATGCCATTCTGTTTTTTGCTTTCATCCTTCTTTCTTTCAGCTTGTGGAACAAATACTGTTAAAAAAATTTACCAAAAGCTTGCTAGTTCCATATTTTAACTCAGGCCTAAACAACATACATTTTCCAATGACTGACATTACATGGCTAATCTCTAAAAGTTACCGTTGGAACTTTCCTATTTCGGATAGCGACAGCAAAGATTGATATATATATAACGTTAACATTAACTACAGATTGTTATTTGTGCTTCCACCGATCAAGTCCATGGTATTCAAACCCGTCGTTCGATTACTTGGCATAATCTTCGGCCCGGTGTGTTTAGCGCTGTGTCCATTTGAATTCTTCTAAATACAATTTGAGATTCGCATTTGTGTGCTACAAGTGGAATTCAGCAGTTATTCGTTCTCTAATTTCGTTCATAGTTCTTCCAATTGTAACGTGTTGAATTTAATGGTTATTAATTTTGTGGACCGGAAGCATGGTAGCCTAGCGTACTGAAGTATTCAAGATTCGTTCGTGGATGCCGCTTTTCATCACAATCTAATCAGACCAGTTTTTCCACCATACTATTAGAATCAGGCTGTATGGCATCATCAAATTTACAAATCCCGGGTTCAGATATTATTAATGGTGAATATTTTTGTAGACAATAATAGATTAAAGTCAAAAATGATTTTACTTTTAACTTCATCGTATTCTTTAATAACGCGAGAAACTGTGGCGTTGGCAGCAAAATTTGATTGTTTAGAGAAAAATCAGCCGAGCTTCACTCTACTGTTAAAACATGTTCATGATGGATGCGTTTTATTCACAAACGAGATTTATACTTACTTTTGTTAGGCATCTATTTGTGTGGCGAGACAATAAACTCACTCCGGCTCTGGTTTCATTATTTTAGTACCATCCACTTTTGCATTACCATTTTCCTTCCTCACTGTGATATTTGGCATCTACAGCGTCCTCCTAATTCTCAAATTGACATTCCTAGAGTAACTATTCACATGCGTCAACTGTGAATGCACAGCCTATTAAGTAAGCTCTTGATAATGCGGCTTGCAACCTCCATCAGTCACTACACACAGGCGTACAGACGGTGATGAGGTTTATCTGTGCCTAGATAGCCATGCTGCCTTCACCGTCGACTTCATTTTCATGACGGGTGGTTAACGGGCGGTCTTCGGATGAACAATTTGTTAACAAGCAGTATAAATAGTAGAAAAGATGGAGACTAAATTTAAAATGTAAAATATAACAGTTTTGACTACGACCAAAATACCAGTGCTTATGGAGAGGGCGAAATGAATTCCGTTGTTTGATGTATTAAACGTTTTAGAGTTCGGTTTGAAAAGTTTCATTAAGTAAAGCCTAAACATGGGACAAGGTTTATCTGGTCACTGGCTGCAATCCGCTGGTTGACAAAACAATTAAATTGCCTCTGAAGCTATGGGTTTATCTTTCTACATGGAAAATATTTTTAGATAAACGACACAATTGCTACATCACTTGTCATTTAGACTTCGAGCTGCTTCTCATATCTTAGCATTGGATTCAAAACCAACGATCTTGCTGAATAGCATACAACAAGGCCAGCATCATTCTCAAGCATGAGCAAATGATACTACTAATCCTCTAATCCCAAATGCCTGCTAACAATTTTGTCCCATTTAGCTGTAGAATCTGGCCACTGAGACGTAAAATTGTGCAAAAAAGCGATTCTGTGTTTTTAATGTTTATCCATTATTCAAACCACCCCTTTTTTATAGACTTTTACTTACGTTATCTGTAGTGATAAGGTAAGCTACAGTATCGTCCGCCATCGACAATTGCTTGTTTGTAATTTGACCCGTCCTGGTATGTATATGCATTTTATGCATCAGAATAGCTGACTATGTTGTTGCACAGTATTAAATAAGAGACTATTTATTGGAAATTAGCAAACAACCAAAGTGGTCTAGTAGGTCTATAAATTAGGTCCCCGAAGGATTGGTGCTGAGTTGTCCATCCGTTGTCGATGGACTGTTCTCACTGATTTAACTTCATGCCGTGCATTGTTGCATCACCAAGAGAAAATCGTTAATCAGATGATTGTGTGGAAATGTCAGCGTGCAAATTCACACTGCTTTGAAAACGGGTTGTAAGGAATTGCTTCGTGTGACGGGGCTTACGTTATTAACGACATATGCAGAAATATCAATGAACTACCTAACTGTTTTATTTTCAAAATTAGTGTATTGCTTTGAAGTACTGCGAGTGGTATCGAAGGGTGTTCTCGAGTTATCATGGAAAGGTTGGTATCGTCGTGCGTATGTCAAGAAGAACAAGGTGACAAACTTCATCTTAGGCCTAATCAAATTATATACTAGATAACAAAAACCGTTGACAAAAGGCATACTTGTGTTACCTTGTTGTTTTAACCTATGTAATTAAATGTTGTTGCAATTGACCAACAACATTTCTATTTATCCGAATTAAGGTTAAGCATCAGAATGCAGTTTACTAAAAGAGGACTGACAACTGAACTATTTACGAATGGGGACGACCATCTTCCTACCTCGAGGTAATCAACAAGGCTAATGAACCAGTAAGACCCTCCTAAATTACCTGAGTATACATTTTGCCAATAGCTGCTACTAAGTGCGATGAGTGCCTACCAAATGGTTTTCAGCCAGTCTGCTGTTGTTACAAATTTATTGATTTTCGCTTCACTGCATCTGCTGCTATCTACGTCCACAAGTTGACATTATATTCTAGGCGATACTGTCGAAAATTACAATGCGTGAGGAATACATTTGTCAGTATATATAATGGTTGTATCACGAGCCTCCTGTGCTGGCTTAGACAAGCAATACTCACAATAGTATCTAAAGACCTGCCACCATTTAGATGCCTATTGAACAGTGTATACATGTGGCGAGTATGACAATTTGCACATCACGAAACTCACCCCGAGAGCCCGGTTAATGCTCATTTTGAGAAAATAAAAGTTAACAGCATTTCAACGGATAATCTGAATTTAGATATTTCCGTATTTTCACCAGCTGTTAACCTACAATGCGCTGAAACTTGTGTTAGGTTTACAAAGTAACAATCTTTAAGGTCATTCAAGTTAAATTTGCAGCATTCGCAAAATTACCAAGGTAAGCTTAAGCTAGTCATAAATTTAAAGGGACCAAAATGATAGAAGATTCCAGCAGCGCCTTCATCAAATTACAAAGAAGTGTTATTTTGCGGTCGAACTTGTGCTATTGCACCAAGTAGGAAAGTTACTATGTAAATCCAACCTTGACAAGCCAGGTCCTCTATTAATCGCCTCATGAGTTCTGACTTTTTCATTGTACTTGTGGTAGCAATTATATTGGCCGAACTGAGAGAATGCTGTCAACCAGGATATTCCAGCACATTCCACTTAATATGTTTGAGAACGGTCCGAAGCTGCCAGCAAGCGTTAGTGCCCAACACAGCATAGAATGCCGCAGATGTAAACATCCCCCAATCTTTCGAAATAATTATCCGAGAGAGCAATCCTGGCCTGCTTTAGTTTGCTGAAGCCTCAACAATATGATACCTGAGGCCTAATTTATGCAAACGACCGTTTATCTAACATCATCTTGCCTTGGTAAGTTATCTTTTTGTTTCCAATTCAACTCGAATGACCTAGAAAGTTTTGTATTTAATTTCAACACCATTTTTCACGGATTGTATGTTGATAGTTAATAGGAATAATAGAACTACCTGCTTTTGGATTATCTGTTGAAAATCGTTCCTTCTTGCTATCTTAAAATTCGTCAAGGGAAAATCTTGCATGGATTTCCCATTTGTCAAAGGGGCGTTAATTTTTATGCACCAGTGATACCGCAATCCGTTTGTGCTAACGGACCCACGCAAGCCAAATATGGATGTTCTAGCAATTCATTAAAGTCCTTCGCAGCGCTAGCACCACAAAAGGAACTTCCTTGCCATGCATTTATGATTATCCTTAGTGAAAGTTTAGCACCAAATAATTTTATCCAGTTAAAATTGAAATAACTTGCAGTCACAATAGAATAGGAAAATAAGGACCTTTTTACTTTGATGAAATAAAATGCACTGATGATATTTACTGCGTTAATGACAATTTAAGAGAACCAGAAGACTGGATTTTTTCATTTGGTTCTACTTTTCTTGAAATAAAGGGGAATATATGAAACAAAGTTGTGCAGATCGAGGACCGAAACGCATACTCATAACAACGAATTCAAATGCGCCTACAAGCATTATATGAACGGACATGGCATTACAGTTTCTCTGCTTCTCTTTTTACTTGAGTTGAACATTATCGAACACATTTCGTACACACACACGTCTTCGCACCTCTCTGACTTCATTTCAGGCGTCTTATGTTTGTCACAAACAAATTCAATTATAACTGTTCAGATAAAATATATTAGCGCTGCCCGCAGTGTGCAGGTGCTGCACTTCCTGCATTTATATGATGGAAAAATAATTTTAATCAAATTAGGATATAGATCATTTTGCCACTAGGTTACCTTAGGCAAGATGTACTATTATTTTTTACGGAAGCTATCGATAAGCATGGCATGCGTACTATAGTACACCGTTGAGAAGAATGTAGTTTAATGGAACTGAACTAAGGGAAATAATAATTATCTTAACCGGAACCCGCTTCGTGTCGTACACAACGACTTGGCTAATATAACTGTTCCAGAAATATGTACTCTATCAGCAATGCACATGAGCAGTTGCCTCGTAGACACCATTTCCCCATCACTTATGTGACATAGTAGGTATCACTTCCATTATAAGAGGATGATTGTGGCTACTTGATAATGGCCTCCTGTGAACCCAATGTTCTCAGTTAAATGACAGTGCAAGAAAAGACCACTTATCGCTGTGCCCCTTATCAATCGCCAATGGATGCCAGAGTTATCAAAACGAGGATTGCTCACCCCAGCCCAAGCTCAGTGAACCATCCGGAATCAGTTAACATGGACAAATCGGACAGAAAACTAATCAGTTCCAACAAATGAACTCATTAGTCACGCACTCGTGCTCGTAACACGGCTCGTCCACGGCCATTCAATTTGAGAAATATGCGTGAAAAGTGAGAATTTGAGAAACCGAATTTGCAGTGTTCTACGAATAATGTATCGTAAAGCAGGAATATCCTATATACATAGTATTGCTGACACGATGAAAAAAGGAATAGACCACACAGAAACAGGTGCTTTATAAAGTTTTTATGTATAATTGATCGGATTTCTACACTGAGATGGGGTCATTTTTCATATGATGGTGCAGATCAGTTAACACCTATTCACTGTTTCTTCGTTTCTCGATAAAGTGCGATTTTCCAGCAACAGACCTTTTCCATTTAGTTTACGCGTATTCATAAGTGTTGTCTGTGTAAAGATCCACATTACAATACTTTGCTCAATACGTCGAGTAATTGGCGCCTTAGCCTGTACCACGAGAACATATAAGCAGGATGGTAAGAATTTGAACTGTCCAACTTAAAACAGACCACTCTGAACGGTCTAGGTTGTATTTGAAATAACACACTGTGCACTTAAAGCTAAGACATTAGTAAATACGTACTCACCTATAGTTAACTAGTTTTTACTTAATGGTTTTGCTTACTTGATCACAAGTCACTATTTCCTTTGTACTATCCTGTACGTAACTACCACAAAACATAAATAGAGGTACTAACTCAACAGCATATTAAATGTGATCGGCATTAACTTAGTCTAACAATGATGTGGAAGAATTGTTTGATCGATAACAACGACTTTACGATATGCGGTTTGCTGGTGAACCTAACCTGGGTTTGATTTAGCTCCCCTGTTCAACAATAAGTGTTACGAACAGATGTGAAAACATATGAAACTGGAGTGAGGAGCATATTACGAAATACGTACCACCGACAGGTCAAGGCATGCGATGCTTTCTTGGTCATCAAATATCCCTTCAATATGGATACGCGTCATGACGAGCGGAAAGCGATGCATCCTTGCTCTATGTGACAAAATTGAAAGAGTCGGTTGCGTGTGAAAACTCATAATATGACTATGCGGAACTACGTTCAGTCTTGCGTAAAAGAGACTATGGCGGAACTTTATTTCAAGTGAGCTATGTGGTTTTATGAAAGAATTTTGGAGGCAGACATGTCCATGATGAAGATCGCCAATTTTGTGTAGACGAGAGTAGCTTAATGTAGGGTTTAGACATTTCAAACACCAGTTGGAAAGGTTGATGCAAAATATATGCAAATAATCTTGCTTCAAATTCTTTTGGGAGTATGCATTTGTGTGTTTAAACGGCATCCAACATTAAATGCGGCTTGCATTGCGCATTTACAGGTCATCGTCAGAGTAATCAAAATTCCGCAGTTTTCACCCAGCTATTCAGGAAAATGGCGGGCGATGTTTGTGATGGCATAGTTGCCTGCATATTATGATGTTCTGAAGGTTCGTTGCTTTTACTGTGTGAAAATGAAGAACGACTTTCTTACATTGAACACATATTTTATTATTCATCATGGTCTAATATTTTTGACATCTTTCTGGCAGTAGCATGATTCCCTGAGCAAAAAATGTTTTTCTTTGCCGGCAAAACTTTTGCAGGTGATTTCTGACCTCCTCATTTAAAGGAAACATTTTATCGCCCAAACATTTTGAAGACAGGAAAAATAATAACCAGAAGACGCCAGATCTGGGGAATATAACGGGTGTGACGGTGTATCCCTTCCGAGCCGTAAAAGCTTATGGCGAGTAACCAAACCTGTTTGAGATATCGCATTACCTTGCTTATAAACTACACCTTTTTATTGGTTAATTATTATCATTTCTGTTTAAGTGAATCCTTCAGTTTTTGTAGCCGATGAGAGTACACTTCAGAATTGATCTTTGTGTAATTCTATAGTAGCTCAAAAAATAACATTCATTTAAAATTCCATCAAACATATAGCAACAATTTTTCGAAGAAAATTGGCCTTCGAATTGGTTTGAGCCTGTTCATCTATTTTCCTTCATGATCTCGTGTGTTTGTTATTGTTGTAGACAACACATTTCGTGTTCCCAGTGATGTTATGCTTCAAAAATGGATCATTTTCTTGAAGTTTGAGTAGCACTACATGGAAGTTAACGCGATGGGACTACTTTCTTTCTGTAAGAGCTCTAGGATATCACATCGAGAATTGAGACGAAACCACACGTTTCAAATAATCAAGAACGAATACTTTTAATAAATTTAATCTCTAAGCGACCTCACAAGTTGTTTTTCGTCGGTTTGCGGCGACTACTGCAAAGCAATTAATGGTTACAAATGATAATTGCTTAATACAAGTAAGGAATTCATTACTTAATGCCGGACGAAATTTTGCAAATCAGTTCCTGCACTGGCTTCCTGTAAATATATATTCTCCCTGAATATTTGCTAATTTTTCTTGCTTGAACACCAGTTTACCTTTCTGATATTAAAATAGTAAAATTTGCTGAAATTGCTACTTTGCACATATATATGTGATTGGGCACCAAGCAAAACCTACTGCGCCAAATCCATCGAACAATTGAGTAATCACAACCTCCTATGGCACCTGTCAACAAATTGCGTGATTATGTGGATTATACATGCAACTAGTTGTTAAACAATTAACATGAAATAATAAAACGAAAATACGAAATTATTTTCCAAAGAAGTTATATGTTTTTGTTTGGGTTCAACTGGAAGGCACTCCGGAAATTATATAAATGCGGCACACAAACCCACTCATTATCATGTTGGCGTACATATTTACCAAATTGGACTCATTGGAAGTTTCGGTATGCCAGTAGCTCAATTGCGCAAACGGTCTAATTTCTAGAAGCAATATCCTAAGGTCGATGTTTCGTTTTGGTAAGTCACTTTGAAAAGAAATACATTTTTAACTGCATTAGAGACATTGTAATTTAAACTTCATGTGGGTTTCCAACCTAAAACTATTCAGTACATGACACACTAAATATTACCATTAAGTTGGTGCAGGTTCAGTATCAGATTGATTATATTTGTTTTCAGTGTATAAGTCAAATAGTAATGCAAGTTAAACACAATGTTATTATATGCAATAAAGTAGTGCACTAAATGCAATGCCAAGACTAGTAGTTTATAAAGTATCAGTAGATGTATAATTTATCTCCAATGAGCTGTGAGCTATCAATAATTATATCCAACCATATACTTGGGCTTAAATTCGGGTATAACTGAAAAGTGAATAAGGGGTAATAAGTTCGTTCCGATGGAGTTAGTGGTAATTAGCCAATAGAAAACAACTTTGATACGGATGTCATCATGAAAAAATGTTATACAAATGGGGCTATGAATATTTGATTTAACAGAAGTCACTGTGCGAACGTTGTGGTTCAGTTTACAATTTTCAGAAATACATTCAAACGTGACAAAAATGACAGGACAACTTTTACTATGTTATTCAACGGACAAGAAGAAGCATACGATCTATCTGAGCGTAAATGTTCTATAACAAATAAAAAAAGAACATCGGAGTATAATATGGTTGGTTCCCCTGCAGCGTCAAAAGCAAGAACCCACACCGGCTCTGCATAAAAGCTTTCTATTCACAATTCTGAGGTTATGTACAACGAGCCATATTTAAACCTCCCTCGCCTACTCGATCGATCGCCTGATCGACGGCACTGAGGCAAAGTTTCCCTTCGCCTCGGATTTTAGTGCACATCACGCCCTTTCCTCTCTCTTTTATTCGTAGTTGTGTGTTTACATTTTCCATACTCTCGTCAACTGCGGGCGTGCTTTCGCTCTAATGGAACGACATTCGCAGTCGTTTAAGTAACATTTCAACTTCAGCTGCTGTCAACAGCTTCCTTCACCTCCGACTGAAGAAACGCAGAATCGAACTTGTAACAAGAAAACAATATTTGTTCATGGTGTTCCGGAGCTGCTGTATTCTTCTGATCACGATGCGCAAACACATGACCGAGAGCACTGGTGCTACATCCGCGAAGCACTCGCTGTTACAATGTTATTGCCAAATTCCTGACAAGAGTTCCGTCATCACCTAACTAAAGGGCTGCGGTCCAAGGTTAATGAAAGTAATACTACACTCCGGGGAAATAATGCAAGTTCTGTTGGATAGCTGGCTAAAGTTTCGAGTAAGGCTGCGAACAGATATCCGGCTAAAGGCAGCAGGCGAACGACCAAAAGTCGGAAGCAATTCAACGGAACTTGCAAACGCTACAATTCTTTATTTGCACAGTCCTGCGGATAGACCGACACAACAGCACCCACGGCATGCAGGAGGACCGAGCACAGCACGAGTGAAACGTCTGTTCAGGAGTGCTCAACAATGCCATACAACATGACTGAAATACATAAACCAAAAAACGATTAATGGCCGGCTTAAAAACTGACACAAGTTTGACATCCGTCATCGCACTCCTAACAATAAAAGCCCTATCTTGCATGTACACAAACGCCCAAGGCCATCGGAGTAACGTGGGCGAACTTGGAGAACTCCATGCCTCATAACCGCGGGACCTCGTCATGATTACAGTGGCATGGTTAAACCCTGAGATAACCGATTCTGAGATCAATTTACCCTGTATGTCGCTGCTTCGGACCGATAGAACCGGAATGGGTGGCGGTGTGATTCTTTACTATAATACAAGCCTCCGATGTGAAGTTATCGATCACCCGGAAATCCGAGCTCCCGATTCGCTTTGGTGCCGCCTATGGTTGCGAAACAAGGACACATGTCTACTAGCCGTGACTTATCGCACACCAAGCTCAACGCCGGAAATGGACTCCAAACTGAACCACGTTTTTCAGTTTGCTTTGTACATGTCCTACACCCACATTCTTATCGTGGGAGACTTTAACGTGCAAGACATAGAAACGCCGGCAACCGGCGGTACGCAGTTTAAAGTCTGATTCCAAGAGCTAATTGTTAGGCACCCTCTGTTTAACCACGTAAACTATCCCACTTGCTTTCGAACTGCTAACAAGTCGTCGATCCTGGATCTTGTGCTCACTAACGAAGAACTCATGGTTCAGGCGATAGTTTCAAGCACACCACGGGGAAGTAGTGATCATGTTACTCTACTATTTGACTGCATATGTTATGCGGGGTACCCTGAAAAAGGGGAGGATAACGTGCACACTGCCATGCACTACAATATGTTCCCTAAGCTTGTAGGGATACATCTTGGACTTTCATAACCGAACACCACCCATATGTTGCCTGGGCAACCTTCACAAGGAAGTTTAGCACACTGGTTGCGCACGCATCGGAACATAAATCCTTCCAAGCCAAAAACAAGCGTAAGTCATTTCTGAGGAAAAGAATACGTAAATGTATGTCCCGGAGGGATTTGGCGTGCCGAGATCACCGGGATTGCTCGAATGACGAAATCTGGACTGCATACGTGACACATCGCAATTTCTGTTTGAAACTGATCCTCAAAGACAAGGTCACGCATCAGAAGGATTTAATGAAGCGATTCTGCACTAACCGCAAACTCCTGAACAGGCACGTTAACGGCCTTCGAAAGGTGAAGCGGGGGTTCCTGCACTGGTCACGGCTGATAGGTGCACGCGATCAGCAATGGAAGCAGCTGATCTGCTACAGCTTCATTACTCTCGAATTTTCCAGCAGGTGACGAGCTCAAACCTTCTCCTCATTTCTAATAATTCACCGTCGGGTTTAGACAACATTACCTTCACTGAGGAAGCTGCGTTGAAGAAGTTGTTATCCTTGCGTATCCACAGTTCTCCCGGAGCTGAAAACATCCGACCAAAGGCTCTGCAGGCGGTAGCTAGTGATCTAGCAGAACCACTGGTTGTTTTCTATCAGCAATGTCTAGAAGAGAAAGGTATTCCTTCAGCATGGAAGCGGGGGGTCCTCACTCCCATCCATAAAGGAGGCAGCGGCACTAAACCTACCAACTACCGTCTAATAACACTACTTCCCGTACTATCCAAAGTGATGGAATCAATCATCGCAGGTGCACTGATGCAGTATCTGGAAAGCCCCAATTTAATAGCCCCAGAGCAACATGGCTTTCGTCAAAAGCACTCGTGTAATACTCACCTATTAATTGCACGTAATAGCTGGACTAAGGCTGTTGATGATGGAGTAGGAGTCGATGTCATCTACCTGAACTTTTCAAAAGCGTTTGATGGCTTAGACCATCGAATTCTCCTTCAGAAGCTTAGAACTACGGCATTGGCGACCTAATCCTGAGTTGGATTGGCAATTTTCTACAAGAACGACGGCTAGTGGTGAGAGTCCGAGAATCGTTTTCTGATGCAGTCGATGTGGCATGTGGAGAACCACAAGGCTCGGTTCTTGGACCTCGTCCATTCTTGGTGTTCATTCACGATTTGACGAGATCAATTGCTTCCGGTTTCCTATTTTTCGCTGATGATATCAAGGTATGACGAAGGATCAGATGACCGGACGACCACAAACATTTCCAGTGCGACGTTTACATAGCGTCGAACTGGTCAGTTCAAAACGCCCTACCATTCAACATAGGCAAATGTTGCGTTGTACCATTACGCCATAGACATAACTACACCTATTTACTTGGAACCAACTGAATGCAGAATAGCTCCCAGGAACGTGACCTTGGTGTGATCGTACAGAGCGACCTCAACTGTTCAAAACAGGCTGAGGTACCTGCAAATAGAGGCAACCAGCATGTCGGCATGCTGCGAAGGGCATTCGGGAGATTTGACCCATCAATCTTCCCAATGATGCACAATTCCTGCGTGCACTCGCATGTTGAATGCGCTATCCAAACTTGGCTTCCTTGGTTGAAGCCCGACCTAGATGCCTTAGAGGCACCTCAACGAAGAGCGACAAAGAATGTCAAAGACCTGTGCTATCACTCTTACCACCGAAGGCTGAAGTTGCTGGGAATTTTCAGCGGACGCTATCGAAGGCAGCGCGGTGATCTCATATTAGCTTATCAGATACTGAATAACCCCAACCACGTATGCCGCCATTTGCTGAAACGTAGCCATAACAGGCAGCTCAGGCGTAACCGCTTAAAATTGAAGGAACAATATAGCCGTCAAGAGTGTTGACGGAATTACTTTTCCCTTCGGGTTTGCCAACCCTGGAACGCACTCCCAGACTCAGTTGTATCCTCCTCTACCTTGGACGTTTTCAAAAAAACAATTAGTTGTTGCTCTTATCTCCAAGCATTTTGTCACCTATGCTTCTCTATTTTGGATTACGACAAGCATGCTTTTCAACAGGATTTATGTATCAAATGGACCCAAGTGAGCGACTATATTTTACTTTTCTCACGCCTTATATTAACGATCACTGCACCCCAGTGTCTTTCTGAACGTTTACGCTCGATTTTATTTTAAATTTTACACTGATGTAATTCATCGAATTATTCATCTAGGCAGACGTTCGGTAGATGACTCAGATATATTTTGATTTCATCATATTCACCTCAACCATCCATCGGGCGTTTCAAGCACTTGCTTTTATCTCGTAATAAATCATTGTTCATTGTTCATTGACGGCAGCCGTGTTTCTCCGTCGATATGACCGAGATTTACCTCAATTTGAACCGAGGTTCCAATAGAGGTTGCGAGTCGCAACCCCACTACATAGCATGTTCGCCGAAATCAATTTTGTATCATGGAAGCTCCTTATAAGTAAGCCAATATTGTAACAGCATAGATCGTCTCCATCAACCTTGAGTCACTGGGAGCAGAATCATTGGATGACCATCACTGAGTGCCCAACTGCAATCACATTTAAAAGTGGGGTAGGATGTCCTGATAGCACATGTTTCCTTTTTTCTGCTCATCTAATTAACCAAATGATAACATTTAGGTAATGCGTTGGCTAGTCTAGCAACTACCACTTGTCAACTCACGGGGGAACAGTGAATACGAAACTTTATCAGCTTCTTTAGTATATTCGCTGAAATATGAGTAACTTGGGTAGATCATGGTGTCTTGGAGAATAAAATGGGTGTGTAGCTGGAAACGTGTCGGAGTAGGACAGCATATTGTAATCTTGGAAGTTGAGCTGCTTACTCTGCGTTTTGAGTGCATGCATTGGCTGCTATGTGTGGAGTGACGCCACGCTTCACTTATGAAGCCTTTTGACATGTTTGTGCGGCAGCTTTTTATGTGCATAGAACATCTCTCCGGCACAGCATGTGCACCAATCTGTTTACACGGACACGTGTGATCAAGGATAACACTGCGCTAAATATTGGCTCCGGTTGTCAGAAATAGGGTCTTTCAAACTGCTCTTTGTTACGCGGTGCTTTCTCCAGTTTTCCTTTTGAGTGAATGATAAGCGTCTAGCAAAACAAAGATGCTTTATTTGCGACATAGACGGGGACGCATCACTGAAATCGCCAACGAAACACTTTTATTATCACGTAGCTTCCTCAATAAGTTATGTTAATGTGTCTTAATATATGATTGTACGAAACATTTCAATGTGCTCTCGTAAACTATTTCTCCAAAAAAAGGTAGTCATTATAAAAGAGTAGTCCTTAACTATGGTGACAAGAACACTTAGCCATTGAGTGCTTCCATTCCGCAGCCTATCGATCATTGCATCATTGTTCGTAAGCAGTAAATTAGTTGCTGACGCATTGCTTCCCACTTTGGATCTAGTAGATAAAATAACATGAATGAATAGCAGAAAAGTTGCATGAACACACTTACAATTCGGACATAGGCAGCTCGCAGGTGGATGCTGGAACTTCCATATCGTGAGAGTAATGGTTAACTGAGTTGAGACTTTGGTTGTATCGTTGTCGCGGAATGCCTTCCAAAGTTACTGTTTGACAGGATTCCGTCACTGCACTGGATACTGAGGGCAATAAAGGACTACCACAAGGGACGCGTCATCACATCCCTGTCGCAGACACATCGGAGTAAGTCTGTGGTGAATGTTTCCGGATCATCCACCGGTTCGCACACATGTCACTGCGGTAGTAGAGAAGTACCCCACCTCATTGCTTGGGCGATCGTTTTAAACAATGTACATACCGTGCATGAAAAATAAGGCTTTGGCAATTTCTGAGCACGTCTACTGTTGAATTATTAAGAACATATGGTGAGTAACATTACGGCATTTTGAAAAGCTTGCATAAAGGTTCTTGTGCAATGGTGTGAAATCTAGGGCGATTTTCTGATCACGGAATTAGATCGGTGACATGTGTTTCGAAAGGATCTTGACCCGGATGTAACATTCCGCCCCGTCGATTCCATTGGTTGCTCCATGATGAGTTCTTTGTAGCTAACTACCGGATGTGACCAAAGATTGCGGAACATTACATATAGGTGGTTCAATTAAATTGCCCAAATAAAGTGTTTGTCTAGAAGATTCAACCATGATCCGCAGGTCAGAAAGCACCATACTGCGATTTTCATATGGACACGCCACTAAAATTGCAAATCTTCCCTTAGTTTCTAGCACCATCTACAATCTCCGGGTCACATCCGTTGTAACATCGGTATCCAGACAGCCTCCAGATTGCTTCAGTTACAGGGTTTCCTAGGGGCAGGAGAATTTGACGCGGCTGCCCTTCCTCAGCCCCAGAGACACCACGAAACCTGGTGGTAGTGGGTTCCTTCAGGTATATTCCGAAGCAGCGCTACGGGATTTCTGGAAAGGTGCAGCCGGAATAGGAGTCATTCCCGCTACGGGCTATCGATAGCAGAATGCGCTCTGCTTCATCAGCGGAAGTCAACACAAAGCAAAGTATTCTCAGATTACCTCAGTATGTTGATCTTGGATGACGATTGACCTGCATCTCGTTGGCGGGATTGGCTACAGCACCTAGCGTATCACATATGAGTCTCCATTTGTCTATGTTGCATTTCTTGTTGCATATCATATAAAGAAGTTTGCCTTGATTCTTGGCTATTAGTAAGAATCTCTACAGAAAAATATGTGTTCTAATAAACGGAATAACTAGGTCTAATCTAAAGTAAATTGAGGTCTAAAATTAATGTGCATGCCGAAGCACAAACACACAGTGTCTACTTTTAAGTCAAATACGGAGGTTCACTTAACGTTTTTATCATATCTCACCACAATAACATATGCTATAATATATACATATACAAATACTATATACATGTACTACTACATATACTATAAGATTATATTTGTCACAGAAAAATAGTAATAAAAATACCAGCACTGTGTGTGCTTTTGATGCTAATGCAGATATCACGGTGGCATATTGGCCACCCAGTATGGAGAGAACTGAAGCTTTATTGCTCCAGGGACCCAGTGAAAGAATTGAGACATGCACAAATCTGCTATAAAGCACATGAAGCCACAGGTAAGTCAAGTTTGCGGAATCTGACAACCACATACCTTCCATCTATTTGGCTACCGATATACGTTTTGAAATGCAGCCAGTATACAGGTGCTGATAACCAGTTGTCTAATAGAGGAACTGAGCATTGCAAGTTGGCTGCAAATGTCTTGCAGATTAATGAAACTTTTTGTGTATTTGCTTGGCTGAATCGAATTAATTTGATGAGTATACAAGTGCTAATGTATGCTATTTCCTGTGTAAGAGAAGTCCACTTAATGAGCTAATGGAAACTGTCGCTGAGCAGTTAGAAAGCACCTTCTAGTTCCTGTATATGTGTCACATCCAATGTCTTTATGTGCGACGATTATTTATCCTTATATGTAGATATTGCCTTTAACGCGCGAAGCACTTATTTCACGTTTACTAAATTTCAGTAGTTGTTGCATTCAGCTTAGCGCGGTGTTCCAGTAACAGATAAAATAATAATTTCGCCCTACTTTGATTCCGCATATCCAAACACTGTCAGTGTGTTGGGTCGTAAATCAGCCCCAAGTAAATAGATTTTAATCAATAAAAGAACGGGTTATTTTGAGCAGACTCAATTCTTAATAATTGAATTGTATACAGCATTCCCTGTGGTCAAAACTAAAATGAAAGATCAAGTTTTGGAATGGCACAAATTTATCAAATCAAAATTTAACAACTCGTTGATCAGTAAATATCCTTCATTTCATAATACTCACAAACTAACATTAGTAACAAAATCAGACACCAACTGTGTACCATAAATGCTATACATAGATACATATTCCTATATATTTATATCTATACCGGTTGGTTGCGGAAACAAAGATAGACAATTCATGATATAATTTGTCAGCTGCATCGTTAAAAGTAACCATTGTACATCGAAATAGCCTGCAAGTGTTATTGAAATCTGGTACAAAATTACGATTTGCATTGAGTCCTGGTGATTTGGCTCACAAAGCCGTTAAAATAACGGAAGTTCGGTGTTGGACACTTGTCACTATAGAGTGATTTACGAGAACAAAGCGTGTATCAGCAGGAAAGCGAATCTTGTACTAAATTCCAGATATGAAGAAATACTTATACTCAGTTCCTTAGAAGCAGATACATCTTTATGGCAGTTGTCACTGAAATAAAAATCTGTATCATTGAAATTCATCACAAGTTGTATAGGAATTCGTGTATAACAACGTGGTAATTGGGGATTTAACAGCGATTTAATGGACAACGTTTCCATATATAAGTAACCTTCATTAGTTTACACGAGACTATCCCACGATGAAGTGCATTGCACTATTCGTACACTCAGTTAACTATGCTGCAGACGGACATTTGTCGAAGAATAATTTTCGGAATGTGCATGCGCTTTGACTGAGACAATTTTCATCTTAGCTCAAGCTAGGTTGGAAAATTGTGGTGAGTTCCCAGTCTGTACTCTTCTCCGCCGCTGCCTAGTACTAAAACACTCGATGACTTCGCCTGTTCACATTCTTCAGTTAATGATTTGGGTCATCTTCAATGTACAGCTATGCTTCATGCTAATCTGTTTATCGCAAACTGTTAGAGAAAACACTGTTCGATGTGTACAAATCTCAGATTTGTTAGCGCGATTTTCCTAGATAGTGGAAATTATTTTTATGTCGGCTGGCATCTGCTGCCATATAATATGTTATAATGCACAAATTGCAGCCGACATGAATTCGCCTGCAAGAAAAACTATTTATTGTAATAGTAGTTTCATAAAAGTGGAGAAGCTACTGACACAACAAAGTGAGGTGCAGATAAGAGCAGAATTATCAAAGTACTAATTAACTATAGCTAACCAAATACAAATGCCAAGTGCTTTTCGGTGGAATGGGGTAAAACCCAAATTACTGAGTTCTGGTTGATGTCAAATTAGATAAAACACACATGACCGCTAGCTCTTACAAATGGAACACTTTATTATGAGAAATATGTACAGTATTGCTGTTAGGTACAAGATGTCGAACTTCACACGTAATTATCCATTTTGACCATTTGTTGATATATTACGCTGCTGGTGGCAAACCATCCTCCAAAGTTTGTCATCCAACAAACAAAAATGTGTGAGAAGAGAAACTTTATATATCAGCGAGTAGAGAAACTAAACAAGTGCTTAGTTGGCCACTGAAACGATAACAACATGGATGCAGGGAACCACGAAATTTGCTTTTAAAGGGTATCCATACCTTAAAACATAACATTTAGACTGGATAAACATAAATTAATTTGATGAAATTTTGAAGGCATGAATGATTAAACCTTTGTATTTCAATGGAACAATGGTTTATTACGGGTAAAACAGCATCGCTTAACAAGTCCCGTGGGATGGAAATTATTGCGAAAATCAATTGCATAATAAAGTGAAAAGCATTGTGTTGGACTCACCATAGACTTATGTGGAATAGCGGAGATGTTCGTATATCAAACGTATAAATCCATAAATCCATTGGTTAGGCGTTTGGCAAGAAACCGTTTGATTGCGTTTTGTAGCCCCTGGCTAACAAATCATAAAATGAAATGTAAGTGAGATAATGCATCGTCAACACGTTTTTTAAATATCTCCAGATTGGGAGCAGAGACGACATAATTAGGGAGAGCGTTCAAAGGCTGGCACACGCGGAAAGAAAAGAAAATTATACGGCATTCGAGCCGGCTATACTGAATTGTCAGTTTCAGAGGGTGACATCTTATTTAAGTGTTGTGGTTTAATTTCATCAGCGGACAGCAAATGTGGTTTGGGTTCTTCAAAATCTGGTAAACCATTATGAGATCCCCCTGCAAAAGCCGATATCGACTGATGTAGATTCTTAGAGATTTCTGTCTAAGCTGAAAGGAGAGATGAAAGAGGTTCCTGATGTTCTTGGTTGCCCGTTGTTGAGGAGTCTCGAGAGCAACAAGATCCTGTTTCTGCCACGGCTGCCACACCTGAATAGCATATTCCACGTGAGGTCGCAGATAGGCGCTAAGCATTTTGGGAGAGATTAATGGTTCAAACCGACTTAAGGCTCTGAGAAGAAGGCCGGGGTGTTGATTTCCGGTGCTCGTCGACTTCTCTGCTTGCTTTGAACACTCAAGATTTTTCTGTACCAATACACCCAGGTCACGCTCCTGAGAAACCTTCGCCAAGGTGTGGTCTCCAATCTTGTTAGAGCTCATCGACTGGTGACGCAGATGCATCACTTTGCACTTGGTTATGTTCATTTGAAGCTTGTTCCTCTTTGACCTTTCGTAAATGCAATCTAAGTCACGTTGGAGCAGATCGTGATCTGCCTTGTTACTAATCGCCCGCCATATCTTGACGTCATCGGGGAAAAGCAGGAAATTTGATGAGATGACTCTTGCCAGGTCGTTGATAAACACCAGGAATAAACGCGGTCCCGGCACTGAGCCTTGTGGGACACCACATTCCACTTCAATTGGGTTAGAAAGTGATCCCCTAACACTTACTTGAAGCTTCCGTTGGTAAAGGAAGCTACCAGTCCAACCAAGAACAGGATCTCCTATTCCGTAGCTCTGTAGCCGGTGAAGCAAGCGGTGATTCAGGCGGTTGAATGCTTTGGAGAAGTCCAGATAGATGACGTCACCTCCTACCGCGTCATCAGCCACTTCCGTCCAATTATCTCACGCAATTAATAGGTTGGTAGTGCATGATCGGTGTTGACCGAACGTATGCTGCTCCGGTGCTAAAATGTTGCATTTTTCCAGGTAGTCCATTAAAGCCTCAGCTACGGCTGCTTCCATCACCTTCGCTAGCATAGGGAGGAGAGTCAATGGACGATAGTATGCAGGATCTTAACGGCTACCGCCTTTAAAAATAGGGGTGATAATGCCACACTTCCACATGGTGGGGAATTGTTGTTCACCAAATCACCTTTGGAAGAACTGTGACAGTGGTACAACTAGCTTGTTGACCACAGCCTTCAGTGCCTTCGGGCGGATGTCTGCTGCCGGAGAACTATGCTCACGCAGTGAGAGTAACTTCCTTAGCACAATTGATGGGTTGAAAATTACATTTGTAAACAATGGTGTCGGTAATGTGCTTGATATTATGAAACAGGTAGAGGTTGCGAGTTCAAAAATTGGGGCGTATTTAGCCAAAGGTCATTAGTTGCTTCTTCAGCACTTTGTACTCTACCGCATGTCGTGAAAAGTGGAGGGATTCCATGCTTCAATTTACGAAGATTGTTGACAAGCTTAAACAGCAGTTTGTTGTTTGCCAGGAATTTTTGTTTAGGCACTTTTGATAAGTTACTTTGTTCTCACGGACAAGTGCAGTGCAATGGTTGCGATGGGTCAGGAAATTTCCTCAAGTCTCTGATTCGGGGTTAATCATGTAGGCGCGACATGCTGCATCACTTATCGCCAGGCATTTTCGAGTCCTGTTCCTTAGAATTGAAGGCATTTTCGCGGGAAAAAGGTACTTGGTCTCTGATGTTTTGTTGACGATATCGCTGAGTCTATTAACGAATCTGCCCAAAGGTTGTCAAGTGGACTTCTGTTTGAGAATTCTCAAGCTGCTGCGTCGGCGAGTTCTTTCAATACGTGGTAGCGTGTGATTGTATGAGTTAGTTCCGTGTGTTCAGATGGATACTCTGCATAACAAACATAGTCAAAAGTTATTACTACATGGTCACTGAGACCTAACGGACTGTCTACCATTAACTTGTCAACCATGAGCTGTTCATTCGTGAGCACAAGATCCAGTATGGACGGTTTGTTTGCTGTCCTGAATCTATTGCGCTTGGTGACATGATTTTACAAAGGAATATTAGCGATCAGTTCATGCAAGTCTGCTTTGATCTGCTTAATGAGTGATGCCGAAACCTCCAGATTGTGTAGACTGAAGTCCCCGGAAATGCGAATTTGGTTGTACCAAGTGCGTGTTACTCCTTTTAGGCCACTGACCAAGCAGGAATCTATTTCCGGAGTAGAAGTTGGGGGGCGGTAAACGACAGCTACGAGACATGCATGGTTGTGTCTTAGTCGGAGACTGCACCAGAGTGAGTCGGTAACGTGCGTTTCCAGATCATCAAATATTGTACATTTTAGATCGCTGCGGTAGTAGAGTAGCACCCCAACTCCTCTGCTGGGGCGTTCGTTCCGGTTGATTGAAATTCCGGCTATCTCAACCTCAGCATCAGTCACTTCTGGGTGTAACCAAGTTTCGGTAATAGAAATTAGGTCCCAAGCATTCGCAACCTGACGTAGTCGTAGTTCGGTAAGTTTACTGAGGAGCCCTTTGGCGTTAGCGTACATATGTGAAAGGTTCTCAGATTTAAGCAATGTTTCGGATATTGTGCGACTCATACGTGAAGTTTCGCCGACCAGTGAGTGGCCGGCGACTAATCGTTTTTTCGATGTGTACTTGGTGAAGGGTTTAACGTTTTATTCATCGTCGGTGTAGTTAGTACGATGTCTAATCTGCGACGTACAGTTTAAGGTTTCTGTCCAATATTATTTTCTACAGGTTGTATTGGCTCGTTCAGCATACTAATGGTGCGTTGTTCTTTCATAGATCCCATGGCGTTTGGTCCTTTGATTGACATATCATCTCTAGGATGCATATCGCTGATCTTCTTCAGCCGAACCTCAGATGGTAGCTTGCAAAGGAACATGTACCAGCTTATTAACATCCGTGCTACCATATGTTTTGACTGAAGGACAACCTTCAACAATCTTGGGTCACTTCTTTGGTTGTTCGTTAAGGTACACAGTCGTGATACGGATTTCGCTAACACGTCATCCAAGCAGAGTGTCTCACAACTATAACACCACTGTTCTTTATCATGGTTTATTATTGCATGCTCATCACATGATTCAGGTTCAGGAACCCCATGAAGAAGTATGGTTCTGGTTGAAGCTTCCTTCCGGTATTCCTCTAAGGTGCGGTTAAATTGATAGCGCTGGCCACATGGGATGTCTGGAAAGATACGGATGGAGCAGTGTTCATTTATGAGACTACCTGTCGACAGTAGTACTGATTCTACTTCAGTAGTGGAGTTCAGCACAACACGCCGAATTCTTGGCTCTCCGAAATGTTTAGAGTTGTGGTGTCGTGTAATACGCATTACGTGTGCAAGTATCAGTACAACTCCGATTAGGTTACTAATAATGTCCCACTGGCTGAGGTCATCCAACTGTCTGCCTCTTATCGATGTCGAATTTGATTCTGAGATATTGGAGCACAGTACGCTCAGTACAGGTAGTTGTTTCTTTACACCTTGCGGCATGTCGTGGTTAGTGACTGAAGTACTCGGAGATGTACCGCAGGAAACCGCTGGGACTTGCACTAGAAAAGCTCCGCTACGCTCCTCAGTTTCCGATCTAATTAGGGGCGATGTTACTTTTCTACGACGGCTCTTCTTGGAGGCAACCGTAACCCAACGTTTTCTAGTACCGGCTTTATCTTTTTCATGCACTCTTTCGGGAGTTTGGAAGTAGCTTCATGTGTGGTTACTCCGATCAAACTGGAAACCGCATTAGACAAATATGAGTCACGTATGGTATTGCAACAGCATTTGGGGTTCTGGACTCTAGGTGTCGTGTTGCTTACGGTGTTATTAACAGTTCTTCGCGGGTTAGGATCAGCAACCAAGGGGGAGGATTGGGTTGCATAGTCCGCCATGCTTACCCCAACCCCAGTGATTTTGGTTGCCAGCATTTCCTCAAATTGACTCGTAGCTGGTCATACTTCTGAGATAACAGGAGCATGCTTTTTATCAATGGGATCAATGTGCATTACACACAGAACCATAGCCAGTCTGGTTTGTTTAATAACTTGGCGTGACTAGGTTTAACTCGGAGGCATCTCGCTAGGAAGAACTTGCAACATTTACGGCACAAAATACCCCCCTTAAAAAGTTTGGAACATGATACACATAGGTCTTTAGTCGGTGGCGCACTGGGCATCCCGCTTGTTGAATGACTCACCCTATATGGTAAAATGTCGTTCTGTTATTGGCGTTGTCGGTAAGGTCACAGTTGTGTGCTTGTAGACTGTCCTCTCTGGTTTGTCAGTCGAATGTGTCAGCTTGAACGTAGGGCAGGATACACGAAGGTGTGATTGAGAATTCTCGTGGTTAGGCCTATGGATGGCGCCGGGTGAATTTGCTTTGAGACCTGTGGCTGCACTAAGCAATAAGGGATTTGAACGAGTTACAGTTCGTTCGAAAGCCGTTGAAATGGTCTATTGAGTGAGACCAAACAATGTCTCCGATGGTTGGAGTTAGGCAACTTTTAGCCCTTGTATATCTGCGAAACACTGCCCGGAATTTAGAAATCAGGGTAAATGTAGGATGCACTGGCGTATACACGGGAAACTGGTATCACGAAGTAGAGCTTGTAAAAACACGACGAATAAGTATGGATCCAAAGCGGTACTACAAAATTTCGCTGAACTACAGTTAAAAAACCACGAGTGCCCAAGTGAGCGATTAGCACGCAACTTCTCTCAAGGTCACCAGTGGATGCGTATAAGTTTTACATTTCAAGTAAACGTATAATTAAACATTTTGCTGAGAGCACATAACAATGTCTAGATATAAAGTATTTGACAAATTGCTAATTTATAATTCAGAATTATTCGGCGATGTAGTATACATCAATCGCATACACACTGTGTGGGCTGTGATGTCAATGTCAATGTTTGACGGTCATCCGTTTGCGATCTGGTCGAGTTTCACGTACATCCACCAGTTGGAAATGTAAGTCAA
The DNA here is from genome assembly GCA_944474145.2 of Dicrocoelium dendriticum. NCBI lineage: Eukaryota > Metazoa > Platyhelminthes > Trematoda > Plagiorchiida > Dicrocoeliidae > Dicrocoelium > Dicrocoelium dendriticum. The sequence goes on from OX104068.1 coordinate 57,984,149, forward strand.
TATGTGGCTAGTGTTTATGCTTGAGAATACGTTTATCCACTTTTCTGTTTCCAGTAGCAATAGCATAAAACTAAGGACTAGAGTTTAAAATCGGTTTAAATTACCTTTGCAACATTAATATAGTCCAACAGATTGCAAACTTGTCTCAGCCCTGTTAACTGATGACAGACTTCAGTACAACATAACGTAGAATCGTAATTTTAGGATGTGCAATTACTTTTGCCTAAAATTATGCGCAGCTTATATATTCAGACCAGGTAATTATCGTGGATCATTGTACAACAGTATAATCGGAGATACTGAGACACTTATTTTTATGAGCACACTGTGAGCCTTCGAATCGAAGACTGAGTCATGCACATTATTAAGCTAAATAAAGGCAACCTCGTGGTCCATAATATCACAAAAACAGCGCTATTATCAGTGTTTCTTCCACATCTGATTAACACAAACGGATCAACGTCAAACGCCGGTTTTCAATTATGTCTCTTTCAGCGCAGTCGTTCACCTACGAGTGCACCAGTTTTCTGTTTTCATAAAGGTTTTGGAGTTATCGGTAGCTGCATAAGGCAGCTAGAAGCAATTATATATTCCTACACTGCCTTGGTTGACCAAGAACTCTCACGCCGCATTGTGAATCGCTTTCTATGGAAAGCTCGCAAATCTCTGTCGGGCCGGAGTTGTGAGTGTGCGCCTGTTGGAACTGGCGTCAAAACGTGACGTGGCACGCCACGGAGTTGACCTCAGGGTTACCTGTGCACATGGCGGTCGATTACTGAACGACAATCCACTCTTGGCGGAATTTGGACAACTGAGCACTCCTATAACCGGTTGATTTGTATTGATCGTTGCATCTGCAACCGTAGCCTGTTTGTACCCGTGTGATTCTCGTGCACATTAGATAGGTTGTATAAGCCTTAAAATCGTAGTCTGTTTCCTCGGTAGTTTGCCGATAACTTTTTGATTCGTCTTGATCACTGTAACAGAAACCGTGAAATTTGTCCCCCATTTTCTTATCATTGTCCACATAAAAGAGATTTTACAGGCCCTAAAACCGAGTGACCAATCAGCAAAAATGCTCATTACCCCATTTAAAACAAGCAACTTACAGAAGAGACAGGAAGACACTAAAACGCTGGCAAAACATCCTGCTTATAACCAGTCTGTCAGCACGAAAAAAATTAAAGGCTAATCATCTAAAGTGAACATAAAGCGGAAATCGCGCTTGAGAGTAAAAAAGCAATCAAATGATAGTTCTCATAAGGTTTCTTCGATAGAGTACTGCGCAGTTAATGAAGAATCGCCCTCTAAAGCGATTAAAATAATTGCTGCACTTGAACTACAGCTAAAAGACTTGAAGGAAACGTTTGAATCTCTGTGTCAAGTCCTAGAGTAATTTAACTCGCTTAAGTATCTTGTTAACCTACCAGACACCAACGTCTTCGATCCGTTAGGAACTTTATACAACAACTTGCATTTGAGGTTCATGAGCTCAGTAAACGCTGGAAAAATGTTATAGTATTTAACTTACTAGAAAAGCTATCTATTGAGACTAACTCTGTAGTTGCAAACGACTGTCATATTGAAAGCATGCAGTTTTCTTGCGTGAGGCTGCAAAAGAAATCTTCGAAGCAGGTCTGTCCAGCACTTTTAAATTTTCAAACGATACACTTACTTAAAAATTCATTTATGGTAGGAGCGCATTATTCCTTTGGAATGATTACGTATCCATGTTCCTGAAACCAGATCTAACAGTAATACTAAGGGAGTGCCAAAAGCCTATTTCCGACAAACAGTCTGTGACCAATTTGTTCCGCTACCCACGGAAACTCAGGAATTTCCCCACCTGCTTGACCTAGATGAAACTCTAACCATAGATGAATCAGCTCGAGAGTGAAATCAAGTAGTAACCGTTGTAAAATATCGTTTCTGACTCCATTTAGCGTCACATTTGTTTAGCATTACTGCTCAACTCTTCCCCAAACATACAAGAAAGTTCCATTGCGCAAACGACTATTTCTACTCACTCTTTGTCGTTCACCAACCAGGTGCATAGACGCTCTGGTACGAAACTGAAAACCTCCTCTCCTAAAAGATTTGTACCTCTAAAACTACGGAACAGTCTTTTTGTAACGAACACTGGTAGCAAAACCTCATGTGGCATCTATACGGGTGCTCCTAAGCACAATAAAACACAGCTATTTTAAACGTTCCACAAAAGGCTGTCGCCATTGAAAACCTGTACATAATCTGCATATCACCAAACATGCAGCGTTTGTATATGTGACCTCTGCTCCCCATAACTTATGAGCCACTAGCTAGTGAACATCAAGTAGCTGAGAGAAATTGGCACAACCAAAATCCTCTCAAACTACCTCAACATGTAAATAATCTTAACTGGCAGGTATTTTATGTGCAACAGCCAGCAAACTGTAATCTCACAGTGAATCGACATTTTCCCAGTATTTAACCCTTCCGACCTTTTTTGGGGTCCAGTGGCGTTTTACCTGCCACACCGCCAAATGACACTAATTGCGCAAATTATATGTCCCCCGTATCCACCACTCCCCACTCCACTCTCCAAATACCACCACGTTGGTGTCCTGTACCTAAATGTCTGTAGACAACCCAACGGATAACAAGACACTGCACTTACTTTTAATTAATTCCCGTTCAATTTTAAATAAAATGCACTTCCTGCGTATGATTCTTCACTTTTCTTCTCCTGATATAGTACTAATAACAGAAACATGGTGTTCAATAAAAATGCCCGACACATTGTTCGGGAAACTGGGTTATGGTATCTTTCGTAATGACCGCCTTTCTGGTTCAGGTGGTGGTTGTATAATCTACGTCAAAGACAAATGCTTGGTTCTTCCTCTGAATGAACCACTCATAAGGAAACTTCCTGATTCTTTGTGAAATTACCATTTCTACTAATCCAACAAATCTTTTAATAGGTTGTATTTACAGACCCCCATCGTCTACACTCACCGTGACCGATGACTTGTTGGACACTTTCTCTCTTATTGCTGACCTCTCATACACTAACAAAATAATCGCTGGGGATTTTAATATGCCCGAAATCCCATGGTCCCTTAACAATAAACCACAAAAACACAATCATTTTATGTCTACTCTTAAACGACTGGGATGGGTACAGCACGTCACAGAACCTACACGGCTTGGAAACACACTTGATCTAATATTTACGATGGGATGTTCGCATGTGTCCACATACATCAGTGACAAGTTGCCGGGTAGTGATCATAATACTGTTGGTTGTTCTTTCCAAATTCTTTCTAAACCAACAGAATCAGGGATAAATTATCGCCCATTCTCTTCTGGGAATTGGTCAATTTTCTCGGATCTTTTAAGGTCTTCATATTGGGATCCCTTCTTCTTAGCACAGAATGTACAAATTGCCTGTAATGAATTCTACCATCGCATTCAGCTTTGTGTTGAAGCTGTGGCTCCAGAACGTGCTAAGAAGTTGAAAAGGACTGCTGCTCCTGCAGGCATCTCAAAAAAGGTAGCCACTAAACTTTATAAAATAAAGAAAAACTTTAGGAAAACTAACGATTTTACTCTGCTGATGCTCCACACCAGATTGCTTACAGCGTTATACCAAGACCACCACAAAATGCTATGCTCTGAGGAAGTAATGGCACTGAAGGGCGCAAATGTGGTAGGCTGCATCTCAAAATTTTGGACCGTAGGCAGAATAGAAAATCAATTTGTATAAACACCATTGTAAACTCTGATGGAACTGCCATAACCGACGGTGCAATCATATGTTCGATCTTCAATGACTACTTTATGTCTACTTATGGCGCTAATGCGAAAGAAGATCCTCAGCTCAAGCTGATACATAGAGGCAGTAATGCACTCCAACCTGTTGAATTTACACTTAGTGACATGTTGCCAACTCAGAGTAGTTCCGCCATCATGCTCACCAAGCTCTGACATTATCAAGCCAATTCTTGTCAAGCACGGAGGGACAGACATCCCCCTGTTTTTGCTTAATGTATTTACACTTTCCATGCTCAATGGGGAGTATCCTATACACTGGAAAGAAACAACTATAATACCAAGACACAAAACGGATCTATGCAAGATGTAAAAAATTACCGTCCAGTCCACCACACATCTATACTCTCCAGAATCATGGAGAGGATAGTTAAAGAACGCATAACAGAATATTTGAGTATTATGAGCCATTCTCAGTAAATATCAGCACGGTTTTCTGAAAAATAGGTCATGCACTACCTGTCAGTTAGATTACCTTGATTACGTGAATAAAGCAAGAGACACTGGAAGTACCATCATCGTAATCTTTCTTGACATCCAAAAGACTTTTGACCGTGTCCCACATAATTTATTGTTGCGGAAGCTTATGTCCCATGGTAGCACAAATTCGCTTCTAGCTTGGTTGTTTTGCTACCTCGTAGGTAGAAAGCAAGTAGTCGAAATCGGCAACTGAATCCATTACAATCTCTAGTGGATTAATCCAAGATAGCGTGATAGGCCCGCTTTTATTCTTTGTTTATTTCAACGATCTCCATGATGACATCTCGTACGAGAAGCCGTTCCTTTTCGCTGGTGATGTTAAAATTGTGTATTGTTCCGCCCCTGGACAATGTAGTCCTAACTTTGCCTATACTCAGTCTGACTTGTCCGCACTGGAGTACTGGAGTAACCTCTGAAAGTTGCACTTTGCCACTGACAAGAGTAATCTATTGCACCACGGCTGTGGCCCTTCTCTGAACATCCTTACATTAAACGATATCCCTGTTTCGGTGTGTGGCGCAGTCCGAGGCCTTGGTTTAAGGTATTCTGCCTCATGTAATTTTTTAGAGCGTGTTATTTTCTTGCAAGATTCTGCCAGAAAAGTGTTCACCTACATATGTCTAACGCTTATTTTGAGGGATTCCAGGCTTCAAGTCTTTAAAATATGTGTTAGGCCGAAGCTTGTGCTGTATGATAGTGCATAGTAATCTGAGAAAAGTGGACACCACAGCAATAGAAAACATTCAATGATCATTCGCAAAATGGTTTTTGAACATGCCTATTACTAAGACATATCGTGAGTGTTGCAAGGCGCTAAATCTGGAGCCGCTGTGGCTACGCCGACTCAAAATTAATCTTGTCTTCTATACCGCTTACTATTCGGATTAAGCCTCACTGCTCAGCCACAACTCGAGTTTCAAACTCGTATGCGCTAGGAACTAAGAAACAGCGAGCGCGCAGTGAAAATACAAAAGTCTCGAACAAAGCTCCGCTCAAATGTTTCTCCGTAAAATATGCGTTAGCATGGAACAAACTTCCATCGAGTATTAGAAACTGCACTACTTATCCGCAATTCAGACGCATGATTAGTATTCACCTGACTGTTACAAATATCTGGTCAACACTAAGCCAAACGGTGACTCTAGATAATTTGCATGAGAAAGGTCCGGGATACATATGAAAGTCACCATGTCCTCTCTTCGTTTCAATATTATAATTTTACCTACATGTAGTTGAATTCTTGAGTATACATTTGTAAAGGATCTTATTCCTCTCAGTCCGTACAACCAATTCTGTTTTCTCCTTTGACGCACTGGTTTGTAGATGCTCTGCGCATTTCAAGCTGATATTTTTGTACCATCGTCGTCACTCGCCAAGATTTTTCATCAAATTGTGATTGGCCTATCTGCAAGTGTTTGTATTCATTGTTATGTTTTATAATTCCTCATACTTTATCTACTTTTTTGTTTCATTGTTTGTCATGACTAGGCTGATATCTTGTGATGACGGATTACAGCTTCCAAAATAAAAAGCCTACCCATGCAAATCATATTGCTGCTGACTCACTGGATTAAAAAAATAGGTGGCACACTTGATTGATTCGCATGACGGAACGGGCTGAGGCTTCGTTGCCCATCATATATGCATAAAACAGCCCTTAATATAGCTTTGATACCCAGTCTGATGGTCTATTTAATATGTTGCCATAACCGGCACAGAGCCGATTGGAGCATGGAAGGGCGGGTGAAACCCATCGAGGGAATACCCTGCATGGAAGCAAGTCGCCTGTTGACAGTTCCATGGATAACCGTATTACTTTACTTGAAATTTCTGTGCAATCTACAGTTATTATTGTTCTCAGTTTCTTAATCTCTTTACTATTGCAAACTGAAAAGCACTTCAAAAACCCACGTGGGAACCGTTGAACAAACACGTAAAATTAACCATATTATGCGATCACGATCTTTATGTCGATAAGACCACTCAAATGGTCTGTGCCTCGCATTATTGAGGAATGAAACGTTTATTTAGTTATTTATTTTTGTATAAACCTAGTGATGGGATAGTGATGGACGGTCCATTTAGAGTCGTAATCCGTTGTGCAAACTTGTAAATCCAAGAATGTGGCCTCCCATATGCCATAGGTATTTGGCAGTAAGCTGTGTGCGCCTAATTGTAACTCTGTGCTAATGTCTTATTAACTTTAAACTCTATCCCTACGGTTAACTACACAATCTGCTATATATTCGGATCAGGCATTGCAGCTATTCTGTTTCTTTCAAGTAAACTTATCGCCATCCCCATTCTGCAAAACTACCAACTCTGTGCGGTCGAACTCAACATCCTAACCTACGTGACCAAATCGGATGCCACTGAACGTATACTATGAGCATATTAAGCCGTTTCTCCTGACCGTTTCTCCTAGTCACCTATGACCCAGGTTTAAATTCTGGTGTTAAATCTAAATAGTGGACGATGAAATCAGCGGCGACTGTTCGATAAGGGCAGCGAGAGTGCTAAACGCATGAATGGTTTGTAAAGAGTTGGATCGATGGACGCGTGATCGAATCACATACTTCGGTACTGTAAAAATGATCGGAACAAGCAACGTAGTAACCCAAACTAATTGTGCTTTTATATTACTTTCTGCGGCCTTATATCTGCGACTGGGTCAAATATATTAAATCCTAGGTGAAGCATGTCGCGAAAAACAAAGTTGTGCCAGGATTTGGTTCATTTTCATGTAAGCACTTGGTTTATTTGTGTGGAGGTTGTTTCATGAATCGAACCTGGTGAGAAGCATTGATAGTTTCAGGTTAACTTCAAAAAGCTGCCTTGAGCTATAGAATGCTGGTGATGTGCCGCGAATGGTTTTTTAACCCCATCAGACTGTATTGGGCATTGGAATCGCAACCAACACTAGTTATAACTAAATTCACGAAGTAAGGATGAACATCAAAAGCAAACATAGTTTTACCGCAGTGGTCTACATAAGACGAGCGGAACGTAAATACACATAAGTATGCAGTTGTTTTGACCTGACGTGGTAAGTAACCTACCAGCTGGAATGTTAAAAATATCAGCAAACTGCTAGTAGCGGAGCACGTTTGTGTCAAGCAACAAGAGAATAAAAGTTAACTAACGTTTTGAATAGAATTGAGGGATTTCATTGTTATAGCTAAAGACACTTTTGTTTGTTTTACGAGGATTCCATTTTTGTTGCAGCATAAAGGGCGAATAGATGGATGGTTACTTCCTCAATACTCCTTTAATGAGAATCTTCAAAGGAAACTTATTAAGTGACAAGACAGAGTGCTTTCAGTTAATGAGAGTCCATTATAATAAATGATCAAGAAACAAGCATTGGCTGCTTTATTGCTAGTCCCATAAGAGTAAATGACCGACAATCTTCTGTTGGATGTTGTTCACTCTTTGTCCTGCAACAGATAGAACAAGTAGACTGAATGATTTTCAACCGCAATTGAGCTCATAGTCAAAGGTACCACTGACTACGAGGCCGTAGTGGAACCGCCGACGATATCAGCCATTGTAGTTTCCAGTGTTTGGTAACCGGGTAACTATATTGAGAGGATGGAGTGAATGATACTGCAGCCTAGTTGGACAAGGAGTTAGGGGATCCTTATGCAAACGAAGGAACTGCAAGGGTAGCTTGAGCGGAACGATAGGTAAACATATAGCTTGTGTATATAGGAGATTTGTTATCACCCGAACAAGAGCGGTATATTTCTCCATGAGTAACATTGGAAGGTGTACTTCAGGGAGTTATTCATGTTGTATATCATACCGGGGGTAGCGACGAAGTTTTGTGGAGTTAGGTTTCTAGTAAGGTTAGCTTGTACATCCACGATAAATGTATACTAATTTTGAAAATTGAACCATTTTGTCGAACTTAAATAAAAAGCGTTGCAATGCACAAAAATTCCCAACAGTCAATTCGTCTATGACAGAGAGGACTTCGGATATTCTCCCAGTGACTTGGGACGTCCGCATTAATGAAAATTAAACGAGATCCTCAGCCGTTTAATTTACAATCCCGCCAATTGGTATCCGCACATAATTAAGCTCAACAGATGTATTCTCTCAAATTATTAACTTGATATCATCAGTAGCGTCTTAGTTTAAGAGAAAATCGCTTTCCTAACTGTTAGGAAGGAATAAACGAGTCGAACAAGCCAGGACCCCATCGTCTCGGCCGGCTATCCAAACCCATCCGCCCTGATTGGGGCGAACAGAGAGCCAACCAGGAGAAGCGGCCAATGAACGCTAGGTTGAAGTTCTTTTATTGGCTGTAAGTTAACCTTTCCAGAGCTTTCCACGGTCGCTTTAAATATATTGTTCACGAACTTTCCAATTTACCTTTATAATGAACGGTGTGATTTGCTAATTCATTCCTGTTGCCCTGCTCGTCCGATTCGTCTTCTCTCTGTCCTGTGGGGGGCCAGCGAATTCGGGTTTGATTGGGAATCAAGCGTCCATTCAGGCGAGGGACGAACACTTCAACTGGCGACGGTTTGAACCCTAATCAATATGTCCATATCGGCTGACGAGCTCAAGGCCATTCTACTGCAGCAACAAGCACAATTTGAGGCATCCCAACTCAGGCTGATCGAAACTCTTACGCGCCAACTCTCAATCCAGAACGGTTCACTGTCTACAAACGTCAAGCCGTCCGCATCGGTAGACGCCATCACTAACAGCATTACCGAATTTTCGTACGACCCCAATGCTGGCCTAACTTTTGAATCTTGGTTCAAGCGTTATGAAGATGTGTTCCGCGTTGAACTTGGAGACCATGATGACGATTGAAAAGTCTGATTGCTCTTAAGGAAACTTGGAACAGCAGAGCACTCCAGGTATGTCAACTTTATTTTGCCTAAGAACGCTCGAGACTGCACTTTTGAGGAGACTGTCAAATGCTTGGGCCAAATATTTGGAGAGCAGTCATCCATCTTCAACACACGATATCAATGCCTGAAGATCACCAAGGCAGACGCTGATGACTACGTCACTTATGCTGGCATCATCAGTCGCGAGTGTGAAAAATTCGACATCAAATCCATTACGGCAGATCAATTCAAATGCCTGATTTTTATCTGTGGCCTACATTCCCCACGCGATGCAGAGATTCGCACCAGGCTGCTGAGTAAACTTGAACAAGACCAGCAAATGACTCTACAGACCATAACTACTGAATGCCAACGATTGCTGAACCTCAAGCATGACACTCTTATGCTGGAGAAACAACAATCCATTCCAAATCTTAGTGTATTAAAGACAACCTCGAAGAAACCGCTTTCAAGTGAAACAGGCCAGGAAAAGCCCAGACAGAATACCAAGCCGCCGACTGCCTGTTGGAGATGTGGTGAGTGGCATTTTGTTCGAGTGTGTCCATTCCTGCAACACGTTTGCCACAAGTGTCATAAACGGGGACATAAGGAAACGCACTGTCGATGCAGACCGCAGTTCAAGCGTGCAAGTCATACGCGACCGCATTCAATTGTTCCCAAAAGATTCAGCAACTATAGTACGGTTCAAGCGGCCTACTCTGATGAACATGTGGCTCGCAGAAAGTACGTCAGATTTCACCTGAACGGACATCAAGTGCGTCTTCAGCTTGATACAGCCTCGGACATCACAATTATCTCCAGCAAAACTTGGCAATATATTGGTGCTCCGTCAATCAACCGAACGACACATGTTGCACTTAACGCTTCAGGAGATCAACTTAATCTCATTGGTGAGTTGCAGTGTGAAATGGTTTTTGGCGCTGCTCGGGCAAACGGTGTCGTGTACATTACGGGCCTGTCAAATTTGAATCTTCTTGGACTCGACTGGATCCAGAAGCTCCACTTGTTCGACATCCCCCTGAGTCAAGTCTGCAATACCCTCCGGCTCGGAGATACGAGGCCCTCTTCAGAAGGTGACGGACCAAACATCAACCTGATCGAGCAGCTACGAAGGAAATTCCCGGCTGTGTTTTGTAACGACTTGGGAAGATGCACAAAGACCAAAGCAAGCCTTACTCTCAAAGACGGTGCCAAACCCGTATTCCGACCCAAAAGACCGGTACCGTACGCTGCACGGCCGATTGTTGATGCGGAACTTGATCGTTTGGAGCGGGCAGGCGTCATCCAACCTGTGAACTACTCAGCGTGGGCAGCACCTATTGTTGTCGTCAAGAAGACCAATGGAGCCGTTCGTATCTGTGCTGACTACTCTACGGGATTGAATGCTGCTTTGAAAATGCACCAGTATCCTTTGCCAGTCCCAGAAGATTTATTTGCTAAGCTCAGTGGTGGCGCTTACTTTGCAAAGCTAGATTTATCAGATGCTTATCTTCAAATTGAAGTCGACGAAGCTTCAAAGGAATTGCTGGCAATCAATACGCATCGAGGGTTATACCAGTTCAACCGTTTGCCGTTTGGTGTCAAATCAGCTCCCGCGATTTTCCAACAAATTATGGATACGATGTTAGCTGGGTTATCAGGAGTCGCAGCTTACTTGGACGACATCATAATCAAAGCGTCCACCTTCCGAGAGCTGACGGAAAGACTGGAAGCAGTTCTCCACCGCGTTAACGACTACGGTTTCCACTTGAAAGCAGAAAAGTGCAATACTGGCATGAAGTGTGTAAAGTATCTTGGCTTCATCATCGACAAGGATGGCCGTCGTCCGGATCCTTCCAACATAAGCGCCATAAGACAGATGCCTCCACCTGACAATGTGGCGAAGCTCAGATCATCCTTGGGGTTGATCAGTCATTACAGCTCTTTTGTGCTTGAAATGCATCGGCTACGAGGACCACTCAATGAACTTCTGGTAAAGGATCGCAAATTTGTGTGGTCTCCTGAATGTCAAGCCGCATTTGATAATGTCAAGTCTATATTGTGTTCTGACCTATTGCTAACGCATTTCAATCCGGAGCTGGAGATAGTAGTTGCTGCTGATGCGTCAGACTACGGAATTGGAGCAGTCATATCCCACATTTTCCCCAATGGTTCGGAGAAAGCTGTGGCGCATGCGGCCGGATCACTCACCCCAGCGGAACGTAACTATGGACAAATCGAAAAAGAAGCTTTAGCCATAGCGTTTGCAGTCAAGCGATTTCACAAAATGCTCTATGGACGAAAATTCACGCTGTTTACTGACCACAAAACCCTGGTCGCAATCTTTGGATCAAAGAAAGGCATTCCGCTCTGCACGGCCAGTCGTCTCCAACGCTGGGCAACGGTTCTACTTGGTTACGATTTCGTCGTCAAATATCAATCTACACACAACATTGGTCAAGCAGATGCGTTATCTCGTTTAATTGGTACACAACATCAAGAACCAGAGGATTTGGTAGTTGCTCAAATCTCCGTAGAACCCCAAGTACAGCAAGTTGTGTCTGATATTTTTGATGCCTTAACAGTAACATTCGAAATGGTGCGGGAAGCGACCCAGCATGATTCTACCCTTCAACAAGTGATTGATTTCCACCTCAATGGATGGCCTAAGAGAGTTACAACGCCGGAGCTTCAACAATTCCACCAACGGAAGGAAGCCCTATCGGTCGTCAGAAACTGCCTGCTGTTCTCAGATCGCGTCGTCATTCCACACATCCTTCAAGATAGAGTCCTCCGACAATTTCATACTGGCCACCCGGGAATGAATCGCATGAAATCCCTGGTACGAAGCTATGTGTATTGGCCCTATATGGATTCCCAGATCGAGAGTTTAACCAAGAATTGTCACCGATGTGCAAGTGTATCAAAACAACCAAGGAAGTCGGAATTGCAATTCTGGCGAATACCAACGGAACCATGGTCAAGGTTACACATCGACTTTGCAGGTCCAATTGATGGTCACCATTTTCTCATTGTTGTCGATGCCCACAGTAAATGGCCGGAGCTGATTCCAATGGTCAGAACCACAGCAGCAGCCACTGTCTCCGCTCTTCGACAGATATTTTCTCGTTTCGGTGTTCCCCACACGTTGGTTTCGGACAATGGAACACAATTTACCTCATCTGAATTTGTCGTCTTCCGTCGCAGAAACGCGATCGTCCACGTAAGGTCTCCACCCTTCCACCCACAATCGAACGGGCAAGCGGAACGATTTGTGGATACCCTCAAAAGAGCTTTGCTAAAGATGAAGGGGGAAGGTACCCTGGAGGAGATTCTTGACACATTTCTGCTGACGTATCGCACAACTCCGAATCCGCAGACTCCGAACGCCCTATCTCCGGCTGAAACTTTGTTTCAAAGGAAAATCCGTGTGCCGCATGATGCCCTCAGGCCCAGGAAGGATCAGTTGCTGTCCCGCAACTATCAGATGGAGCGACAATTCAACATCCGACACGGTGCTCGGAAGCGAAGCTTTAATGTTGGTCAACAAGTTCTGGCGAGAGACTATCGCATCCACTATCCTAAATGGGCTATGGGCCATGTACTATACAAACGTGGTAACGTGATATACGGTATCCAGGTTGGGACGGCAGTTTGGGTAAGACATGCCAATCAGCTGCTAGCGGCACGGACTGGGGAACAAGTGCAACAACAAGTACCGGCAACGCAGTTACCTCTGGACATCCTGGCAGACGCCAGTGAAGCGACGACTCCCCCGCATGTTCCAACACCGCAAGCACAAAATTCACCCCGAAACCTAGCAGCACAGCGGCCGAAGCGGCGACGCAAATTCGTATCACCCATGCAAGTCAACCCCAAGCTGAAATCGTACAACACAACTCAAAGGGGGGAAGTGTTAGGAAGGAATAAACGAGTCGAACAAGCCAGGACCCCATCGTCTCGGCCGGCTATCCAAACCCATCCGCCCTGATTGGGGCGAACAGAGAGCCAACCAGGAGAAGCGGCCAATGAACGCTAGGTTGAAGTTCTTTTATTGGCTGTAAGTTAACCTTTCCAGAGCTTTCCACGGTCGCTTTAAATATATTGTTCACGAACTTTCCAATTTACCTTTATAATGAACGGTGTGATTTGCTAATTCATTCCTGTTGCCCTGCTCGTCCGATTCGTCTTCTCTCTGTCCTGTGGGGGGCCAGCGAATTCGGGTTTGATTGGGAATCAAGCGTCCATTCAGGCGAGGGACGAACACTTCACTAACCTTGTCAATTATTAGCCTAAATCCATGCTCGAAAGTAACATGTGGTCTACGTAGTTGAATGTCCTCAATGCGAAAGAATACAGAAAACAAGTTTCCAGTCAGCGATCAGATATTGCAGTTTACTCAGATATTAAGAGAAAGCTAGTACAATGTTTGTAACTTAACAGCTAAATAGACAAGCAATTGGCAGAAATCTCAGAGTTAACAAATTCTCTCAAAATCATACAGTCATTATACACTATTTCGATTGTTCTCCTTAGTCTCATGCGCAATACAAGCAGAAACACATAAACAAATCTATACATGGGAAAACATTGGCACACCAATAACATTGTCAAAATCAAGACCAAGGCAATCTGATTGATTACCTCAAGAGTTTCAGTGCACTTAGCACAGGTTGAGAGGCTCGAGTTAGCAACGATTCACTGATGGCCAACATTATCGTATTCCGGTTAATTAATAGCAATTTGAATGCAGTCTTCGGATCGACATTGTGAACATTTCTTATGTGTTTGGTGATAGATGATGACGGAATCCGGTTCATTCTGCGGGTCGCTACAGTTGGTTGCCTCATCATTTGTTCCACCCATTTTGGCAAGTGTTCAGTCACCCTCTGAGCCAACGGGCGGTTAGTCCTACCTATGGACTTACGTCTATCCCCAAAATAGACTCCGATTTAAGCGTAGTTATCCTTATTCAATATTACAATGTCTGATACTCAAATGTGTTTTATCAGTTCACCTGCAGTTGCATTCACATTTACATCGGTAGGAATAACCGTCGGTTGGCTCAGAGGGTGGCTGAACACTTTCCAAAATGGGTGAAACAAATGATGAGGCAACCAACTGGAACGACCTCCAGAATGAACCGGATTCCTTCATCATCTATCACCAAGCACCTCATGACAACTTTTCACAACGTCGATCAGAATACTGCATTCAATGTGCTATTACGTAATCGGAACACGATAATATTGGCGATCAGTGAAGCGTTGCTAACTCGAGCCTCTCAACCTGTGCTGGGTGCACTGAAACTCTTGAGGCAATCAATGAGATTGCCTTGGTCTTGATTTTGACGATGTTATTGGTGTGCCAATGTTTTCTCATGTATGGATTTGTGTATGTGTTTCTGCTTGTATTGTGTATACTACGGAGGAGAGCAATGAAATATTGAAGTAATCATTACGTCGACCGCTTAACGAGCCAAATATTATTATGCAGCGCTGCTCCATTTGTTTTCGTATAATTTGATCAGACCATGAAAACACCCTTGTTTCAAAAGTAATGTAGTATAACGGATCACTATTTAATGAGACTGCTGAATGTTTCTCATAGATTTCATGGTATGGATGATATCTGAAGCATGATGTTCCTTGTATTAAATTTCACAGAAATATATGGTGATCCAGGTTGCATTATGTTACACGTTTGTGCCCTCTGACCATTTGCGAATGAGCAACATATCGACTAACTACGCGACAAAAGGTAGGTCGTAAGGTCACATGCAAGCGAAGTAAGCGGTGTCTTCATTTTGAGAACATTTCATTACCACAAGTGGTTTGAGCCTAAAGAATAGTTGCTTCTGGACGCACATTATTGGGAGATGCCTTTTTTGGCAGCTACTTCTGCAAACTTAAAGACTCTGGCGTTTGCATTACGATAGATGAAACTAAGGGCCTGGTAGGAATCGACCTGATGACCCGTTTCACTCAGCTGTTTCGCAATTTGGTAAGATGGTAGGTTGTTTTCGGCACAGGACCGAGTTGCGGCCGGTCTGGAAAGATAACGCTACGCTTTAGAATGTGTTCACCAACCTGCTTGCAGAAGAGACCGTCCGTTCTACGGATGTAACTACCTCCAGAGTTTCACAAAAATCGATAGATTCAGTACGATATAGCGGAGATCGGCTTATTACGCTTGATTGGGGACACTGGCAACTTCTTGGTTATCCAGATAGGGCACAATTTATCGGCAACGAATGCACGTCGTATTGCAACTGCGATGCTTCGTTCTATTTGCTTAGCTAGAACATCAATTTTGAGGGGCAGTCGCAGATAAACAGATATTTTTGGTGCAGAAAGAACCACCGGCTGTTCACTTGCCGCGGGTGGCTATGAAACCTATTAAAGGATACTGGGCTGCCATTTGACCGTAGGATTTGCGTGATGAATTGTGATTCAGTCTCTATGCACGTCGTACCGCATATTCTGCTGGCCCGATAAACAACGTTTTGAAAAAATGTCCTTTATATTAAACCGGTGTAAGATTGATGAATTGTTTAAGCAAACCGGTACAGATAGCTTTGCGGTAAACGGTGCACTTTTCGCGCCATGTTCTCGTCTCGTTAGTGGTATGTCCAGAAAAGGCAGACGGTTTTCCTCCTCATCTTCATAGGTGAAGCGGACATTTGGGTGTGCAAAATCATATATCTAAGAAGTGACTGATCCGCCTCTAAGAATGGTGTGATCCGTAATGTGCCGTTCACTAACCAATTATTGAGGCACAATTGTCCGAGGTCTAGATCAAAGCACGACTCCACCATCGCCATGAAGATGTCTACCAGCAGATGGTCAAGTAGATTCCCCATGGCTTCGTCATCTACCTGTTGATAATCCTGTTCCTCGAACATAATGAATAAATTCTCCATTCAAAGCATCAAAAAACTTGAGAAACACTACAGAAACCAGCAGAGGCATTTTCTCATTAGTGAAAAAGTCACATAAGAAATTCAATGCCTCTCTCAGCAGAATGGTAGTAAACAGATACTCCACACGTATGGAACACATCACCTTGCACGAATTCATAAATTCGCGTAAAGGTTCAATAAACTCAAAGGTAACATTGAAGTTGTGCTTCACTATCATTTTTTTAAACTGGAGTAGTTCGATTAGCCAACGTGATTGCTTGTGGTACGGTGAGTCATATATGGATAAGATTTTTCTGCGTGTAATAACTTATGAATTTTGGGTAAGCTAATTATCTATGGGATGTCGGTACAAATTTGATGTCATGTGTGTTAGTCTCGCATGAAGCAATAATATTTTCAGATATTTGCTTACCGTACTCTCAATTTGTATTATGTTATTTGCAATTTGCTTTCACTTGAATTTTGATTTGTCGTGCAGGATCCATTCCATCTTGTTTTTATAATCCGACTTATCAATGGTAACTAAACAATTACCTTTGGTTCTCAAATCACTTAGGGTTTTGATGCGTTTGCTATCCAGGCACCATGAATGACGAATCGGAGCCATCATGAAACCTCTGGCTATGTTAACTAGCGTATGTTTGATACAATTGTGGTTCACTTAAATTGTTAGTGTTAGCTTCAAGTGTCGATCAATATGTTTACAAATTATGCCGCAACCTGGATGTCACTGACCTTCTTTGGTTGGATTTTAAAATGTACAAATAACATACACCGCTTTAATTTGTTCCCTATATAATGAGGCCGAAAAATGATCGTCCATATATTTAGCTAAATTGCCATGGAAAGATATTCAGCATTTTTAAGAAATCTACGTTTATCCTTAACTGGCATTATTTTCTTTCTGCAAATGAGGGTTTTACAACAGTTCAAATACTTGATTCTACCGACTAAATGAAAGTTGTAAACAATGGACTCACGACATTCATGTATCTCAGGCAAGTTTAATAGCATTCTGTTGGCCACCTCCAAGTATGGATTGGCAAGGCTTCTTATGTTGTGAGAGTTGGCTTCAATGTATTGGGGCGCAGCAAGTTACAAAACTGTCCAGGGAATTTAACGTTTCGTTCGCACTGACACAGAAAACAAATACGCACGTTCTTCGTGGCAATACGTAATTTAATTTTACCAGACTAGCAAGGACACAAATGTTGTCAGTCAGGAGTATTCGTCTAAGAATTGTGAAGCACTAAGTACCCAGAGTTAATTCAATAGAATGGTTGGCGGGCGGACTGTTAGTTGAGGTGGGCAATTTGGTTGAGATGGTTCCGTCACAAAGAATGGGTGACCTCAGCAGTGCCCGTTTATGTAGCGAAGCGGCGCGGTGATGCTGACTGATCGAACTTCTAGCCTTCAGTCTGAGTTTGAATCGTTTGACGTGCACATGACCATGTAAATCGATCTCTGGTCCGTCCCTCTCAGCGTAAGCACGCGTGCCTCTTCGTTTGACGTCATCGTGAGACGCATTTGTCTGGCATTCTGTTCCGTTATACTTAGTTAACTAATTCGGTGATCTTTCATCCGTAATGCTGTGTATGACATCTATATCAAAGTGTCAGTATATTGAGTTGTCTGTATAATACCATGCTTCCAAGAATTCTTTAGCATGCCTCGATTTTCCATGGGTTAGTATCTATACATTTTCTAGATCGAAGTGGTCGCCTTCCTGGTCTTCATGCATGGAAACCAGTGAATGCGGGTAGTATGACCATTCGATGTTCGTTGATCCGTGTTGGAAGTTTCCTTTCAGTTTGTCCGATGAAATGTTTGTCGCAGTTTTTACAGCCTATTTTGTAGATAAGATCACTCGGGCCGCCTTGTTTGACTTCGGCTTAAAAAGTAATCCTCTCAAAGTAACAGTTTGTTTCTGGGCTACAAAGGTTCCATTTTGTCCTAGCAATCTCGGTGCTAGTTCAGGCTCGTATTAAGTGTAAGGTTGCGCAACCCATTTATCTACCTTTACCCGCATTTTTGTGGCACTCCTTTCTTTAAAGTTGCTCTGATGAAATGTTTCGGATGCCCGTTCGCCATAATGAGACGTAAGCCGCGTTTACTGGTTTCCATGCCCGAAGACCAAGAAGGCGACAACTTGGAGCTAGATAAATTAATGATACTAAAGGTACTAACCCACTGAAATTCGAAGCGTGTCATAGAATTCCTGGAAGCATGGTATTATACAGACAACTCAATAAACCGACGCTTTGATATAGATGTCATACACAACATTACGGATGAAAGGTCACCGAATTAGTTAACCAAGTATAACGGAACAGAATGCTAAACAAATGCGTCCACGACGATGTCAAACGAAGAGGCACGCGTGTTTACGCTGAAAGGGACGGATCAGAGAGCGATTTCGATGGTCATGTGCACCTCGAACGATTCAAACTCAGACTGAAGGCTAAAAGTCCGATCAGTCAGCATCACCGCGCCGCTCAGCTACATAAACGTGGAATGACGGTGTCACCTCGAGTGGTGACGGAGCGTTTGCAACCAAACTGTCGAGCTCAGCGAACCATCAGACCACAAAATCTAAGCTATCCTCGTTTAATAGAATAATATGTAAACACACGTTGCAAGATAACACCATTGCGTGCCTTCAGATCATTGTTGAAGGAGCAAGGTGTCAAATATGACAAAAAATCAATACATTGCTAGCAGTTGGTCACACGCAAAGGAAGTAACCAGTGGCTAAATTTTGTCGACGCATCACAGCTTCCACGGGATTTTGAGTGTAACAACCATTTGCTTATAGATTCATATTTTTATACTGTTCAACTTGCCTCTTCTTGTTCTATTCACCTGAGTCCATTGAAATCAATGCTTCTATTTTATTCATTCATTTAGTTAATTGTTCTCCAAGCTTGTTTGTGTAATTTGGCTTCTGGCGTGCGTGCAAAATCTTGCGCTTGCCAACGTTAAGGGTAATTACGTTTGTCTTTGACCATCCAACGTCTTGTTTTAACTAACTTTGCAGCAGATAAGTGTCTTCCTGTCTATCGATCATCCGCCATGTCTTGATTACATCTGCAAAAGCAGGATATTTTGCTCAAGGACACGTGCGAGATCGTCAATGGAGACCATGAATAAGCGCGTTTTCCTGATAGTGACCCTGTGGAAACCTTCAGTTCACATCAATTGATTCGATAAAAGAGCACCGAACTCAAACCTGAAGGCAGTGCTGAAGGAGGAATGTGCCATCCATGCAAGAAGGGGGTTAGTTAATCCGTAATTTTGCAGCAGGTTGAGGAAAATGCGGTTAACTAAGCGGTCAATAGCTTTAAAAATGCCGAGTTTGATGACATCATTGTCAGCTCCATAATAAACTGTTTCAGTCCAACTGGCACTCCCAATCAATAGATTGATAGTACCTATCGATGATGACGGAAGCCGTGTTCATACGAGGCCATTAAATGATGTTTCTAGTTGGTGCATTTTTGCTTTAGCTTTGATGGGGTCCATCGCCCTTGTGAGCACCGTAAGACTATCAAAAGGCGATATAAGGCGGGTTATGAACGAATAATATCCTTGAAAATCGGGATACTTATACCCTTTAACCACATGCTGGAGACCTGTTGTTTATCCAGGCATATTTGGAAAAATCGGATTAATGGCTTAGTTATCCTCTTAGTTAGGTCCTGCAAAGTTTTCAGAGGAACGTTGTCAACTCCGTTGGAATTAAAAGCCACAACGCTAGCAGATTCCTCAAAACGGTCGCTGGACTAAAGGTGCCATGTGTAAATGCTGGCATCTGGGACAAATAAGTGACATATTCTGGTAGCGCTTCTGAATATTGAATCACGATACATCCGTACAGCGTTGGATGCATCGTAAGCAGATTTTACTCATCCATTTTCTGGTAAGTTTGGGAAACACCACACTTCAATCTACCGAGATTGTTCACTTGTTTGCACAGATGCTTGTTGTTAGCAAATAGTTAGGCTACGTTGGTGTTCTAATCTGTCCTTACAGAAATGTGTGATAAAAGGATTACAATCCACCACGTACTTGCTCCGTTTGTCCGGAATAGGGTTCTTTTTGTACACATGTCACGCTGTCTATTACTGTTATGTGCGTTTGTGCACTGCATATTATGAATGAAGGTGCTAATGAAGAACGAAGTAACCTTCTTCTGATGCGGATCTAACTAGACCAATGATGCCGTCAATAAAATCTAGCCATGCGCTTTCAGGAAAATAGTCGTACGAAAATTCCCTGATGACATATTCAGTATATTCCCTTTTCGGAATTGTGAGTATTCGAAGCAAGTCCTCTGGTTCTTGTGAATATTTCGCATAAGACACAAAATCGTGAAGTATAAAGATGTGATCACTCCACCCCAGTGAACTCTCTATCTTTGGTTTCTCGATCATAAGCTCTATTTTTGTGAGCACTAATGAAGCATTGATACTTTAATTACAGCTCTGAATCATTTGGCTGATCTGACTTGGTTGAAGACTACTCGGATGATATCAAAATGTTCCTGCTGATCGGCATTAAATTCCTTGTAGCGGGATACCGGAACTTCCAGATCGGGAACACCGAAGTCACTTGAATTGAGAAAATGACTGTATCGCCGTCACAAGACCGTTCCCAAAGACAGTGTCAAGCGGGCGTCTAGCTCTAGGGTGAACATTGAGGAAGATAAACAAGCTCCACAATTGCCATTCTATGTATTGTGGTCGGTGTGGGTGATTTCGGGGTACAACCTTGTTTCTTTTAAGGATATGACTTCCCAGGTCTATGATGCCTTATGGAGCCGGGTTAGGGCACTACGGAATATCCTAGAAAATATGAATGAAACATGACTTGAACCGGACGCGAGATGTTAATAACAGGAAAGCTTCTGTTTCATATGCTGAACCTAATATTACTCGGAATAGTCTCGGTTCACTGTAGTGCTCTGGGTTTTGGGGTGACGGGTGAATCATGTCAAGTTGGCTGGCTTAGCTACAACACCTATAATGTCACATATAAAGTTTAACTTGTTCGCCTCATGGAGTTGTTTTCCTTTTACGTAAGTTGATGTCGATTCTGTAAAGTTAGTGCAAATTAGCTGTGGTACACTATGAAGTATCTCAGTGACCATTTTTGCTAACAATATTGTGGTCAACCACACAGCTGATATGCAACGAACGAGTGTACGCTGTGTAAGCAAATATTCGCATTGTTTATGTTTTTAGGTCTAGGAGAAGTAACTGATGGCCTACGTTTCCTAGTACCTTTGACAGCAACCACCTTCAAAACACCAATATCGTCGACCTCTTTGTAAATTTCCTTAACATTGGAGAACTGAAGCGATTGTTTATGAAGAGTATAAAAGTAAATGCTTGACATGCCCCACAGGATGATATGGGTGTATATTATATATTAATTAACAATGTCAGTAAAAGAATATGTGAGGTTTTTGACTCACAAGGATTTTGGAGCAGCATATATCCGAGAACTCCTGCTTAAATTTAAAGTGGGCTATGCTACCGTCCACTATTTATTCAGCACTAGTGCCATAATATGTTGTTCATGGGCCGTACCACGTAGTATATTTGTGCCACGGTAGCGTCAATGTGTTGTTGGAATATAGATACGAAAGAAGCATTAATTACATGCGCTGAAACGACATTCTAAGGCTGTAACACTCGGAACGACAGAACGTTTAGTCGACATTCTAGTCGGCTGTATTGCATGGATCGCTAAGTATAATGACTCCTTACATATGTGTTCTACAGATTTGCAGAGAAAATGTGACATGCGTGACTGGGGTTTTCAGGATCTGATACACCATCAGGAGATTCCCACCTAGACACTGATAACGTGCGTTGTACAAGTTTAACGTTTTATTCTTTAATGGTAAGAAAATATGAGGCAGACCTCTGACGTTTTTTGTCGTCTTACGTTGTGCCGTATCGAGCTTGGTGAGCCGGTGCTTCTTCCATGCTTTCCATGCTGAGCGGTCGTATTCCGCCTGAGGCCTCAGGTACGCCAGAAGCACTTTAGGAACGACTGAGGAGAGAAACGACCCAAATGCTCTACGAACAGAACCGGAATGCTGGTTTGGTTTCTTAGATGTCTTTTCAGTTTGCCGCAAAGTTGCACGGGCAAACCGATATGGCAATGTTGCGAATCCCGATGTAGAACTGGTGGCTCTGGTCGGTAGTTTTGGCTACTATGCTGGTGTTGATTGCGAACTTTCTTCTTATTGCCGCTGAACTGCAGCATGTTCTGGATAGACCAAGTGAATTATATCTCCAGATAATCTTGTAGGGTTGTGTGATCCACCACTGCACGGATAAACGCCAAGTCTTTAGATGAAAGTAAATAGTAGGCGGTTTGAAAACAACAACCTCGTGAGATTATTTATGAAGACCAGTAACATGTAGGGTCCGAGTACCGTGACCTGAGATACCTCGAACTGATTTCCTATCCGTCACGATCGAGGGCTGTGAATGGATCAATTCACGTAACTTTGAAAGAGAAAACTATCCTGCTCAAAACGGATTCGTGAATTCCATTATTCTGGAGTTTGTGCAGTAGAATGCGATGAATCACACAAGCAAAAGTTTTAAGAAATCCGGGTTAGCGACATCTAATTCTTCCCCAGCATATAGAGAATCCGTCCAGCATGCTCGAATGATCTACATGTTAGTAGCATAGGTCTGAATTTGACGAAATGCGAGGGTACTAGCCTCAAAATGTATACTTGCATCTGTATCCACACCTTCCGTGTTATCCAGCATCAAATTCATAGCAAACTGGTTCTGAGAAACCTACTATCCTTGCATACACACATGTTCCTGGAGTGGATAAACTTCACCCTAAAACACTACAGACAGCGGCCATTCACCTAGCCCACCAACTTGCCGGATTCTTTCAGAGAAGTCCGTCTGATCCTACCAATTACCGTCCGGTAGCACTTCTCTCTGCTATTTCCAAATTCGTGGAATTTATCATCGCTGACGTAATTATGGGCTACTTGGAAAACGTAGGCGATGCATTATTAGCATGGGTTGGTAGTTTTCTCCGTGAACAGCAGTTCTAGGTTACAGTCCGAACATTTGTGCCCGACCCTAATCTAGTGGAGTGCGACGATCTTGCGAGAGCCATCTCCACAAAAATTTTATTTTTTCGGATGACGTTAACAGTTGGCCGGCGATCAAGAGAATGGACGACCACAAGCTCCGCCATGTGCGACCTAGATGGGACCTGGTATTGACCGGCGAGGAATTCACTGCCATTAAATGTGGTCAAGTGACACATTCCGCACTGCCGCTATAGACACGCCTATCTCTGGAAAATTGGGGTAAATGATCTGCAGAGAAGCCCTCAGGAACTTGACCTCAATGTGCTGGTGCAGAATGACTTTGCTTAATCCAGACAGTCGGAATCCGGTTCAAAAGTGGTAACGAGCACGTTGTTAGCTTGCGGATGGCATTCGAATATTATGTTTTATTCATCTTCTCTATGATGCTCCATGCCTACGTGCATTTACAAGTAGAATACGCAATCCAGGCTTGGCACGCTCGGCTAAACCGTGAGTGTACAGCGCTCGAAACTCACCATGATCGAGCAACAAATTATGTCAAGGCATTTTGCAACCTTTCACACAAGCAGCGACTACTACACTCGGATTGTTCAGTAGACGCTACGGATGGCTACGTGGAGACCTCATATTCGTCTACCAGATACGGAACGAGCCCAGGTACACACGTTGTCACCTACTGCAACTCACCTCAAACACCAACTTCACAGGCAGTAGCCTGAAACTGAGTCAACAACACAGTCGGCTTTTCACTAAGGCTGGACGAACCCCAGCTCACAGCGACTCAGTGATTCCACCATAAGTGGACATCGAAGATTTCGGTGCGTACGCTGTTTATGCGCTCAACGACAGTCTGGACGTTAGGAATTCTACCCGACCGGACGCACCATAACTGAGCGGACCGGTTTAGTCGTTAACATATTTGTGAAAGAGTATATGTATATTAAGAGAAATGTGTTAGCCATGACATTCCAGCTCTACTTCTCAACCTGTTCAACTTTTCCATGGCAAACCGTATTTATCGAACCACATAGGAACATGCTACCTTCATCGCCATACACAAAAAGGGCCGTCAGCAGTACATGGAAAACTCTCGCCCCATCAGCCACTCGCCTATAGCTTCAAGATTAACGGAATTAAGAGTCAAAGAAACCTTGCTCACATTATTGCGTACTTGTAACCTCGTGAATCGGCAACAACATGGAATTTGCTTTCCAAATGCTGTCAGACCTGCCAATTTGATTCCCTCAACCACGTAACTCAGCAGATTGACAACAAGCAAGCACTAGCCATCATCTTCCTTGACATGACAAAAGCATTTGACAGAGTACCACGTACAGAACTCTTGATGAAACTGAAATCATAGCTATCTCCGGCAAACTGCACACTTGGTTCTCATCATATATTACATCTCGTTCACAGTCATTAATGGCTGGGAACTTTATGTCACTTCCAAAACCAGTTAAAAGTGGCATGATTCAAGGAACCGTTTTAGGCCCTCTACTTTTCATGCTCTATATCATTGACGTGTTCCAGGTTTTTAAACATGGGACACCCTACCTCTTTGCCGAGGACATCAAAATTGTCTTCTCATTTCATCCGTCAAAGTTCCACACCGCCTTCTCCTATTTACCATACGACTTAAGAGCCCTAGCTGCATGGTCCGACACATGGAAGTTGGCATTCACACCAGCAAAATGCAATGTCCTTACATACAGATGCACCATGTCAACCAATACCTTAATGCTACAAGGCACTCCATTAGGGAACTGCCTAACAGTGCGGGACTTAGGCGTTAACTACTCCTGTTCGCTGAACCTCGCGGAACAAGTAGTTTATTTCGCAGCAAAAGCGCGCTCTCTCGTAGGATGCATCCTCAAAACCATGATAATACATGAATCTAGAACTGCGCTCTACAAAACATGTTCACGGCCTCTGCTTGAGTACCGATCTATAGTATTCACCAACCTAAGAAAATGTGACAGAATAGCCCTCGAAAAGGTTCAGCGTACCTTCGCAAAACGCCTCCTGAGGCACTCAAGTCTCAGCTACCGTGACCGATGTAACACACTTACGGTTGACCCATTAGGGCTGCTCCGACTGAAAACCAACCTCGCTTTTTATACTCGTTTATTAACAATCCCAATTGGAGCCCACTAACCCCTGTCTCTGACACATATAACAGTTCGTACCCCCAACTTGACAGACCCCACTCGATTATCCTACCAGGAACGCGCAGTAATATTCGCTCCAACTTCTGTCTCAACAGATACGCACATGTATGGAATAGGTCACCTCTCACAATAAGGGCATCTTTGAATATAAACCAGTTCCGCTTCTCTATAAGCAAATACCTTTCTGTCACACAAGTTTTCAAACTACTGAATATCAACCGTCCAGAAGACGAGATTTTGAAACTGGACCAGACCACTTATAATCGCCTTTTCTTACCTACCCACACTATCTTCTTCCCGATTCCTAATATTCCTATCTGCCTGCTTCTTCCAACAACCTCTTATGTCTTCCATAAACTGGGCATCAGCCATCGGATACCCAATGACTCTGCATTCCGTCAAACCTTCCACATCTGGCTAGCTCGAGACATCCGCCTCTGGCGGATATGTTCAAAATGTCCGCCGGCGTTCTGCTTGCAGTGCAAAAACCGCTTTGTGCAATTGGCGAACATCTTCTCTAATGTATCCCTCATGATCGCGTGACATTCGTTCACAATGTTCTTTCGATTGGTCTAATGTACGCAGCCCTGTTTTGTACACTCGCCGCTTCAAATAGCACCATAGAGAAAGGTCCATGGGGTTGGAATCTGGTGAGCGAGCAGGCCACTCCATTGGTCCACCACGTTCGATCTAATGGTGGCCAAATCTGTCGGTGAGGTAAGCACGCACCATTTAACCAGAATGTGCATGTGCACCATCCTTCTGCCAACCAATAGTACTGCATGCCCCTTCAGCCTCCAAATGAGGAAGCACAACTCTCTGCAGCATTTCCATGTACGACGATGCTAGGAAATGATAAGGCTTTAGTGCCTCAATACAACAACCTACTGGTCACATTCCTGGAACGGAACTATGAGCCCAAGATTTCCTGGCTTATTAATCCGGTCAAAACCATCAGTTTCACACTGTGGTGCATATGTAATGCGGTGAATTTTCATGGGTTGCTGGTAGCCCAAGTGTTATGTTTCATTGTTCCATGCAGATGAAACAATGCCTGATCTGTAAAGATAACAGAACGAATATCCCCGTGATCCAGATCTTAGCGGCAAAATTCATGCCGCTTCTCTGGAACGCAGGGGTTCAAAACCTGCACTTGAAGTGAACGGAATCTTCCAAGCGTTCGTTCCTGCAATATCCGGTGTATCGCACATCGGGTCGTGTCACAGTGCTGTGCGATCCGACGAATGCTGAGGTGAGCACATTTTGATAATTCACTGACTACAGCGCAAACCGAACAGGCGTCCGTGGTGATGTGAGCCGTTCTGTTCTCTTCATGTCACACACACTCCCAGTTTGCTCGAACTTCGTCATTAGTTTAAGCAAGTACCGGTCGGTGACAGGACGCATTCCTGCGTTCATTGCACTGTATTTTCTTAAAGCCGATGCGGCGTTTAACCGCATTCCCCGTACAGGCGAATATTCAGCGGGTGCTGAGTAACAGGCACGTTACGTGATCCCGACTGCATTGGCTGCTCGTGCTTCATTACCTGTGATTAAATAACATTGACAAGAATTGCAATACTTTACCTCGTCCTCAGCTGAGCTGCCATCACGTGCGTACATTCACGCCGCAGTTTTGGTTGCCTAGGCTGACTTCGCTGCGTAGCCAGCGAGACACACACAGCTAACGATCGATCGCTCCAACGCCTACGCTTGGCCATGATCTTCCGCACTCGGTGCGAATTTAGCTGACAGCTAACGAACGCCAAAAACGAGTTGTAGCTGTCGCTACACATCTCGCTTATGATCGGAACAGCCTCATGTCGGTGCGCCTTTAGAGGTTAGGATTTTTCTCAGCTGAGCCCTGCACTAAACCACTCGTCGGCCGCGAATTCCATACGTCTGCACCAGTAAGGTGAGAGAGAAATTCATGTCACCGCACGAGCAGTAGCATTTTGCCAATCTCGCTAAACATTGGATGGCTATTGGATGTCGGGGTTAACAATTGTATATGACAGGCCTTCACCATAAAGAGCCACGGTAGGTAAATTAAACCTAATTGGCTTCCTTTCGTTAGACTATTCCTGCTACACATTCAGAATTATCCACATTATTGGCGCTCTTTTTATTCGTTTGTTTTCTGCTTGAAGCTTACCATGCAATTTTCAATCTTTTACGTTTTATGCATCCGTAACGGATATTTTTCATGTAGTCTAATAGTGTTAATTCCACTACGTATTAACTATTTTTATCATGGTATATACCTCTTCCAAAAATACGTATTCAACTGACCAATTATCATAATCATTGATATATATGTTTTGGTTTTGCAACATAATACACGGATTTCTATCAATACTGTTTTCTACTTTACCTTTTTTAGTACAGCCTGATGTCGTCCCGGTGTGGTTTTATCAGTCTCAACAGTTTTTAATTTATCTTAAAAATCCCAGGTAATTGCGCGACACCTTTTACCCTAGCATATATACTCACACGTCCAAGGGTATTTCCTTGCCTGGTTTGGCTCGAAGACACTTAGTCCATATATGGATATATATATTGTATATATATATATATTGTATGTACGTATACATTTATATACATATATATATATATTTTTTCCACACTGCCTTGTGGGTCAGGCTATTGAGCCAAAGGCTCCCGGTGGAGTCCCTCAAGCAAATCTCCAAACTACCCACTGCTTTGTGGGTCAGGCTATTGAGCCAAAGGCTCCGGGTGGAGTCCCTCAAGCAAACCTCCAAAGCACAACGACCACCTCGCGTGCGATTGCCCACTAATGCAATCGCATCCCTGCGCGAAAAGCACTCAGCGTCGGGTGCTGGAACGTGCGCACACCGCTGGACCGGAACTCCAGCGAGCGCCCGGAGCGACGCACTGCCCTAATCGCGATGGAGCTGGCACTCTACAACATTGCTATTGCGGCGCTCAGTGACACTCGGTTCGCTGAGCAAGGTAAGTTGCATGTGGTAGGTGCTGGCTACACATTCTACTGGGTGGGCAACGCCGCCTCAGCACCACGTGAACTTGGGGTCGGATTTGCAATATCCGATCGCCTCCATGGCCAGCTGGTGGGTGAAACAACAGGCATCAGCGCGCGATTGATGACTGTTCGCCTACGAATCGGAAGAGGTAAGATTGCTACTTTTATAAGCACGTAAGGTCCGACCATGTGTTATCCTGATGACACGCGTGATCAGTTCTACACTGAGCTATCCCCCGTGATACGGTCTGTGCCGAGGAGCGACCGACTATTTCTGCTGGGTGATTTCAAGGCGCGCGTTGGGCGTGATGCATCAGCTTGGACAGATGTTATCGGTGCGTATGGCATTGGTTCAGCGAATACGAACGGTGACAGGCTGCTCTCACTGTGTGCCACTCACGCCCTGACGAGTACGAGCACTCGGTTTGCACTAATTGCGAGTGATATATCAACTTGGACAGACCAACGGAGTGGTCACGCTCACCTGCTCGACTATATCATCGTACGTCGGCGTGATATGCGTTAAATGGGCATGACACGTGTACTGCGTGGAGCTGAGTGTGGCACTAATCACAAGTTGGTGCGGAACAAACTGTACATATATTTTCGTAAATCTGTGTATTGCACTCCCGCCGTGAATCGGCGTAAATTTAACATACTCTCCCTCGGTACTGTGGCGAAACGTACTGGGTTGGAGAAGGCGCTGGCTGCACGCCTGTGTGATGTGAACTGCATAGCCACAGTGGGCGACCTGTGGAACCACATTCGTGATCAGGTGACAGCTGTTGCCTAGGAGACCATCAGGCGCGCAAACTGTAAACGGCCTGATTGGTTTGATGACAACAATGCGACGATCGGCGCATTGGTGTCGGAGAAGAATGCAGCATTTGCTGCACATGTTGCAGATCCCAGTGACTTGGGGAGGAGGAGTCAGTTTCGCAAACTTCGACGGCGACTGACCCGAGAGCTCCGTCGTATTAAAAATGCATGGTGGACGGAGAAGGCGAAGCAGTTGGAATGCTACGCTGAACGCCGTCAACACAAGGAATTCTTTGACTCGTTGAAGGTGGTGTTTGGACCGAGATTGGAGCCGCTGAGGACACTGATCGATGGTAGTTCAGACACTACTTGCACCCAGACTGCAGACATATTGCAGTTCTGGCGGAAAAACTTTGACTGTCTCTTGAACAACCGTGCACAGTTCGACTGGCCTACATTGAACGGCCTGAAGCAGAACGATGTGATGGCGTTTCTGGCGGATACGCCGACAATGGATGAGACGCAGAGAGCACTTGCTCAGCTGCGAAACGGCAAGTGTGCTGGTGCCGACCGGATCCCGCCTGAAGTATTGAAACACGGCGGACCCGCGTTGTTGACTGCGCTGCACCACTTGGTGCAACGCATATGGATTGAGGAGGAGGTGCCTCCTGAGCTGAAGTATGCCATTGTGCTACCACTGTACAAGGGCAAAGGGAGCAAGCAATGTTGCACAAATTATCGTGGCATCAACTTGCTGAGTTGTGTGGGCAAGGTGATTGCCCGAATCCTGCTCAACCACCTTGTCAGTCAGGTTGTGGAACCTAACGTGGCGGAGGAGCAGTGTGGATTCCGTTCGGGTCGCACTATATATATATGGTGTTTGCGGCTCGTCAGTTGCAAGAGAAGTGCATAGAACGACACCAGCCATTGTACTCGCTTTTTGTTGATTTCACCAAGGCATTTGAAACGGTGAACCTCGATGCATTGTGGCTGGTGTTGGGTAAGTTTGGTTGCCCGCGTAAGTTTGTAAGTTTACTTGAATGCCTGCACAGTGGTATGCGAGCGAGGGTGCAGCTGAGTGGAGAGACCTCGGATGACTTTGCAGTTGTCTCTGGTGTGAAGCAAGGCTGTGTCTTAGCTCCTGCCCTGTTTAATATATATATTCATGCAATGTTGTCTTGTGCTTTTGATGCCGCTTGTGCTTACGGTGTTCGTGTGGAGCACCGTATTGATGGTGGGTTGCTGAACATCAGTCGTTTCGGTGCGAGAACTCTAGTCTGTGAGACAACTATCCGTATGTTGTTGTTTGCTGGCGACTGTGCGTTTGTTTTTACACAGCGCGGATGAGTTGCATTACATGAATAGTGCTCTGGCTTCGACAGCGGCCAAATTCGGGCTCACCATCAACACAAGCAAAACTGTCTGTCTCTTTCAGCCTTCACCGGAGGTGCAATCTTCAATATTGCCGCGAATCAGCATTGGTGCTGAAGTATTGGAAACCACCTCCCGTTTCAGCTATCTTGGGAGTGTGATGTCGACTGATCAGCAGCTACACGTTGAGCTGCGTATTCGCGTGTCGAAGGCAGCGGCAGCATTCGGGAAGCTTGAGTACCGAGTGTGGAACAACCACCAGCTTACCATTGGCACGAAGCTGATGGTGTACAAATCCATGGTACTGTCCGTTCTTCTATACGGCAGTGAAACGTGGACGATGTACCGTCGAGATGTGCGATATCTCGAGCGGTTCCATCAGCAGTGTCTGCGACGAATTTTGCGGATTGTCTGGGGCGACAGAGTTGCAGACACGGACGTTTTACGCCGAAGTGGGATGTATGCAGTGGACGGCATACTTTTACTGCGACACCTGGGATGGCTCGGTCATGTGAGCCGTATGGACTCGACGCGGATACCGAAACAACTATTATACGGTCAGCTGAGTATTGTGAAGCGGCATGTGTGGAAACCAAGGTTGAATTGCCAGGACATGATCAAAGTAAGCCTCTCACATTCTAATCGTAATTGCAGATCATGGGAATCAAAGGCGGTTGATCGGCGTGCATGGCGCGATCTAATCACGAAGGCAGTTGCTGAAGGGCGGGAGAAAGCCCTCATGAATGCAGAGAAGAAGCAGCAAGTGCGGAAGCGGCAAGCACCGATGAATTGTACGCCATCGACATCAAGCGCATGGTGCTGTAGCACATGCGGTCGCGAGTGCCTTAGTCAGGCAGGCTTAGTGAGCCATGAGCGAGGCCACTCCGGACTACTACCGAAGCGACGACGGGTCCTGCAGAGAAGTATTCAGAACCGGCGCAGCGTCTGTAGATACGCTGCATTCTTTTTACTAACCGCGTGCTTGCATGCTAAGTCTCTTTATTTCAGGTGGTGGGTTTGCAATTTTGCCTTAATGCTTCTCTTTCTCATATAGATGTCTACTTGTACTCTATTTTATTAACTTGCACACCTCGCTTAAGCCAATGTTTTCGATTTCCATAACATTTTTTTGTTCGTGGCATTTCCATATAGTATACTTTCTCACCTCGTGAACTTATCTAGGATTCGTTTTTAAACAACTTATTTCATATGCTCATTAACTTAAGGTTTATGTCACCGTTTCCTTTTGCATCAATCGAGTTACTTTCTTTCTCTCTCTCAAGTGTTTGGCTGTTGTTTGATATCCCCGGTGTGGTTGCGCTTGATGTGCATGTTGACAAGGTGCCTACCTGTCTATTACCCACTACCTCATCCATACTGGCTCCAGGAGACAGTTGGTCGTTGCTGGAGGGGACGAGTTGCACGGTCCTTGTGGCTGTGTTAGGATCAAAGAGTGGTTCCATGCAGTCAGTGTGTAGCGGACTACGTTCCAGCCACCGCCTTGTGTGCGGTTGATTCCCAAATACAGTGTGCTTGTGTTTGCCTGTGAAGGAGTGTGGGCCGGCTCCGTTGATGAAACGTGGTTCACATCCGCACGCCTCCCGGTCTTATTCCTTCGGGTTTACACTGGATATGGGGTGTGTGGTTGGAGCTGTGGGTGGTGCAGCGCAAGCCATCCATGGTCCCTCTGTAGGCGAAGGCGTCCTGTGGCTGGCCACAGTGACAGGCAAATCCGAAACCGGATGCCACCAACCACATATATATATATATATATATATATATATATATATATATACTTATACCGAGGAGCTTCGATTCCACCCAGGCAAGAAAATATCCCTGAACTCGCAATTATATTTAGGAACTATTAATTTATAATTTATTCAAGTACAGATTTTGTTTTTTATGCATTTCATTCACAGGCTTTTACATTACATATTTGTTAGTAAACCTAAAGATGCATCAACCTTTGCCATGAAATCACATCGCAGAATAAACAGAAAATCTGACTTATTTTGAGCTTAAACAATGGCAGAATTCCTAGGGGATAAATTCTAGTGAATTGGGTGGATAAGCAAAATTTGGCTGCTGCTAAGACTAACGCTGATATTTTGGTCGAGGTGTTTGTGCGGTACAGGAATATAGCGTATGTGAAGTTTCCAAGTCTAAATCAATATATTTTTATCTGGGGCTTTTTAGTATTTTATCGTTTTTAGATGACATTACTTCTTCCATTCATCATTAAATTTAGTGCATCCCAAGACAATGATGCCAACAACTTTCCGACTGAAGGAGTGACACTGTCCTTTTCCTACGTTGCCGATGTGGCACTCTTCATGTATTGGAGTATTGTTTCGTTTCATGCTAATAGTGGTGGATCAATAACTCATACATAATAACAAATGGAAAAAGTATGCTATATATCGGATACAAACAGCCCTAGGTTTTTCTATGATATGTTGTGTCAAGCGCGCATCCGCTTGATGTTACAAAGACTAGGGACGCAGTGAGTTTAAGCTCTTATATACAAAAACTCACTCTTCGTAATGTAACGTGCTGGCTCCTATGAGATGCTAAAGCAGCTTGATAATTTAGGAGTTGCAACACAGCAACCTAGCGTGATCATTTCCATAACACGTAAACATGGTGGCAGTTGGCATCCTCTCTGAACTTAGCTTCAATAATCTGTTCGTTGTATTGGAACGTCACTACTCCATGCTTGCCTATGGTATGTGAATGGCCGTTCTCCCCTATACTATTGAGCACACCTTAGTGATAATTAGATAATACCATGTTTTGAGGTGTAAATGTTTTGCACAGCTTTCTTCTGGGATTCTTCCAACTTACACAAGTCTCTGTCAATTTTCCCATCAGATTTCTAGAACAAAAAGATTGGTTTTTTAAACTGCCCAAATTATTATGATATGAAAAATACTATAACTAAGTAGAATCTGTAATTAGAGGCATTTCTGTTACAATGTTCTGTTGGCAGCATCGGTTTCAGGACTTACCCGTCACAGTGGCTTCAACAAGATAGCTACAGGACGCCCGCGTTTACAGAGGTACCATGGATGGCTGGCGCTGCATCAACTATAGCTCTATTCACGCACACACTATCTACTGTAAACCAAAAGAAATAAGACTGGGAGGCATATGGATGTGGGTCACTTTCCATCAATGGAATCGGTCTACACACCTTCAACAAACACAACAACAGTATATTTTCGGGTTTTTTTTGGAGCACCCGCCGTATGTCTTGGATGGCGACGCGCAATCTCACTAGTGGCCGCGGTTGACTTGGAAGTCAGCCTCTGCCAATACGGTCACTGGGACCGTCATCAAAGTGGAGGGTTTCGGTGTGGCTCTCTCCTATCCCTGCACATCACAACCGACGGTTTCATCTTTGTTTAGACTCATCAGGTAGAGATAGCTGAGCTAGGAGTGGAACTCGGGGCATAGTGCTTGGCGGCTATCGCCATGATCGCTAGGCCATTGAGTTCCGCGAGCAGTGTTTGGCACAGCGGTTAGAAGTAGATTTTCGACTTCCACTCATAGCTCAGCTACCTCTACCTGATGAGTCTAAACAAAGACGAAACCGTCGATCGTGGAGTGCAGGGATAGGAGAGAGCCACACCGAAACCCTCCACAACAACAGTATGTTTCATATCTATGTGGTGAATCATGTGTTCACCGTTCCACACTGTGTGCATGCAACGAAACCTTGGACTTAGCGCGGTCATAATGACTCTGCACTCCGTCCGCCCAATAAGGATTCACATTCTTTAGCAGCAAGTACAGACGAATTAGGGGTAAGATAGAGGTAGGTACCTTGCAAACAACCACATCAAGCTCAGCCACAAGGGGATATCAAACAGCAACCCCAAGACATGCAGAAAGTAAACACTCAAGCTGGACAGTATATTTGCAGCAGCATGAACGAACAAAGCATGACAAATATGTGTATTTAATCTGAGTTAAGATATAGAGGACTTTGGTAATTGAAAGTGTATGCCGGTTTCCATAAACTACATAGCAAATAGAGTTAATGCAAAATGCGCATAACAAACAGGTAAGATAGGAAGGATTGCAGAAAGGAGCATATATGATCAAATGGACCTTGATATCATGGAAAAAGCGCACATGTAAGTCGCTATAATCTAACTGCGGTGTGCAAGCATAATAAATGTAACATCACACTCAGCATAAACTTATATATATATATATATATATATATATACGGAGTGCTGTTGTCTTTGTTCCGTTTATTTATTCCAGCCCTGGACCACTACTTAAACCTTTGCTATTCAAATTCACGTACACAGTGTATCCTCCACATCCTCATTTCACCTAACTCAGCACAACCCAACTTCTCCCTCAGACGATTGTGCGGCACAGTTAAATGACTGCTTTGAAAACACACAGGGTCGGACCCTGCAAATTCGCAACACTCTTGGACCGAAACACGAATCAGTGTCGCACGAGAAGCACCGTAATGGCTGTCATTGGATTCAGTCAATCTGACAAATATATTTCACGGTTTAGAGAGAGTAGGCCGGCTGGTCAATTTTCCAGAGATTACGGTTGCTGCACCGTCTACTAGATAGAAAGTGCCACCACAACACCCTGTGAACATGGAATCGGATTCGCACTTTCCGACGACTACAATAAATACCCGATAGAAGCTTTGAATTGCACTTCGTCTAGCATCGGATGGATTTAAATTACAAGTTATATTAACCTCCTTTTTCCCAACATGCGTAAGCGTGGTAACAAAATGGATCAGTTTTGTGATCAGTTTACATCTCTGATGCGGTCCGTGTTAAAGAACGACCAGTTAGTCTTGCTGGGTGCCTTCAACTGGCTGTTTTAAAGTGACCCTCATTTTGGGCTAGTGCACTCTGGCGCAGGTTATTAGTTTAGTCAATAAGAACGGCGACGGCCTGACTACTGGAGTCACAACTCCGCTTGCAAGTTGCCACAAATCGAGGTAGCATGTGAGCTTCTAAGGAAGTTACTGCTTGCTAGCTAGTAGCAGGGAATTTACTGGTTTCTAGATCATTCATGGCAACTAGGCTTAGTCAAACTGCCACTGCTGCAAAACGTCTCTGAAAATACACCACACCCGCTACTCTCTAACGGCCGCGTGTACTTTAATGCTGAAGCTGACTGTCAGAACTGATCTCAGCTCATAAGTACAGGTCTCTTTGCAGAGGGTCTTAGATGTCCAAAGACATTGGCAGTTGTAACTATAGCGGTTGAGATATTATTTTCTCATTTCTTGCCGCACTACTTGGAGTAGAACAACGTTTACATCCACCTTCACATTAAAAAGGAGGAAACATTGTCGTGCATTTGACCTAACACTAAGTAGCCCTTCTACTGATGCATGTAGTTGGATCTCCTGCCTCTTACTTCACAAGAAACTGGTGGTTAAGGATCAGAGCTCCGATGAACGACGACAACTACCTCTTCATTCAGAATGTAAGATATTCTTTATGCTTAGCTTTTTGTCTAAAGCCCGGTAGCTGCCGTACAACTTGTCACAACGCATTGCTCTCATTATTTCCTTTAACACGGGAGATCGATATTAACAGCTTCTCCAACAAAGCTCAGAACCCAACCCTGATGGCGAGTGGTTGCACTCTTCCACACTGGTAAGGTATTTGGGTGTTATGCTAAGCTACGATTTATCCTGGTCACCTCATATATAAGAACATGCACAAAAGTCTGGTTATCATTATACGCCTCACACCTGCGAGGTTCGTCTGTCCCCGTGATTTGATACTTCGCTTTTCACTGCTCGTGTTCTGTCACACTGGATGCACTGCTCATCAGTAATTTTCCTGGTCTGATTCGCAAGGACTTTAGGTTAATATCCAGGTCCTTAAATCACTTGTCACGATGCAGCAGTGCATTGAAGCTGACGTCCGTTAAAATAGGAATATGTACTCTTGTTGCTTCTTGCAAGAGATTAGCGTCAACAGGATTTGCCGACACAGGTCACGCCCTCCATTGTGTGTTGTCTGAAATTGTGTCAACCACGTCAATCAGAGAAGCATAAATCCAAAAATGCCTGTACATGAGAGTAGCTTTCGTCAACTTTCCCAAAACTAGTGCGATTTTAGCCAGACCAACCAAAAGTTGCCGAATAACTAACAAAACGGGTCACGCGAAGATGGTGTTATTCATGCAAATATTGATCCCGATTTTTTTTGCCTTTCACGCTGTGTCGCTGAAAGCATATGTGCAACGAGCGAATATTCGCCTGTTCTGGGTGCTCAAAACAATAGCTTGACTTGACTTAATGAATGACTTGACGGTAGACCTCAGTGTCCTGTCGGCGTGTATTATGTATTTACTAATAACGTTTCAAGATACAGCGGTTGATGCATGTTGATCGGAAACCCATCAGGTGCGATGTAGATGCGGTTTGTCATAGATTAGCCTAACACGTAATACAGCTGTTAGCGGATAGATGCGAAGTGCCGTCCACACTTTACCGGTTGGCGTACTCCAAGAGGCGCAGTGAGCTTAAATTGCAGAACTTATCTGTCAAACATAACCTCAGTATAACCTTTCAAGGTGACTTGTATTTTACCACGCAATCAGCAAAGTATAAAAAATTGGCAACCAGTACGTCAGACGCTACAGAACTGCGTTCACATGCTTGGATTTTATCATTTTCCTAACCTCACTCGTCACTTGTATTCGCCTTCTTGAGGAACACCGGACTAAAGCGTGGTAGCCGTGGATAACACACTATTTCACCATACTGCCTCAGTAAGCATGCTTCCAAAAACGCCATCTATATTGTGAGTAGAATAAAATGAGAAAGAACTTTTAATTGAAATTTGGGTAGGATATGAGAAATCTAATAATGTCTCTACATATTCTGCACATTCAAAGTAATGCATACAGCTATTTACTATTCTTTGGCACTATGTTTCTACTCAGGGACCACTCTTTGGAATACCACAAAAAACTCTTATAACATTTATATCGCATCTATGTAACACATTCAGTGAATCACTCATTTCCGAGAAGAAATCACTCATGTTTTAAATGTTTCGGCATGATGCACTCAGCTTTTTGTAATTTTACACTTCAAATAACAAAAATCCGTTTGCGTTAAAAAACAAAACTACAGTCGAGTCATAGTCTAATGTGCACGTGAAAGGAAGCGGTTAACTTCTTGTGATGGACTGTATTATCCGCTTATGTTGCTAAACATGCGGTTTCTGCCTTGCCGCTCAACAGCCATATTAAACCGAAAAATCCTTTACTCGTTTTAGCACGCTGTTCATTGCCTATAGCCTGCAAACGCTGATTAACAGTAGTGAACGAGACGCGGTTGGCGAACACAGTATATCGGCGAAAACTAGTTGGTCGATTTAGAAGGCGAATCGCAAATTACGCCTTAAATCTAAATCTAATGATACAACAGCTCCTTTAAATACAGCGGAATAAACAGCTTTACGTATCTCTGTCTTCCGGTAGGCAAAATTGATGAGAGATCCAAAAATACATAGTTGATTTTCTTACATCATTGTGAAAGCGGTAAACATGAATGATTGTGAAAGAGAGATGTGCCAAAAACAATCGGTTCCATGTCATCATGGTATATACGTCAGTTGAAACTCTCTGCAAGGTGATCATGCAAAAATATTCACTAATCCGAATGAGAATTCGCCACTGGAATCGGCTTAAACTACGGCGCATTTTAAAGTTAACACAACTACTAAAGCACATATTTGCTCCTTCCACTAGTAGGATGCTGAACGCTGCTGGGTCCAGTGAAACATTTTTCCTGGTTGTTAATTAACACACAGCAGCAACCAAAGACATGTCGTTCCCCATGTGTCTCGGACCATGTTCAGCATAACATATTACGCTGAAAGTCAGACTAGTAAAATGCAATGCATATATTTCTGTAACCATTACGGGCGTTATATTTCGTGGACGTTTGTGTCGATATTTTCATAGGCACACGACTTTCGGCTCTTCAGTTATACATAAACGCTGTCACCACTCACGTGAATAAGGTGTTTTGAGTAAAAACGCAAGTACCATTCTAAAAATACTTCGTGGCTTTATACCTAATTTAAGTGTGTACCTTATCATCGGTGCAGACATTACTGGATGATCAAGTTATAATACTGCACTGATTCGGTCTACAAGGCAGCTTTATTGATCAGCAAACTAATAGACGTAACATGCTGTTTCGCAATAAGGCATCTTATTCTAAAAATAAATTACGACCTAATTTAGGGTATATTTGACGGGACGAGTTCAAATATGAATGTATTACATTTGTATCAGTATCGTTTAACAGATGTCACTGAAATCTTTCATCTCACTAATTCTACCCTATAACATTCCAATATTGACACTAAGTGTTGCTGTAATGAAGCCTATGTTAAATTCGTATTAAACTGTATCCTCTATTAATGTCAGGATAAATAGAATTATTTTTCCTACCTATTACGAAAAATTGTTTCATATTATTTAAATTTATTGGTATTCCATTGTGGATGTGTATATCACTCTGATGAATTATGCTACATATACGTCTAGTTTACTTTCAAAGAAATAATGAGCTTCCTATCAGACTTTGTGGAAGGAGCTTATACTAGATACTTTGACCTCAAACCTGCGGACCGAGTTAACCCATGGGCACCCCAGACTGTAGACACTGATAGTTTGAATGTGTAGAAAATTAAAAGTTCGTAGACTTAAATTTGGAATTTCACCTGTCTGCAGACAGCCGCACAAACATTATAATGTTTTATAGTTTAGTATGTTTAACGTTACGTGCGCTTACAGTACGAGACAAAATCGGGGTCATATCACGACACCAGTGAAGCAAGAGGAATTGTGCTACATCCACATACCTTTCCTGTTCCAACATGCTATCGGCCTCCTGCAAAGTTACCGAAAGAATCGAATGGGCCAAATTAATTTGAAAGACAAAACTGAAACCAATATCAGGGGTTTTTGAGCAGCTTTAATATTGCTTCAGCGCTTTGACCAGAAGGAACTTAAAAACCTAAGTATAGACTATAAAAAGGAATGCTTTTGACTTGGAGCTTTGATGATTTGTGTATCCAACATGGGGTCTAAGATGAAAAGGTATTGCTTAGAAATCAAAGCATATCACACGACGATGTGTCAGGTACTTTATCTTGTCTAATACACAAGATTTATAGAAAGTAGAAGTCACGATTAAAATTGACCCACAATAATGTGCCTCGACGGGGAATCGAACCCCGGTCCACGAATTTCCGGTCCGCTGCTCTACCACTGAGCTGCCAAGGGCTGACAATTAGGTGCAAAAACGTTTAATACATGACTTTTGCTTGATGCGCGACGTATTGCCAATGAAGTCACGGTACCTGTCCTGATGTTGCACATTGGATCACACACCCGTCACCGTCATGTATTAAAATTTTTTGCACCTAATCGTCAGCCCTTGGTAGCTCAGTGGTAGAGCAGTGGACCGGAAATTCGTGGACCGGGGTTCGATTCCCCGTCGAGGCACATTATTGTGCGTGAATTTTAATCGTGGCTTCTGCTTTATACAAACTTTACACTAGTCAGGAACAACCAAAAATTAATACATAAGAGTTGCGTCGGACTGCATTAAATCGGTGTTAAGGATCAATAAGGTTAGATCCATAAGTATTGCCGTCAGACAGGACATTAAACTTCAATCTTCTTTTGGAGCTTTCAGCAGCAAGATGACATATATTTGGTACGTACTCAGACAACCGTATTTTCCAGCATTTACTTAACGTGATTGAAGAACACCAATGTTTTGTCCTTAGTAAAAATTGTTTTATGCCGATAAATCTGTCAAGAAATATTATGATATATGCTCCAAATAGAAACACATTCTTTTTATGTATATAATTAGGTTGTTAAGTTCCTTTTGGTCAAAGCGTTGAAGCAATATTAAAGGGACTCTAAAATCACTGGCACTGCTTGCAGTAATGTATTTCAAATGAATCTGGCCCATTTTATTCATTGTTGTTACATTCATTCTGTTGGAACAGGAACGGTATTATGGAAAAACTGCACACGCCATGTCCATAAGTAATTATTCTTTAAATTAGGTGAAAGTGTATTAATATTCCAATAATTAAATCATATATTTTTGGATTGCACATCAGAAACATGATTTAAATCCGCTAAGACCGAAAGTAGAGGTTTTGTGGCAACCGGTAATGTTAATAAAAATATTGCATTTTATATCTTAAAATATCGCTTAAAATATGTTTAGATGTTTATGCTACGAGACATTTGGAAAATATCAAGAATATTTCATGTACTTATTGATGTGTATTATTCCTATACGCTAGTTTATACTGAGGCATACAACACATAAATCCGGTTTCACTTAGTAGTGCAAGAAAACCTTGACAGAAATGCTGCCTCTGTTATTTGTTCACATACAATGACAATTTGTTACTTGACTGCTGGGTAAAATGCATTGAAAACTATTTGTCAGCTTCTCTATGTGAATGGAATTCACGCGCTACAATACCTATATTTAACTTTAACCACAAATACATCGATGAATCCCTTAGTTAGGTATCGCAATGTCTGCGGATTTAGATAGTTCAATAGTAAAACTTTACCAATATTCGAGGTGGTGTCAGCTGGAATACTGAAAAGCATAACAATCAGATTGTTAAAGGTCATAAACAATATACAGCCAATGAACATGACATTCGATTTACTAGCATTTAACATACTTTCGAGTGACATTTCACAGTAGAACCTCCCAATTTGACCAAGTTGAACTTGATCGCTTTTGACGGATTGAACGTTTATCATGTAAAAGTTATGTCACCAGATTTCTTTATGTTGACCACCTTTGGTTGTTGTGTGCTGACCAGTTTGGTCATAACATTCACCACTAGTTTGACCTCTATGATTTGCCAATCTGAAGGTTCACTGTGAAATCGCCGCCGATCATTTGTTCAAGCAAAATTTGTGTACACCGGGATTTTGCAATATACGAAATTCTTCTGATCCATAACCGCTTCACCTGACCGATTTGCAAATGTTCAACGGTACGACATGTTCCATGTCATTTTATGTGCCCACGTGCTTCTGCCCCACCACATTGTTTACGTGCGTCTGTATTTACTTCGTACAATATGACCTTACAGGTCCGCGTCCACAAAAGGACCTTGACCGTTTTTATATGAAATCTTTTTACACGCAGGCACGCATCAAGCATACTTTCGCACATCCGCCAAAGCGTTGTAAAGGTCAAAATCAGGGTTTGAGAGTCAATATATGTGGATACCTTTTCACTAGCAGTTTAGATCATATTCACTATTAGCACTGAATCTTCTCCTTTCAAACTGGCCCCTATAATTCGTTTTTATCAGGAAAATCAGATGTTTTGAGGCCCCAAGTAGCCTTTATTTCATGATTTGCTCCTCCTGCACTCACGGCTTTGCTCTCTTTCTCCACTGTGATCATTTCAGAGGCTTTGATTGCATATCCCATGAATCAATAATTAGAGCTGCATTTATTTTAGCGCTTCTAAATGTTTCTCATGATTATCTGTCTTACTACTATTCCTCGGCGTCTTAGGCATTCCTAATATCTCAACCAAGTTGCGTTTACTTCGGAAATATAGTTGGAACGACTTTTTCCAGTCCGAATGCCCCCTTGAGCTGGGCCAATAGTGACCCCTCTGGCTACCTAAGTCGTCACGCATCTTGGCTGGGCTAAGTGTGACGGATAAATCATCAGCAAAGGAGGTATGGAAGACTCATTTACTTACTATCCTTGACAGATCTCGCAACGTCAAGCTTTAACGCATTAAATCGATGGTTCCGGCAAACTGCACGCGGCTTCCCGCGCCTTTTTATCAGGACAAATCAATTATGCACGGGATTCCTTGCTACAAAAGTCAGACGAGCCAGCGGTAGACCACCGCGTTTTCCATCCGGTCTCAATTCCTATGGTTCATGTGAGCAGCACGAATCAATCTCACACATGCTCCAATCTTGCAGTGTAACCCATCATGCCTGCTGCAAACGGCACAATGACATTGCCAAGTATCAAACTGGCCTGACAACAGGTGGAGAGTTATCTACACCGCAAACTTTATCCACAGCCAAATTGTGATCCCTAACAGGTAATTGCCTTTCCTGCCGGCGAGGAAAGCGGATGATCTTCCCTGGAATAAGTTTTATTATTATTTAGCTTCACAGCTTGTGATGTTGCGATTCGGTGGAGTTGGCTGTCAAACGTTTTGGTGAAGTTAAGGTT
Source organism: Dicrocoelium dendriticum (assembly GCA_944474145.2). NCBI lineage: Eukaryota > Metazoa > Platyhelminthes > Trematoda > Plagiorchiida > Dicrocoeliidae > Dicrocoelium > Dicrocoelium dendriticum. The sequence continues at coordinate 58,026,900 of OX104068.1, forward strand.
CCTGATGTCGTTTCTAACGCCACGACTGGTCGGTTCCGCCTAACTAATTCTTGCTTTCAGCCAGTTAGTGGTGCATGACAAGTGTTGACAGGATGCATGTTATTGCGGTGAGTTGAGGTTGCACTGTCTTATGTAATCCAGTGAGACTTCGGTGATGACCGTAAACTACGAAGATAGACGGATTACCAGATGATGGTTTGCGCAGCCTGAATGATTTGCACCATTAAGATTTTCGGTGATAAGACCTTGTTTTCACATAATTAGGACTTGTTATCTAAACACTTTTGAAAGAATGGCCCTATTTACTGGTTTGAATTTACAGCTACATTATCCAGTAAGTGTTCACATACGTCAGCGGATCCAGGAAAGGTTTGAGCACTTAGTAAAAACAGTTTAGACTCAGATCATATACTTACAGAATGCAGTAGTAAGATAAGTGATGGTATGCGACAAGTACATATTAGATTTTTTAAAAATCGGGACCCATGTGGACACAAAATTTTGGCCACTTATCCGCAATTTGAGCTATGACTAAGGTTTTGATACTTTAGAGGTAAAATCCCAAGTGTTAATTTATGAGGTCAGATGTTATGCCTGCATTGTACAAAGGTGAGCCGCCTAACATGTGTTAATTGCAATTTCAACTAAATTAATTAATTCTCAGGAAGTTTAACTAATTTGAGTTGCACGGACCCCTTCATAAAAATAATATACCATTTTAATACTCGGATAAGCGCAGCCCAAAACAGACATATTTTGTCTACTGTCTCTTCGCTCTTCGGACTAATTGCTACTAGTTTAATTTAAGCAAGTTTGTGAAAGGAAAGTTAAAAATGTAACAGTTTAATATCCACGAACAAGTCAAGTTGCATTGCTCACCAAGTTCCTAGTGATAAATAATGGCGTGATGCCTTTGAGATTAAGCGAAAAGTATTGCTGCTTCTTCGCATTTACTTATTATTTTATTTTATACTTAACATCCGGAGAGAGGAATATATACTTTTGCCGTCGAAGAGGGATAACATATAATTTGGTTATCTCAAAAACAAAAATCCCAGGTGTAGTAATGTTTATAAAACTATATAGGTCCAGTGAATAACTCGTTTACATCCTATCACACAAAGTTGGACTTGCCGAACCCATCTCACAAACAATTTCTAGAACTAGTTAATTGTAACTTCTAGATCTCCCATGCTAACATATTTGTGTACGACAAAGTTCTCTCATGATGACATTACACGTTTTCCAGCAATGAAGGGAAATACTGCAGCTGTATTTATTTTTGAAAATGCACGAGTAATATCCAGTGCCTGAAGACAAAACTCTTCTACCATGAAAAATACAAAAATATTTTAAAAACTCTTCAAGCAATGTTGGAAATTTGTTTACAATTAGATTCAAACATACGGTTGTGTTTTCAGAACAAACTGTGTTAATGGACATACTGAGAATGTAGCAGAACAACTGTCCCCCTAGAATTGCAAATTTGGTAAATTAAATCGTTGGCTAAGCGAGTGGCTCGAGGCAATTCTTAATTAAGCGGGAACTTGATGGAAGCTTCTAAAACAAGTTTGAATTCTGCAGCTGCAGGTGAATAGTTTAGCTTCATAGCAATTTGCAAAGTTCATTTAGGAAAAACAAGTAACTTGATTATATGAACACTAGTTATAGTCCTAATACCTAAACTGCGTAATGTTATTCGTTACAACATTTGGCACAGAATTAAATCGAGAAACAAAAGCGTAAACTGAAATTACGGCATTCAGTCACTTAATTCGTGAACACATCGGATGGAATATTCTATACTGAGTTGATAATTCCCCTTTTGTTTCTGATTTATTGTCGGATCAATGTGTGATTTTGCATGTTAGTTTGTATCAGTTTATTGTTATTTTCCTGAAATTTAGCGTTTTATTGTGGCATGCAGTGTAAGAATGTTAATCTGTCAAATTTTTGCTCTACACTTGATGAACAGAATTGCATAAAATGAATATTTTAGATGCGTCGATGCTTGGGTTGTGTTTCAGTTAGCGGAAAATAGTTCTAAAAATTTTTACGAAAACCTAGTAATTTTGCCTTTTTCTTTCAACAGTCTTGCTGCTGATGCGTTGCTTATTTAACGAGAATTCGACTTAGTTATGGATAGTCCTTATTTGCCAAGTTCAGTTTATTCGACTCTTAAGATAGCGATCCACAATAAAATCATTTATGAAAGTTATAAAGATGACCAGTCATCAATGGGCTATGAATTGTTTTATATGCTTTGCATTTGATAGAGAGTATCAACAAGAACACTTCCATGAACTTGAGACTTTTGGCTTAATTGGCTTCCGGAATGGCCCTGATTGAGATTTTTTCATAATAGCCAACTTGTAGGCACACTATGGTAAATGTGGACCACAATTGTTACTAACTATATAATGCCAAATTATTTTGTGTTCACACAAATCACTCATACACTACAACTAATGAAAAGGTCTGATCATTGCTTTAGAGTTGACAATGCATTCTTAAACAAACTGCTTATAATTTATCTTTCGATGCAAAATTTTGTCCCTGATTGACCGGAGAGTATTTCTTTCTGTTCTAATACTACCAATCTCTCTATCTACCATCGCATTCGTCTGGTAGGTGAATTGCTGTACTGACATTCACACTTACTTTGTTTCGCTAGTCCACGTCGTCACGTAGCCCCTGAAGCAGTCTGCTGCGTTCGACTTCTTTTGCCATCTAATTTTGGTGCTGGATTACGTCTTATGGTCAGGGCTGTTAATCGCTTGTCTTATGAATTGGTTATCTTGATGTGATCGAAATAATCAAAGCACTTTTCACTGAACGCGGCTGTCCATTAATTAAATTGTCGTTGTCACATGAAATTAATCTGATACACTTGGAATGAAGAAATATTTATAATAAAATAGTGCATGTTTATCAGGCACCCTACCCTGCGCTAGTTATTTAGCCGAACCAGTTATTTATATGCTTTAATTGTTTATCGTGTACCAAATGCTCCGGTTACTTTGGAACTGTCAGAAACAATTTCACATTTTTTAATTGGTAGCCGCTTGTGGGACATTAAGAGAAAACGCATGAATTCTTGTACAGCTGATTTGAATGAATTAGACATACAGCAGGATGTTTTGTGTCGAATTAGGTAGCCGTAGTGTGGTTCGTTTTGGAATCACTGTATGGTTCAAATTACAGAACTCTCGTTGATGGTTGGAGCCAAATCCACGCAACCATTGCCAACATGGTTTATTTCCAGTGTACTGGATTACTTGAAGCAAATATTCAACACTTATCTACAGGGCCAGAAAGGACTGAGCGAAAACGGGTAAAAATTAGCTTGCAGCTCCTCTTCCGCTGTCAAATTTTATTAACCTCTAGCCACTTTTAACAAAAGACAGTTTCACCACAACAACGATTTTTTTAAATAATAGCTACACCTTTTAACATACTCCAAATAAACGCATGACAACTACCACAAGATGTTGGAAAATACTTGAAAAATGTGCGATCATACAGAGTGCGCCTATATTCGAAATTATTTTCATGAACAATGGATGACCGATGTGGTAAATCGATCAGAATCCGAACTTGGACGATGAAATAAGCCGCCGAGAGTGTTTATAATTCCATTCCTTGAAAACCCAATAAACTTTATCCACTATCTTTTTCAAATGATATGTTTGAAATTTTCAGAATGCAGACTCCAGATCTTGTTCACACACATTTGCTAGAGCCAGCCAAAGATTTATGGCCTACTCAACCAGCCGAATTTGAGTCGCTGCGAGCGAGCACAACGTCAAGCTGAACACTGGCTTGTTGATGGTATGTTTGTACTAAGAACATTAATATAGCTTAAAGGATAATACCATTATATCCATTAGAACTTAAATGATAGATCAGTACCTTTTCTGACCGCAGATATCTAACGATTGACGTAAACAAAACGGATGTATATAACCTTATTTTCTCTTCTTTGCTTAAGTTACACGCGCTTTAGTCTTAACGAGAAATTTTATCAAACTTTTAAGAGCAGTCTTGCGAGTTCTCGTCCGTTATAAGCTTTTATTCCTGTATTTAATTTGTACCAAAATATAAAAATTAATTCTAAGGATATATCCTTTTTACATTATATTACTTCGCCAAACAATACATAAAGGCAGATTTTTCCCGACTGTGCATTTTTGTGTGGAATCTACTGTTTTTTTCCATAATGGGGAAAGATCATAAACTGAAGCATGAAGTGCTTACTAACAGTAAAACCACTTGATGTGCACGGTGGTACTGAGAGTTAAATTTCAATTTTTGCTTCATTTACTGCTCACGAAAAGCCTAAATTCTTGCTTTTGTACAGAAACATTAGACAGGTGTTAATGCCATAAGTGAAATAGGGCAAGTATTTAATTTAGGCCGTCCGAAGGAAATCGAAATCGATTCTACACGATCATCCGTGAGGTGTGGAGAATTTTGCCTACATCGAGAAAGCTGTGCTAATTCCCCAGTTTACAAGGCGCGCTTTCTTCAAACAACTGGATCTATGGAGATATAAATGCCATTCATACGTTCAACTAATAGAATATTCTAAACTTGGGGCAAATTATTCGTTTGGTTATTATTGTTAAAACCACTGCACATAGACGTTCAGTGAAGTCGCCAAGTCTACTTAAATAGACAAAAGCTTTGGTCTACCTAATTGCATTAACCAATTAGATAAATTGTTCGATAAATCTATGGAAATAATGTGAAAAGCTTTCTGCCAGAGCCTTCATTTTAACTAGCTATGAGACATGGTATGCAACTGTTTCTGCACCCATCCAGATAAAACTGTGTTGTTTATGAAAATGCGTTCTTAGAGGAGAGTGCGGCAAATTTCACAAAAGATATCTAGCAAACATGCAAAACTTGTGAGATCCAAGTGAGGTATCATCTTTTGGTGGACCAATTTGAATAACGCGTAGTTCTGCAAGCTCTAGGTTAGATATGTGTCCAGCAACCAGAGTAGATCGATTTAAATGCCAATCGAATTTACTAGTTTAGACCATTCCAAATGTTTTCGCGCCAGCTTTCACAAGAGTTTTGCTAAAAGATGCTCTTGTTTGTGCTTATTTGATGTTATTTGTCCAAAAGACTTTGTATAGTTTTGCATTTGGTCATGCTCTTGGGCATCACCTACGTATGAGTAATGAGCTCCAACGTACGTTTCTTAGTCGGTAGAATACTAGAAGTGCTTGTCTCTTCTTCCGGTGTCTGGAATGGAAAGCTCGTAAACATTCAGACTTTTCAGACGGAAGCTCAAGTTCGAAAGTTACACTATCTAAAAAAGGAAACAATGTTGAATACTATTAGAATTGTTGAAGTTTTGCTTACCTTGATTGTCAAAACGAAAAGCATACTTAAAGCAAAGAAATGCTTTACATTTATTTACCATCAGGCGTATGATAAATATATATTATAAAATTCTAAGTTATTAAAATTGTGCATTTGACAGCCTTTGATCTGGGAATGACAAAACGACGTTTACGACGCGCCTTAGATGCTCAGATGATTTGGGGGCATTAGTACTTCCGATAAGATCGGCTTCCTCTTGAACAGGTAACTGGTCACGAACTTGCAATGTATACACGAGCTTCTGTTTGTTTAGTCCGATGCGTACAAACTCAGAGGTGGCAAATTACCATGCTTGCAAGTACCGGTCCAGTCTCGATACAACATTATAAAGAATAACAAAAGCACTACTTATGAATGGAAGGATTTTGGTGAGTATTTTTGTTCGTCGCAATCAGCCGACAATTCAGATATGTCGACCAGCTGTCCAGAAAAGCACCAGACGGCCGTTTCGCCCTATTGGGGCTCATCAGTGGTGCGCATCCCTTGGTCCTCTGCGGAGAATCGAACCCGTGACTGCTAGTGGCTCTTGCCAACTAGCCCGCAGCTTATGCAACTGCGCCATGGAGGACGGTATCTGACTATTGTGAATTGTTAGCTAAAGGCGATATAGACCGACGCATCCTCCACTGCCATGCAGGCACCTGCCATGCAGATGACAGCGGTCGGCCTTCCGGTGTCAGGACTTCCCGGTTAGGGCAGCTATGAATCGACATAGCATTTTGTGGAATCCGTACGGGCGAATTGGTATTACTTATGAATGGAAGGATTTTGGTGAGTATTTTTGTTCGTCGCAATCAGCCGACAATATAGATAGGTCGACCAGCTATCCGGAGTAGAACCAGACGGCCGTTTCGCCCTATTGGGGCTCATCAGTGGTGCGCATCCTTTAATCCTCTGTGGAGGATCTAACCCATGGCATGGTGCTTGCATGGCAGTGGAGGATGCGTCGGGCCATATCGCATTTAGCTAACAATTCACGATAGTCAGATACCGTCCTCCATGGCGCAGTTGCATAAGCTGCGGGCTAGTTGGCAAGAGCCACTAGCAGTCACGGGTTCGATCCTCCGCAGAGGACCAAGGGATGCGCACCACTGATGAGCCCCAATGGGGCGAAACGGCCGTCTGGTGCTTTTCCGAACAGCTGGTCGATATATCTGAGTTGTCGGCTGATTGCGACGAACAAAAATACTCAACAAAAGCACTACTTTATTCAACATGTTACTCATTAAGGATCATAAAATGATTTGGGACATTAAAATTAATTAATTGCCTTCTGTCAATGAACTAATTCGTTGGACGGTCGCTGTTTATCTCTCCATAGAATTTGATGAACCTTAGACCGCCGTAGATTGAAGGTAATCTAATATTGTCTACATTTTGGGAAAACTAACGTATTCTTGGTAAAGTTGGGTTAAATGATTTTGTGCTTTTTGGCGTCATTCGGAGAATTCATGCGCAAACATATGTTTATTCATGATCTGAATCGAGGACTGAGGAATCATCTAATTGTCAAAACTTTCTCTGCACAACCATTTGCATAAAGTAGGTGTTTGCTTCGCTTCAATCCTTCGTTAGTAGCGTCCTTAAAACACATACCCTACTACCTGCACAGTTTTTCAACTATTCACTGTTGTTATTCTACAGCTATTTGGCATAAAGATATGGAAAAGTGTGAACCGGCACGGTGTTCTTTATATTCGCAACTGCGTAATCCGTCTGCTACTCGTCAGCTTATCATGAAGGAAATTTAATTGGTTTTTGCTGTTATGTTTTATTTGCGGCATTGGATTTTGCCATGTTGCAATACTCAACGACACGGTGCAAACTGGTCGTCTGGCTAATTACATGCATATTTCGTTGTTAGAAAACCACGAGGATTAAATTTAAAATGACCGTGCGAGTTGAACACTTGATTGCGTTTTGTTCATAAACTGTCAAAGCAAGGTGACATGCAATGTATGCCATTTGGGATTTGATGCAACTACGCGGAAAAACACCATGTGGACACCATGTAATAAGGAGCTCAGGGAACGGAATCACATTCACGGTTTGGAGTCAGCTGGATGTGAGCAGAAATTGAAATATGAAAGTCAGTTAAGTGAACAAGATTTGTTCTGGTGTTTCGCAGGAGAATTGGATACCAAAAGCAAATGAATTGGCAACAACCTTTCGCAGGAATCTTAAATTTGGTGAGTCACTGGAAGAATTATCTGATCAACAAGGATATTTTTTCGCGCGCTCTAGGGCGGGATTGTGGAAGACAGTGAATTTTTCGTTTTCAAGCTTGGCTATCTAGTAGCGTAAGGAGGATAATGAAGACTGCTGTGCTTTCGCGCTTGCTCGACAGCATGTATTTGATAAATGCCCGAGAACAAGTTTAACAAATCTACCAGATGTCTGAAGTAACTAGCAAGCATTCAGAGGTCACCAAATATGAACAGCGTCGGCAATCGTTTTCCGTTGCATAAGTTCTTAAAGGAAAATTACCCAGTCATCTAAATCTCCTTGGCCGCAAGACGCCCAAGCAAACGGCGAAGATTTCGTTATATACATTAAACACCCAAGATAGTGTGTTCAGGTGAACGCATAGTGTAGATACATCTTTCCATTCGTTCTCTGCACATAAATAGCCTCAATTATCAGTGTACTAATTGCTAGTGTATAAGCTTTATGATAAACTCAGTAAACTAGCTTGATAATCTGACTACCTTTCGATTCATCTATATTCTCCTATCCGGCTGACCCGAAATCGTGACCCTGAGTCTTGCTTTCAATAGCACTAACAAAACCCCGAGCGGCACTCGTTGAAACTCGCTGTATGGTATAGCCGTAGGGAGTGCCGCAGAAACTTCTTTTCCATTAGTGTCTGTTACCTAGTGAATGCTCTTCCAGAATCGGTCGTCTCTTCACACACTAAAAGTGTTTATAAGACGGTTGGATGACACACTCATCCACTTACAATTTGTCACTTAGCCTTAGGTATTCATCTTACACCTGGAGTTTACCATGGATTCATTTGATGTTAACTGTGGGTGCTGTTTAGCTTAGCGGATTGCAGACTACGAAGAAGCAAGCGATAAGTCCCTATTTTCGTATTTAAAATACTGTTTTACTACTATTCTTATTATCATTATTGTTCTTTAGATATCACCACCAACTATCCAGAGGGACTTGTAAAGCAACGCTGCTTAACCTGGATACAAATATATTGTTCTTTGTTCATTGTTAGTGGGGTACGGCCTCATAAATTCTGGCGTGAGCGCAGTGTTATCTGGGGGGTGGTGGCTGATGTCGCCATCAATTCCGGTTATATGGCTACTGTACCACCCGTATGGCGGCAATTATTGAAGAGACACTGGTATGCGACCCATATCTGTACAGGTGCTGGAATTAGTTGTCGGGCGTCGACTAAGAACATGAGCACGAGGACCTTGCTGCACCATGACAAGGTTGCTACACACGGGTACCGTATTGTTGTAGATATTTTAAATGTAGAACGCATCGTGGAACTTGGTCACCAAGCCTACATTCCAGACATTACTTCGTGTGACTTTCGGTGCTTCCAGATATCAAGCACATGATGCGTGGAATCCGTTACGAATCTTTAGAAGTTGTAGTACGGGTCTTTACTGATCTGCTTGAAGGGCTGTCTGCTTCGGCATGTTCTAGCTGCTTCTCCTAATGGTTTGTGTATGTGGAATTGTGTATGAACACTGGTAGCGCGTAGTTCCAGAAAAGGTAATGCTCATTTTTGGAAAATTAGAACTCTTTTTGCACCCTGAAACGTAGTGACTATACCCCCTCAGCCGCCTAGAATTTCCAAGGATATATATTCCAATCGGATTTACCAGTATTGGAAGTCACTCACAAACACAGCTGTCACCAATTTTAACGTGGATATTTTCAATAAAGGATTGTATATGGTTCGTAGCCGCCAGCACTTCGTTATCTAATCTGCGCAACTGTGGATTATATTAATCATGCCCTTTTACTCATATTGCTGTGTCACGTTGACTCAATGAAGTATACATCATGAAACATTTTCATTTTTCTTTTACCACAAAAGACGTCAATCGACGAAGATACTCGTACTGCTTTGTACGGTTAACTTAGTGCAGGAAGCGGCACTCGAGCAAACCGGAAATAACATTACCAGAAGATGAAGAAGGTGAGTTTATGACTTCAGGTGTTGGGAACGCAAGGCAAATTTTATCGATGCGAACTCCGTGGACTGATTCATAAGGGACGGATGCTCAGGTGCAGGAGAAAGTACTATTGCACGCGGAATAGAAGCACGATACGTACGCTTCCATTCAATTTACTAATCCAGACCAATAAGGCGTCGGATGTGGTACGTTTGCTTGCGTGCTGAGTAATCTTGCATTTCAGAAGTAGATGTTGTTTGAGCACCCCGGTGTGGATGCGCTTGATGTGAATGTTGACAAGGTGCCTACCTGTCTATTACCCACTGCCTCGTCCATAATGGCTCCAAGAGACAGCTGGTCGTCGCTGGAGGGGACGGAGTGCACCGTCCTCGTGACTGTGCTAGGATTAAAGAGTGGTTTCCATCCTGTGTGGAACGGACTACGATCCAGCCACCGCCTCGTGTACGTCTGGTGTGTGCATGATTTCCCAATTAGGCCGGAAGGCTTCCGTTCTGCTTGTTAAAGGAGTGTGGGCCGGCTGCGTTGATGAAACGTGGCTCCCATTCACATGCCTCCCGGTCTTATTCCTTCGGGTTTACACCGGATATGTGGTGTGTGGGTGAAACTATGTGTGGTGCAGTGCAAGTCAACCATGGTCCCCTTCGTAGGCGCAGGCGTCCTGTGACTGTCCCCATGGACGTCACAGTGACAGGCAAACCCGGATACGGACGTCGCCAAATCATGTATTAGCACAGCCGCTCCAAAGCCATGTTTGGCTTCTCTATGTCTTATAAGTTCTGACAGTCTGAACGATGATTAAGGTGGCACCAAGTTACCACGACCGCTCACATCGTAATGCGACACTTCGCACGGTATGCTCGATAACTTTTGACACACACCGGACGTCCAGCACACCTCATTTAACTGCTTACCTGTTAGTCTACGTAAACATCATACAATCCTCTTTTTCACAAGCAAAGGGCGCAAAGATTCCTGGCTTCCTTTCGGATGTCCTTACCATTGATTCAAGCAATAAAATCAATAGTCGTTTTGGCATTACAGTCAGTATGAATGCCACTTATGATGATGAGCTTGGCACGGCTTCGTGCCAGAGTTTTCGAGGCCATGAAGTCCATGAGAAATATAAAAAGAAGGGGAGAACATTACGGATATTTTAAAGCACGTTATATATATATATATGACAGATGTTATCAATGCCAACGGTAAAGGTTGTACGTGATAAACTAATGTTAAGTGCAATACTCGAAGGAGATACACCAGTGGACAGTCGAAGAAATTCACCGTAGATGAAGGAATTGCCTAAAATGTACAATGTACATATGATTTCGATAGTTTCATCATTTTCATAATCCATTCCCCCATCAAAACGACGTCATCATTGCACCACCAAGCTGCACCGAAACCAACCAAATGAGAATGCTCGCGAACTGGTAGCATACGGTGACAAAGTCCCAAATGAAAATATTCGCAAAAACTTCTATTGTGACCCCGTAAAACCTGAACTATTGACAGCCGCGCATGTCTGAGCATGTTGCAATGTAAATATAATCAGTCCCTTTGTGGGCTCGGTTTCTCTGTACCACGTGATATATGCTTTATTATTATTATTAAGCTTATTTTTAAAATTATTGATCAAAGCCTAAGGTAATCAATTCAACCAACACAGCATATTATAATAACGCAATCTACGGTGTTTTTCAGCATCGAATCGTGGTCTTCTGCAGAGTACGCACAAAAATGCTGCTATGCTTTCCTGGAAGCGTTATTATGTCTTTTCATCAGCAACTGTTTGCATTCCGTCATACTGACGATGGATAGAGACAATTGTTCTCTAGCAGATATGCGGGGGTTTATAACAGCTGACCTTCGGGGATGGTTGTAGCCTAGCGTTTAACTGGAGTTACATTAGTGTTACACATCCTGCACTAAGATGCAGTTCCGGTGTCCATAAATCGAACCGCCAGAGGCGCGATATGATTTGGTGTCTATTCAGCAGCAGTGGAAACTGGTCCAAGCGATCGCTGATAAATCTCGGCAATATGAAACCCCCGTCCAATGAGTTTTGGATGTGTGATTGCTGTTCGACAGACGACGGCCGCAAGGAAGTCCCTTTGATTTGCTTTTCTAGAAGATTTAGCAAATACTTGCTTGTATAATAACTTACGCCTGGGCAATCATTCAGATGCAACGCGGTAAGCAAAATGCTTTTTGCTCTACGCATATTGATCCATCAATCCTTGATTGTATGGTAACAGCTGCCCTGCACGATTAATTCTCGTGCGTTAGGGTTATTTACTCCAAGGCGTCATATCATAACTCGTAAATATTAGCATGGAATAGCTCTTCATTGGGATGACTGGTTATTTACTGAATTTATTTCTTTTTGAACGTTTGCATGAATGTAGCATGAGTACTCTAAACTTCGACAAAAGTTACAGTAATTTTCATACGTGTTTACAAGAATTTAACCTTCACTCCAAGTATTTCTAAAGCAGTTTAGCTAGCTGTTAGAAGAAACCCTAATGCGTGCCACTTGTTAAATGCCCGTTTACAGCTCCCGCAGCCCAAATTGGATTTGATATTTACACACTAGGCATCTACAATTGCATCAAGAACTGATCGGAACAGAGTCAAATCTAGGCAGAGTAATTCAACAATGTAGCGTGAGCACGACTGTTAAGCATGGTCAAACAGGTTGTGCAGACGTGTGCAGACTCTCACAACAACAACCATAAATCTCCACCCAGATTGTCGGTGAAGGTTAACTGTAAAATCGATTGTGCAATGTGAAGGAAATGCATGTGAGTCGCGATACATGCATGCTATAATCCTGCAGCTGAGGACGCGATATGCAAATATACATCGACGTTAACAGTACTATTTAGTGAAATATATCGAAAACTTAACCAAAGTTTTAACATGTCAACGGCGTTGAACTTACATCCCTATTACGAGTTGGGAATTAACTCATCTCCCTTAGTTCCTTCGGTTTATTCGAAGTATACTTAACATAGTTAGCTGACCATATGGTGGTGAGACATTACCTAAAAAGGAACAGTTAGAAAGCATCAAGTGGATGAAATTTGAATGTACTAACTTTAGTTTTTCACCATCCGGCAGAATCTGTGGAATTAATGAATAAAACATGAAGGTGTAAACGTCGGTATGAATATCAAGTTCATCACACACAGAATTCCATCATCACGCATCATACAACTCATTGATAACATACATGCTTTAGAATGTCCCTATTAAACGTTTTTATCTTTAGAGTTATATCTTTGATAGTTCATATTATAATTATTTAAATAGAACAGATGAAGACACCATAAGCCAACAAGAGATTTGATGAAAATAACGCTCCAAGCGCCTAGATTTTGATCCAACCATTCAGTGGGATAACGCTTAATAGTTCAAACACTTCCATATATATATATATATATATATATATATATATATGTGATGACACGCTTAGTACTGAACATATAAAAAATAGATCAAAAAGCAACAATGAGTTACTTCGAGATTCAAAATCTGGTAGATAACTTATAGTTTATTGTCGAACTTTTCGCAGGTGCTTGCACTCAAAAGTGCAATTTACGTTTTTTATCTGTCTGATTTACATTTTTGCAGAAATAACCCAGCTATGTCGCAACCCGACAGATGTTGATTGACAGCTGACGCCTTGGTCACTAAGTCGTGATTAAACGATTACGGATTAGGGCTACGGTTATGACATCATGTTGATTTTTGGAGCGCCTGTCACACGCTTATCCATTGTGACATACAAGACAAATCTGTGCAAGTTTGCTCATATTAAATGGGTAAATACATTGCACAACAATTATATATAGTGAAGGATAGTTACCAATTTGTGTATTAAGATTTGTGTTTATGCAAGTCGAACTGGATCAAGTTAGCAGTTTAATTTATGACAGTATGGTCAACAATGCGTTAAATCGCATGCTTTCTACAGGCGCTTTAATATGCAGGACTCTACTACTTTGAAGAAATTTTAATATATAGCGTTAACAGTAGCAACTCAACGACACTGCCCTATACAGCACCACCACTGGCGTTGTTCGTACAGATTTCTTTTGCTGAAACATTATCATAAATAAGCACCATAAGTATCATAAATAAGTATTATATATGGCAGCGCTTTGGATGTTTGTTAGCTAAGGGATTAATAGATCAAAACGCTTGCGCACATGGTGGTAACCAAGATTTAAATTAATGTTACAATGGGAATATCAGGTGTGGCATTAAACAAGACCGATGGTTCATTTAGCCAATTCTGATGGTTTTCGAAACCTTGGGGCATCGAAAGATGCGATATGAATAACTGAGTCAATCATCCTGAAGTTCTAGATATTGGAAGTATTAGGCGTTACTTATTTGGTTCAAAAAGAACACCTGATTTTCGCCATGAGTTAATTTTGTCTTCTTTCTGATTAGTCAGTTACATACAATTGTTCATGATATACTCTATGTATCTATCATTATTTAAAGAATATCAACTCATTTGAGTTCCACAAGTACAGAAAGTAAATTAGTCGATATATAATAAGAAACGTTTGGGCGGCTTTTTATTTTTTGAAGGTCAGGCAGCTACAGTTGTGTAATGTTAAGGCGATTGATGGTGGCTTTTAATTTTGGCAAGAGTAGCGGGTCATTATCCAATAATATGGCATGGTCCTTCATGTTGTTTGTATGAAATTCCAATGGTGACATCGGATATCGATTCCGTTTCATTATGCTGCGCATTTAAATGCCTATAAGTTGATTGTCTGTTCATTAACCTCCGAAAGCCAGCTTTTAATCGACGATTTGTTTCGTTTGCTATACCAGCTGTAAACTTTTGGTCAATTATCGTTTTGTAATAAGTAGTTATCATTTGTTTTGAAATGCAGCCAGTTGCCAACTTGTATTGCTTTATGAATAGTATGTAGCTGCCTAATCAGAATGTTGGTTTCAGTACACAGGTTATTGTAGTTGTAGAGTACATTGGCGTACCTCTGCTGGATGCCAGCGATGATGAGTTCAAAGCAGCAGGAAACGGGTCCTGAAATGCAGTGCTGAGAGGAGATGCTCCAATACGCCTCTTTACGGATTCCGCCCTACTAATCAGTTTGACAAAGGTTTACTACACATCAAACTGTGGCCTCCAAGGAGATCGAGACCTAAAGCAGACCCTAGAGTGAATTTAATGTCGGATACATTTGACCATCTAAGACACCGCTTTTGCGTAATTTCAAATGATTTAACCCTGGAAATGTTCAGTAATAAAGGGTAGTAATTAAATGCCTCAGCTTTGGCTCATGAGCCCATCATCAAGCAAAACGAACAAAACTTTATCAGCATCGCATCAAATGCAAATCGCGCGGAATTGGTTTTTCCCTCTTGTACACCAATCACTTTTATCCATCCATAAACGTTTATTTTTAGAACTGGGTATTATGCTTTTCGGGTAGACGAGCAGACAATTTTCGCGATCCACTAAGTCGTTCAGAGTATGTATGTGTAATCAGCAAAAAATTCATTCGCCCCAAGATCTGCCATATAAGAATTAATAATGTGGTGGCAGTAATGTGAGATAGTAATTCCTTTTGAGTTAAATGGAGTGTGGTTTTGGATAGTATCGTGTTTCCTGTGAACCTGTTATCTGATTTAGAGGAAATGCACTCGGTCTGTCGTTGTCTAGTAAAGGATCCATGGTAAAATACATTACCTTCCAACAAAGCCACTCGAATTCGAACAAATATAATATGTAAGATATGCGCATAGCAATAACCAGACCACAAGATGTATATGAAAACAATCGAATGCAGTAGTCATATTAACTATGAACATATACATGAAATTCGCAGAAAAAGTAATAACGGGACTTGTAAAACGTTACGTTTCAGTATGTATGTAAATTGAGGAATGTAATTACATCAGAGATTAGCAGCAGCAGGTCAGCTTTAGACTCAAACAAATTTGGGAATGAATCAAACCCAGTAATCTACTCTACTGTGGGTATCTCCATTATTGGTGGTCTGTTGCTGTGCGATTTAACCGGCGAAACTAATCGCAGACGAGGCCTAATAGAGCAAGGCAAGCTAGACTTTTACTGACCGACGATGTCCAAGTGAGACATGTTGAATATTCTAACACCAAATGTTGCCATTTTCCTAATCTCCTTTGGGAGAGAATCACCAGAGGCAGTATATAAAACGGCACGCAGTATTGCTTTTCTTCTTAAAAGAAAATATGTTTGTAACCAAGAGAACCTACAGGGAAGGCAACCCGTAATTATTATTTATGCCTAAAACGTGGTTCAAATGTTTAGCCTTCGGATGACTAAGAGCGGAACAGGAAGCATTCCAAAGTGCAGTGCAACTGCCCTGACCATGGAAGTATATGTTACCCTTGTGACACATCAAATTAAGACGAGGTCAGATTCTGGAATAAACGTTCCGGTATCCAACAACGGTAACCGTTTAAGTAGTTCAGCTCCGTATGCCTAAAAGCTATGCACGAACTGTGTCCCAAAAACGATTGCAAATTATGCATAAAGAAAGATACCTGGATCTACCAGCTAAAAGTGCTTAATGTCTGGTCACTCAGAAACCCCCCCCCCGTGTTCACTTATTACAATGATACAAAGTATTCCTACTTCAGTCTCAGTCCTAAACCCTAGAGCAAACGCCTAGCTCATGATAACATACACACAAAGCTTTTTGTGCAGAAAGTTGTAAGCACTTTGTTTGCCTTGTTAGGAATTTATTCCCTAACAAGGCTCTTCAGAACAGACGTATCAATGGCTTTGGTAAAGTGATGCGACTTCCCACCATTGTCCCAATGGGTGGATGTGTGGAAGATTTTAATGACCCAGCAGAGCTTTAGTGCCGCATATCGGTCTCTATCCCATCAAATAGCGCACTACAATACCATGCGCACGGATTCATTCCACTCTGGTACTTCGACTGAATCGTTTCCCTCAATTCCCTTCTCACACGAATGTGTTTTTGCTTGTGAACCAACTCAACAGGTGTCATTTATCGCACTTCACTTTAGTGCTTCTCACTTTGACGTGCAACGAAGAGACCGACATCAAAGTACTGTGAATTTGAGTCTTAACAAAGCAATTCGGTACAGCCTCAGCCACAACCACTATTGCACTCAAGTGACATTTACATTAGACCCGTCCATCCGACAGAAATGGTCAATATAAGAAGATAAAAATAACTAACTAAACATTGCATCTATTGCCGACACCATGTTCAGCGATAAAAACATTTAATTGCAATGCTAGATGCATTCCTAAAGATCACATGGGGCAGGGCACTGAAAACCAGTAATTATATCAGGATTACCTTGTTCGCACTGATATAGATAGGTTTATCCCAAATTTGTTAACCTATCTCAACGGAATGTGCGATCAGAGCGGCCCATTTGTGGTAGTCCTGGGTTTGCAGCATGATGGGTCAGCAAGTTTTAGTTATTTGCTGTTCTTTTAGCACAGTAGTAGGAGTAGTTATACGTGGAGGCCGAACGGCGAATGAACGTAATAACTGTATCGTTAGAATCAAGTATACGTCTACAAAAATTGTATTTTCATAGCTAATAACGCCGTGTAACTCGTTTACCTGTAAGCACCAGTGACAATGTTCCTGTAAAGCTTATGTTACATAACTATAGCTAAGTTAAACGAAAATGCGCATGGCCCCCATTTGCACGGCATATTCATTAGTAATAAAACTCGGGCCCCTTACGCAACACGTAATGGGAAATGCATGGCTTAGCACAAAATATCCTAATTATCTAGGTAACAATAAAACTACAGTGTCGCAAAAGTCGGTCCTACAGGGAAAAGCAGTCAATTCGGCAAATCAAACTCAGCAAAATTGACAGCCTGGCAAGCAGTTAGGAACCTCGATATAAATAATTAAGTCAATTTCATAACAACTAATGCTGCTGCATTCGTGTGATTCTTCCTTTGAATCGGCTAAACTAACACGTTCCATCGTATTCAGATAATAACTAATCAGTGCATGGGCGGAATATGAGTGGACGTCCAATCAACGGCTCTTTTAGCTTGCGGTAAGCCAGCCGCCTGCTTGGAAATGTAAGTCTGCATATTTCTTGTGTTTACGCAGACCCATCACATGCAGCGGAGAGTATAAATGCGCTGATTGAATGTTAAGACATCAAATCCAAATATCCGAGGCGCTGGTTGCTGAATGCCACAAAAAATTCACCACTATTTTATATTCGCACCGGTCCAAATAATGCGAATGTGGCAACAGACAGTGAACGTATAACTACGACTTCACCCTCATGAAAGCCATAATCTTTAGTCACATTGACTTACAGCACAATGGAGGTTTTTAAAAACCGACACTAACTGCTGTATGCACAAATGTTACACGACTATTCCCGTCCCCGAAAGGTTGTTCGTGGATTTCCACAAGCTCTTACAGTGTGTTCTGTTGCAAATTAAGCCAAGACCCATGAATGTAGTGCAACTTACACTTCAGTATACTTCTATGGAATATTATTTTCTCAGCCATTTGACGAGCGTAGCAATTTGGTTGCAAAGTTTCGTCACCAATCGAGATGATACAATCAGGGAACAGTTGGATGTAGCAAAGCACTTGGCAACAAATTCGCCAACCTGAGCTACCACTGTTCCAAAGCATTTCGATCGGCATGGCAACTCCCGAGTGGAGCGGTGCTATAATCCACTGGCGGGTCTTTAACAGCACGAAACTTGTGGGATACACTGTTGATAGAATCAGAGATATCCGATAAGATGTTATGTCGCCAAAACACCAACTTAATACATCGGATACCATACCTTCAAGCATATGACAGTGAAGAATGTGAAATCATTAGTTGAAACAGGGTAGATATGTTTGTGACACACTTACGGTGAATAACGCCAAACCGTATCCCCAAACACGACCTTACGGAGAGCTCCGTTTAAGGACGGGACCCAGTTTTAACCTTGGGTAAATAATGAGCAGCAATTGTGTGGCGATTACAAAAACATAAAAGCCGGAATCATACCTACAGAACGTGTCGTCTACATAAGGCTAATAAATATTTTAATGAACTGTCTTTCTGCAGAATGAATAGTGAAAGACGGTCTTTATTCATTTTCGGTTCAGCAGTTGGACCTATTGGCCGAGAGATATACTTGTTTCGAAGATTTATTTAGACAGCAACTTGAACGTACTTGTGTTACTCTTAAGGATTTGCACTTGAATCATATGACAACTCTCTCAGTTTTCCCACAAGGGTCACAGCCTAATTTTCAAGTTGAAGGCAGCAGTGGCTTGAGTTGTTGCGTTTATGTCAACAAATCGGACACTGCCGAAATTTACTGGTCTCATCAAATCCCGACAAGGATAATTTGTTCAAACTTTGTCCAGTTGACCTGTTCCTTTTCTGATTCATAGGTCCACACAGATATTTCGCATGTCTTATCAGATTCGACCAAAAGAATACCTTGTTTCCATGGTCACTAGTATGAAGTAGCTAGGACATGTTGACTGCCAAATTTAAAATGTTGAATACTACTCGGTCTCACCGCCGTCGAGACGATGACGTAAGTGTATATGCTCTGGCCATTTGGTGCGGTATATCTACCCACTACATATTATTGTATCGCGGAAGGTAACGATCCCACGGAAGGGAAAAATATCACAAGAGCAAAATAACACATATGTAGGCAGAGACATCATGCAGTGATCAGTCCAACACCAGCCCCACAGAACAGGTGATGAGCGGATCGCGAGACCAGAACGTTAGTGAAGTTGAGTCAGAAAGAACAGACAGATATTTGGTTGAAATGCCGACAGTTAAGACAGAAAAGCCTTAGTTAAAGCATTCAGGAATAACTCCAAGCAGATTAACGCAACCGCGATCAAACAACTCAAAACGCTAGAATATGTTCAGATTGGTCAGAAAATGTGATTAACGGAAGCGTATATATGTGGTGGTTATGCATAGAAATGTACAGGGTGGCCACAAATTCCCCAGACACTCCACATTTATGCATACACTTACGTAAATCAGTGTACATGATATTTGTCTAGGAAAAGAAGGGCTCTTTGTTGATCAATGTAATTTTTTGAGACAAACGTGCTAGCCTATGATCATACTGTTATTTATCCAATATGTCTGTGTTCACCGTTATTCTCAGCACATAGACTAATGCGTCCCTAAGTGCGCGCTGAGGTGCCTTACCGAACATCAAGGGAAATCGAGTTCAATGAAGGACGAATTGCAGCTTTTATTTTTCTGTGTTGTTGTAAAGTGTTTTGGTGATGTTTTCTTTAATCAGGTTCCACAAGGCATTGTCGTACGATGAGAGGTCAGGACTGCGAGCTGAACAATGATGCTGTGATCCACGTCCAATGCAGCGGCCAGCGAAATTCTCATTCAGGAACCGGCGCACCCAGATAGCAAAATGCACAGGAGCGCCAACTTGCTGTAGAATGGTTACATGCATGAATCCGGCTGAAACCAATTGCGGAATGAACCAGGTCTCCAACATTTCTCAGTAGGTGAACTGATTCACTGAGTATCCGAAAAATATGGCCCCATGATTCTGGTGGCTGACATTGCCGCCCACATAATGACGTGCGGTGGGTTGTGGACAATTTCTGCAGCATCGTATGGGTTATTCTTAATCTAAATCTAAACATTGCGTGATTGTGAGCTGAGATAGACATCACTTTCACCACTGAAGAAGACATTGTGAAGGCCGCTTTTATTGGGAATTCTTGGAGAAAGTTCTGTTACGCTTCCATTCGATTTTATCTATCAATCTTAGGCAGCTCACTGACCTGCATTTAACTGAAAGCTGACATACTTAGGTTAGTTTCTGGTACGTTTTCTAGTGTGGAGCAGAAAATTTGTATTTCTGCTGACCACCTACGAGTTGATTTGTTTGCAGAATTGTAAACTTACAGCCGAATGGTTTCCACGTGCTCCATTAGGGAAGCAGCACTTCCAGTGGGGTAGTCATCACACATCCAGATGCAAATCATTTCTCCAATGCCAATGTGTCCTTTGTGCTGCAGGCTTATAGAAATGCTCCTGCAATTTGGTGGAAACGTCAATCATTGTTCAAATTTCTAGCACATCGTAACCTAACCAAAGAGCAGCTATTAGCCTTCTTCAATGGTGTAGGGATTTGCCTCGGTAATTTGCCTAAGGTATGAGAAAATCGAAAGGTAAAAGCATCTTACATATGTGCCATAAATATTTAGATAAGTGTACACATATTAAATGATAAATGCCAAACAAAACATTAGTTATGAACAATAACCAGGGACTACGTGGCCACCCTATATATATATATATATATATATATATATATATATATATATATTTTTCGCGGCATTTTTATCCGAATCTGCCTATCACTGTGGCCTCCTAGGGACTATGACAGGACGCATGCACTTACAAAGTTACCATGGATTGCTTGCGCTGCACCATACACAGCTCCATCCATCAAAACCATATGCCGTGTAAACCCGAAGGAAGAAGCCCTAGGGGCATACAGATGGGAGCCACAGTTCATCAACGGAGTCGGCCCACACTCCTTCAAAGGCAAACACAAGTGCGCTCTCTTTAGGGATTCAAGCGCGCACAAGGCGGTTGCTGGACCGTAGTCCGCTCCTCACTGAATGCATGGAACCACTATCCGACCCTAGCAAGGCCACTAGTACCGTGCACCTCGTCCCCTCTAGCAACTTACACATGTCACCTAGAGCCCGTATAGTCAAGCTAGTGGGTAATGCACAGGTAGACACCTTATCAATATGCACTTGATGTGCATATTGACAAAAGCAACGGTCATGGAGAGCAGAGGCCAGAAGTTAACGTGGTGTGACGGTTTGAGTACCTCACTGACCGATTGATCTACATTGGTGGTGCCTCCGGGCCCTTGAGAGCTAATCCCACCAGGTTGGTCAATGGTAAGATGTCAGACAAACTCAGTCTCCAGGTCATTCAGGTTGGTGGTTCAAAATTCGATGGCGTCCATTGCAGTAAAACTAATTCGTTGCCACCCATTTACCTTGCAGACAGGTTTTTGAGCTAAAGGCTCTCGTTGAGGGCCCAAATCGTCCTCCTGTCTAGGTCTGGGCGCCCTGGCAGTATGTCAACCCACACACAACCATGACATTTTCTAAAACATAAATTTCATCCTGCATTCGCTGTCGCGCAGGTTATCAAGGGTAGCCTTATCTGATGCATACAGCAGGGCAAATAGGCAATAAATGCTATCGCTGGCGCCTTCTTTCTTTCCCACCTGTTTCTCTTACCCCCCATTACTTACCTTCCTTCTATAATTCCCAACTTTATTGACAGTAGCCGAAGTGCCACTGGAGTAAAACCATCTGCAGCCTATTTCTTGCGACATTCACCGGACGCCTATCGGCAACATTCGCTTATAAGGCCACGATCTCCTGTTTCCTGGGCGACTTTCGACGTTCGCACTCTAAGTCAAAGAGGTCAACAGGCACACTCGCACGCACCTTGGACACACTGGGTATGGATATGGGTTGTGCGTACAAAATTACGGTCAATGACCCTAATGAGGTTGTTGAATTAACTGCACCCGGCTTATCCTCTCGTTATTGGTTCCACGCATCCGGAGACGCCGATGCAGCACTCACAGGTCAATCTGGTGTGGGTAGCTTTCTAATCTGCAAGGCTGGGCCATTGTTGATTGATTGGAATCGGGTATACAGCAGTTTATGCGCAGCCAGTTTGAGGACAAAAGCTAAGGTTAATTCACGAAGTAGTGCAAAACGCTGTTTGTTTGTTATTTCCGCTTATGCTCCCAGCGACTGCAGTTCAACTGCTGTTAAGGACATATTCTAGCACGAACTCAACACTGCATACGCAGTGTTAATAGTTCAGGTATTATATTACTTGAAAGGGATTTGAACGCACAAGTAGGGCGTATGAGCACTTCCGAAGCTCATCTGGGTGCTAATAAAGGGCTTATCTCCGAACGGACTGACAACGGCGAGCGTCTGCTGCAAATGTGTACGGAGCACCAGTTGTTTCTTAGTAGCACTGCTGTTAGACACAGTGAGCGCCGAAGTACCAATTGTCATCCTCCTGTAGCTGACAAGCGATGGACCCAAATACACCACATAGCTATAAATTACAGTTGGCATGGTTCCATCCTCGATTGTCTCTCGTACTGCAATATCTGCGTCGACTCAGATCATGCCTTAGTACACGCTTTCGTTTCTCCATGAACTTTACCGCGGGGCGCACCAAGCGTCTCCTCCTATTGGCAGCTGAGAAATTGTCTCAGCCTTCGGTCAGGCAAGCCTATCAAGACGCACTGCGTACCGAACTTTCGCTGTCTTGTCTCAATGACACAGAGCTTCAGTGGAATAGATTTTCGACCACCATGCACAACGAAGGAGCAGCTGCTTGTGGCAGTATCCATCGTCACCGCAGCAGCTACTGGATATCCGTGAGGTCGGTGAACTTTGTTGAAATCCAGAAGAAATCCGCTTGGCTCCGAGCACAATGTAACCAGATTGGCTAAGGGGAGGAAATTAAAGCGGAGCCTACATGCTGACAAGGAAACCTGGTGGACCAGTCGGGCTCAAAAAATGGAGGAGGCAGGAGCAGTAGGCAGTTACCGCAAGCCTATCCAGCTGATCCGCGCAACTGATTTTTAAGAAATCAGGCGTCAGGGAGACAATCAGAGACAACACAGGTGCACTAATACACAATAAGGAGCGCAGTATGGTTCGTTGGGTGGAACACCATCAATATCAGTTCAGCTGTCACTCTGCTCCCGGACCTCTTCATAATCAGGTGTTGCAGGATGAGCCATGGACGGTTAGTTTAGAGCATCCGTCGGAGGCCAAAATCCGAAACGCGACCACAGTCCACAATGCTTATGTGCCGCTGGCCCGGATTCCGTTCCACCTGCATTATTTAAAGATAAAGATGAGGTTCTCTGTAATGCACTGACCTCCATATTCGTAGGTATCTGTAAGGAAGAGTGTGATCCGGATAACTGGAGCGAACCGATTATAGTGGCAATGTACAAGAAGGGCAGTCGAACAGACTGTTCTAACCACAGAGATGTTAGCCTACCGCCAGTTGTGACAAAGTAACTGGCCTCGATTCTAGATTGTCGCCTCACTGTGTAAAGGAAACCTTGAGTTACGGAAGAGCAGGCAGGTTTCCGCCCAGGGTGCAGCTGTATAGACCATATATTCACCCTATGGCAAGTGCTAGAGCAGCGTTACGCATACCGCAGACAGATAACAGCTGTGTTCCTTGAATTCAATAGTGCTTTCTTTTCTGTCGATCGACCAATTCTGTTCAAAGTACTTGCGCGGAAGTGTGTTCCCACGAAATATGTGAACATCCAACTTGCTTTATATTTGAATTATACAGGCCGCGTCAGGTAAAGGTGTCCTGACGGATAGCTTTCCGACTGCAAGAGGCGTTTGTCAGGGTTTTCCGATTTCCCCATTTTTGTTCAATTTCGTCATGGATTATATCATTAGGTGTTCCCTTGCTGAATCTCAATATGTAGGCATTGAGTTCCTGCCTGGTGAAATATTAGTGGATCTTGATTATGCGGACGATATCGTCTTGCTTTTCGGCAATGTTGCCGCGGCACAACCAACCCTGAATAGCCTGCGTAGAGTGCTCCCATTATTTGGTATGCGCTTCGCACCTTCGAAGTGCAAGTGTTGCTGCAGGGCCACCAGGCACCTTATGACCTGTAGACTCTTGCTAACGAGGAAGTCGAGTTGGTTGATAAATTAACTTATCTTGGCAGCTGCATCAGCAATGATGGGCGCATAAAAACTGACGTCAGCTCATGCATTGTAAAGGCCAGAGGTGTTTTCTTGAAGCTGCGACATCTTTAGCGACAGAAGAGTTTCCATCCGTCTGAAAGGCCGTGTATACAAGGTCACTGTGAGGGCGTATCGCTCTATGGGATTAACATTTGGCTCCTTCGGACTGAAGATCTGAGGCGCCTTCAAGCATATGATCATCTTTGTCTACGAAGCATTGTTGGTGTTGGATGGCATCAGCGTGTCCGCAATGATGATGAGCGTAAGCGAGTACTAAATAGTGCTAATCATGCTAGCTACCTATAACAACCGATACCACTGAATAAGTTGCGTTGGTTTGAGCATGTGTTACGTATGTTTGATCACCGCCACGTTTAGTCTGCCAGGTGTAGGGAGTCTCAAGGCTCGAGATGTACACAAGTTTATTTGGCAGCTGGAAATGAAGTCACTGACGACCAAACAAGGTGCGTTGTTCCGTCTCACCTTCCGGGTTGGAGTCCACGTGACCCGCATTGTGCTTGACTTGAGAATTTACGGGAAATGTTCGCAGTCGGCACCAGTGACGTGTCTGCTGCTGTTTCCTAATAGGATTGCATGTTTTAAGTGTGTGTGTGGTACAGAGTTACCTGCGCGGTAATGGCTGATTTTGATGCGGGACAGTGAAAACGGCAAGAAAGCTGTCTCGCCCAAGTCACCTTATCTTTGCACGATAGCCATCTGTTTGTGACGATATGTTGTCTACACAAGTTGTAGGCGCTTTTACCCTGAATGTTTGTTTAGGGCATAAAGGTTTCCAGGTAAGTCGCACTTATCTCACTCTTATTATACTTCATTCCATAGGATATCATGATTGAATGGCATCAAAGCATTATCGCAAATGGTTTAAATACTGCGGTTGTTGGAAAAATTCGACATCAAGTGCAGCCACACAGGTGGTGCAAGCAACAGCGCATAACATGAAAGGAAACAAAAAATAAAACTGAACGAAAACACTGTAAGGAAATGGCGGTAATTAAGCATATGAGATGATGGATTATCAAAAGATATGATAGATTCAGCATGGCGAAAAAATTGACCAAGATATATATATGTGAGACCGCAGATCTGTACATTCTACGACTCGAGGCAATCCACACCGGAATCAAGCTCCTCCTTAAGAATATTCAACCAAATTCATAAGCTCATACCAACTTAATTTTCGGTCACTCCCTAGGTTAATCTCTACAGTCAAACAGCGTTTCACCATACCCAGTGCGTCACATTTCGGCATCTTGTTGAGCAGTGCGCTAACATTAACATAGATCACCGTTTCATCTTCGTTTCACACGAAGTGTGACGGTTCTTTACAAACGTATTCCTTCATCCTGTCAACGGCTACATTAAACTAACGATTGCATATAGACCAGTAAATGCGAAATTTTGCCAACCCGGTAACCTTATCACAATTAACGCGGTACTCTTCCGCAAAGCTCGGTGCAGTGCATCATACATTGCTGTGCAGGTGCTGATGCTAACCTCATCATTAAGGCTGCTCAACTGCAGTTACTAGGTAATTCGGCCACACCCACCGATACCTAATGCATTGTTCCATGATAGCGCGTAGTGAAGCACCGCACGCATTAATTATTCAACCTAGCCAATATTAACCACACCCGATCACACAAAGACACCACTAAGTCTAGGTCACACCACATGAAGTTAACGAACCTGCATGGTAGCATGCATGCAGCTAGTTTCAGTGAAGGCAATCGATACTGTCTCATTGTAGAGTACATTTCACGTCCTGTCGTCTGCGCGTAACAGTGAGCACTATGAACGCGGATGGCCGCCCACTTCTGTGTTTTGTGTCTTGATGCCGCGTAAGTGAGTGGGTGGAATTTACAGTACTTCCTCAACCGTCCATAGATGCCGCGTGTTAGTCCGCACCTATCCTACAGTGAATGAGCTCACGTGTTGTTTGCACGTCCGCGTGTGCCTCACGTGGTTTGTCGGCGGAGCGCAGTCTAACCGCTGCACCAACCGATGCAGATGTTCTGAGTATTCTTGTACTAATTTGCAATTGGTCAAGACGATGGGCACACCTTTGTGCTTGGGCGGCACTGGATTCAACTTGATGAGCTTAGGAATTGGGTTGAATATGCTTAAAGAGGAGCTTGATTTCGTTTTGGATTGGCTTAAGTCGTAACATGTATAGTATCTGCATATTTTTATTTAAGTTTTTCGATAATCCTCTATGCCACCCACTGTCTGATCCACAGACCCGATATCCATTGTAAACCCGAAGGCATACGACCGGGAATCTTTTGGATGTTAACCTTATTTCACTAACCGAGCTGACCCACGCTTTTTCACAGGCTAACACTAGCATGCGGTATTTGGGGAATCAAGCGCCTACAAGCATTTAGCTTGTCCGCTCTCCGCTTCCCACTGAGTGCATTGAGCCACTCTTCGAGTCTAACACGGCCAAAACGGACCGTGCCTCCTGTCCCCTGCAACAACTACTAACTCTCTGCTGGAGCCAGTATGGATAAGGTAATTTGTAATAGACCGATAGGTACCTTGTCAACATTCACATCATGCGCAACCACACCGGGATGTCATGAAACAGCTAGGCAGACGAAATGAAATGTCGAATTATATAGATATATCACCTTGAACGTATATGGCACTACATTAGCATATGATATTAATGGAGTATCAAAATAGACGTGCTATATACGGAATGACAGATGAAAGGCTCAAGACACAAGTTAAAGATGGAGGAAAACAGGCGTAGTTAACCATTGATAGTTTAAGCGAAATG
This sequence comes from Dicrocoelium dendriticum, assembly GCA_944474145.2. Classification (NCBI taxonomy): domain Eukaryota; kingdom Metazoa; phylum Platyhelminthes; class Trematoda; order Plagiorchiida; family Dicrocoeliidae; genus Dicrocoelium; species Dicrocoelium dendriticum. The sequence continues at coordinate 58,054,112 of OX104068.1, forward strand.
TATCACTTATTAGCTTCTTCAGGTACACATTAAAATGAGGTAACAAAACTAAAATAAGGCAAGATATCACATTCACTACCTGAAATAAGACTCAGCACGCATGTATACAGTTAGCGTACCTACTAAAGATGTGCCAGTTCTGCTTAAGTTCTCAACGTGACTCGTCGTTTCAGTGCTGAAAATGGATGGCCTTGCTCGTGGCTCATTAAACCTGCTGACTCAAGCATTCGTGACCGCACGTGATACAGCATCATGCGCTTGAAGTCGATGGAGTACAGCCCATCAGCGTCTGTCGCTTTCTCAACTGCTGCTTCTTCTGTGCATGCACGATGAGTTTCTCTTGCATCTCGGCAACTGCCTTCGTGAGCAGATCGCGCCATGCATGCCGATCAACCTCCCTCGAGTCCCAACACCTTTAATCAACATTGGAACGTGATAGGCTCACTTTTACCATGTCCTGTTAACGTAACGTTGGTTTTCCACGTGTCGTTTCCTACATTCAGTTAGCCATAAATCAGGTTTCGGCATCCGGGTGGAAACAATATAGTGAGTATGCCCGAGCCGCCGCAGGTGTTTAAGGAGCATGATGCAGTCCATTGGACATATGTCAATGCGACAGAGCACCTCTGTGTCTGCAACACTGTCACTTCAGCCGATGCGCATAGTACAGCGCAGACACTACTGATCGAAGCGCTCCATACATCTGACATCCTTCCTATAAAGCTTCCAGGTTTCACCGGCGTATAGAAGAACAGACAGCAACATGGACTTACTTACCAGCAGCTTCGTCCCACCAGTGAGCTGGTGGTTATTCCACACAAGGCATTCCAGCTTGCCAAAGCCAGTAGTCGCCTTCGATACGCGGCTACACAGCTCGCACGTCATCTGCTGGTCCGTTGGCATAATGCTACCAAGTTAGAAAAATCTCGAAGTGCTTTCCCCCACTTAGTCAGCTAACTGGATTTGTGGCAGGCGCACGGACTTCATTCCAGGAGAAGGCTAACAAAGACCAGCAGTCTTGTTTTTGCCGATGGTGATCCCGAATTTGCCCGCTGTCCAAACCAGAGCACGAGTCATGTGTTGCAACACATCCGCGCTATGCGCAAACTACATACAGTCGTCAGCAAACAGCAACATACGGACAGTTGTCTCACAGTTAGGGTTTTCGCACAGAAACGACGGATCTTGAGTTCACTTGTTAGCCGATCTTCGGAATTGGCATGCAAACGCTTCATTACCAATCAAGGTGACCGTCAGTGCACTGCCGTGTCCAATCCAATCCTAATCGACGAACAAGTCAGCGGATTTGATTGCGCTCAGCAGCGCACTGACGAAGTCACCTCGCTTGGTGATGAAACGTTTGCATCCCAATTCCGAAGCTCGGCGAGCAAGTGAACTCAGGAATGATCAACTCGAGCTACCAGTGCATCAAGTCTTTTAGAAACGACGGATGTTCAGCAGCACACCATCAATACGCTACTCTACACCGTAATCCTATATATATATAGGCATTATTTTGCATAATTTGGGGAATTTTGCACTTGTCCCGGATTCGTTGTTAAACAATCTACTTTTATATGCTACTTTAGCGAAGAGTTACGTCTGCGTAGCCATATTCCTTAACATATATATTTTATTTGATAATGTTATCTCAAATGATTGGCTTGTGTTTGACATCTCGGAGTGACTGCGCTTGATGTGAATGTTGACAAGGTACCTATCGGTCTATTACCCATTACCTTATCCATAATGGCTCCAGCAGACAGTTGGTAGTTGCTGGAGGGGACGGGATGCACGGTCCCTTTTGACCGTGTTAGGCTCGAAGAGTGGCTCAATGCACTCAGTGGGGAGCGGACTGCGGTCAAACTAAATGCTTGTATGCGTTTGATTCCCCAAATACCGCATACCAGTGTTTGCCTGTGAAGGAGCGTGGGTCAGCTCGGTTGAAGAAAGATGGTTCACATCCACATGCCTCTCGTTCTTATGTCTTCGGGTTTACAATGGATATCGGGTGTGTGGTTGGAGCTGTGTATGGTGCAGTGCGAGGCACCCATTGGACCTCTGTATGCGTAGGCGTTCTGTGGCTGGCCATTGTGACAGGCACATCATAAACCGGATGCCGCCAATCATATACGTGGTCAGACAGGTAGCGAAGATCCACCAAGCTGGAGTGAAACGACCCATCATTGTGAGTGGTAGTAATTTTTGATGCGTGTGCACGTTTGGATGGAAACATGACAGATCTATGTTTGCATGCGTGACAGCTTGTATAACCGAAGTTGCGTGCAGTAGCTATTGCGGTTTTTATACCGTCTTGCTTCGGTTTAAATATAATTGTTAGATTTAAAATCATGGAGTATATGTAAAATGGTTTATAAGTTATAAACTATGCACGTTTAACAAAGCTGATTAGTAAAAATTAACCGCTACGTGGTTTTAGTATCATCAAAATCAATAATCAGAAGAACACGAGACCATAGGTGAACAATTGTTTTCGATGATTCTCTTCAGACCATTACAATCATATGTAAGGGTAAAATAATGAACTGAAATCTACTCATTGGATCAAGTTACATAGTTAATTAACGGATCAGGGAGGAAGGCTAATAGTTGACCATTGATCTGACAGGTCGATTACATGTTATCGAGCTTGATCTGTGGCAATCGACATCAGTATCGTTCGTTCTAGCCGGCCAGGGAAGCTGTAAGGCATGGAGTAACCCCTTTGGCGAGCATAATAAAGGTTGAAACAACCGAATGCAAATCGATTCAGCTGTCGAGAGCGCACGGAGGTGCAAACCTCTTGATTGATGCTGGGGGACCTTGTAAAATATCCTGAAGGCACGCTTTAGGTCGACTTGGTGCTCCGTGTCGACAGTATGGGCCAAAACGGCGCTGCTAATTGCCCCAGTTCCTCCTTGACGCAACCAGCGGGGACAGTGCTCCTTCACGTGTTTGGACAAATGCCGTGCCGTTTGACCAATATAATTAGCGTCACAAACGCACTTGAACTGATAAGTAACCATAGATGAGGTCAGCAATGGCAGCGTATCCTTATTGCGTGAACAAACATGTGGTTCAGTAGAAAGTGTGCACTTTAACCTGGCTGCTGGGAATGTCGACTTGACTATCGCTGAAAGACTTTTGGTTGGGCGCTCGGCAGCGGCATCCCCCTTTAAAAAATTTTCTTAAAAATAACTACTTCTTCGCCGCGTTTCAAACTGGTACCGGCTTGGGCTTTTCTTCAAAGTTCTTTGAAACGAATCTATCAGGGTAGCCATTCTCGCGCAGCGTATTCTTTATAAAGGTTAGCTCCTCATCCAGGATGTCCAGTGAGCAAATTATACGTGCTCTTGTGGTAAGGCAGTGGATTAAGTCTCGCTTATGGCTCAATGTGACGAAATTGTAAAATTCGTGTATTGACCAGTCCACGTATTTTTTCCTGTAGACTTTCCGCTGGATGGAGCCGTCTGGCCTCCTAGTTAACAAGACATCTACATATGGAAGCCGATTGCAAGTTTCTGCCTCATACGCAAATTGCAATGCTGCGTGAGCCCGGTTAAAACGATCGAGAACGTCATCCAGATTTATGCCTTTATCTGCCACTATAAATATATCATCCATATAACGATGACAGTAATCAAAAGATTTTATCTCCTCTTGCAATTTTGTTCGTTCCCATTTGGCCATGAATATATCTGCGAACAATGGACCGAGGGGCGATCCTATGGCTACGCCATCCTTTTGCCGGTAGAAGTTCCCATTAAATAGAAAATGCACATTCCATGTGCACCGCAGTAATAAGTTTTTCAATTCAAGCACAGGTATACAGACCTTAATACCCAACTCCGTTATCTGCTCGCAAATGTAATCGATGGTTTAGATCAGCGGGTCGTTAGTGAAAAGCGAGACAACATCAAAGGAGAGCATCACTTTCTCGTTAATTTTGGCTTCCTTGATGCTCTCGACAAACTGAAAACTGTCGCGCAGGCTGTACGTCGCAAGCTGTTGTCTCACCGGCTCAAGAATTCCTACCAGCCACTGGACAACTGCGTGGTCGGGGGAGTTAACCATTGACAGAATAACACGAAGCGGGATATCAGCCTTATGGATTTTTGACAAGCCGTAAAGTCTCGGAACGTTTGTGCCACAAGGTCTAAGACTGTCATACAATGCATCGGTTACGTACCGAGAGATATAATCCGGTGGTTTTATCCATACCTTAATAGGCCTTTATACGTTTATGGGACACTTGCTTTCTGCGATTTATATACTACACTATATCTTCTGTAGGTCGAAATGAGGTGTGGTGCCCAAATCGAACGCCTCATTCCGTAGCGTAGAGTACAGGAGCGACTATCTTCCAACACGGCTGTCCACGATCGGTTTCATAAGGATGTGAACTGACTACTTAGTTTTAGAGTGAGTTTGCTGGCTTGTGCCTTGCTTACTGGTCCAAAGCTCCGTGAGCACGCTTGACATAGTCGTAATCCCTCAGTAACTATGTGAGTGGGCAATCAGAGGTATGCAAGAAATGTTCGTGACGAACCAGGCAGTTAGGGGGCCGCAAACGCAGGGAGGTGAAAATTAACGTTCCTGCATCCACAAGTATACGCTGATGGACTAATGGTCGCGAAGAAGCTTGTTTATTTGTTTAAGGCAAAAGAAGCAACGCGAATGCTATTTATGGAAACGGCTACGGTACATATATAGGGGCTTACTACGGATCAGTTTGGTTGTCAGTTTCGCAGGGTTACTATGTTGAATAAACCGTTCGTCTCTGAATGAACCACTTTTGCGACAACTGTGAGCCGAGTTCCACCCCATCTCAAAAAATGTCTACCTGAAGAATACAAATACGGACGAAACCGGTCTCAGATCGCAGTGTCGGAAGAGAAGCATTTTGAAATTCTTTATTTAGGATGCGCAGCCTGTTATCGAAACCACACAGGACTGGATCAAACGGTTATTTTACTTGTGATGGCTTGTCGCTATTCAGAAATAGGATAATTATTCTAAGACCCAATAAGCAACATTCAGTATGTTTCCGCAATTACTAACCTGACTACCTTAAAATATAACTTGATTAAGGGTGGCAGTAGCGTAGTAGGGAGCGTAATGGTCCAAGATTGTTAAAGTTGGCCTAGAGCTGCACCCGCACTGTTTCATTCATTTCACTGTCATATTCAGCATCGTTAGATTTTTGAAAAGGAGCGCAAAAGTGTATTAGGTTTTCTGTTTAGTTGATTGCAAATTGCTGTAGATAAAGTATCTTGACATTGTTAAAACCGGTAAAGGTAATCAACTGCTATAATATTGATAAATTCTTTTTGTCCATCATTGTTATCATTGAAAATGTAGCCGAGATTATGAAACAACAGAGACTAGTGCACCTAGAAGATGGCAGACAAGGGATATACCAGGCAGAGTCCAACACAGATTGTCGCTCTCAATTCTCGAACAGAGCAATTTCCATATCTACTTAACTACTAGTGAGGGCTGGCATGCAAGTGAAGAAATATCCCGAAGTGCAGATCTAATGTACATATCTTACGTTGATAATTCTAGAATCAGCATTGAAAAACAAGTGGTAGGTCACTGTGTTATATAACGCATTTCTTTTCTGAACATAGTTTAGTCGTTATCTGAATGACTGCACCCGAAATCACAAACATTACCGACTAAAGTAAGGATTCCTTTATGCAAATTTCCCAATTTTGTCTAAATGACGTTAGATAAGGTACTTACTCATTCTGAAATAGAGCGATGTTTGCACACATAAAACCAAGCTATCATGATCATACTGAGAATAAGTGATCAAACATTCAGTCGAGTATTTCATGTAGGCTGAAAATAACACCGTTACTAACAGCCATTGGGAATTATTGTCCAAGTTCCTGTGTATATTAGCAACAAAATGAAAAGTGAAATATCTCAGGTAAATAACAGCGCATAAGGAAACCCTCAAAATGTTTGAGGCGGAATGTGCAAATCAACTAATATGCGCATCGTTAATATCAGAACCTACAAATTAATTTATGCTCACACAAAAAGATAGTGTTAAATAGGGTTAGGTTATAATTTCACAAAACAATCTAGGGAGCGAAGAGTTACTGAGCTTTGCCCGCCCGGAAACACTACAACCCATCGCGAGTTTCAGCTTTGATTGATCCCATTCGGGAAGGCTAGTGTGCCTCAAACAAGGGAACACTGGGATGTCAATTGGGACATTTCTCCCTTTAGCCAGTGGACTCGAGAACTGTTAGCCTTACTTGATGCGAAAAAACAAAGTAGAAACGCGTTTTGGAATGAGGTATTTTGGGGCAAGCAACACCACATGTTTCTGCTTCATGAGTTTTGGTCACAGTCATCGAATTTGTCTCGGTTTGATTCAACGCGAATCGTAATGCCAAATCAGATTCCGCGCCGCAAACCATTCACACAACCAGTACTTCAAAATACCCCGCAATCAGTATAGAGAGCAATTAAACTGGACGAATTCAGACAAAAAACTGCAAGTGTAAGACCTACTCTTTGGTCGTTTCCCTTGGTAAATCTTATAGCAATTCCAATCTAAATACATTGTTACCATACTCAGCAGTTGCAGTGTTAAAGTGAGACTAGCAGGAAGTCAAAATGTGCAAAATTATTGTTGGCGTTACGGTGACACCCGGTTATTAACGGCTCTGTGAGTAACATGAATGTGTTAGTATATCAATACTGATTTTTTGAATCTTGTTAGTTTGAGGAAAAGACGACGAAATTGAGCAGCGGATTTTAAGCTTGGCACATTCAAAGTGAAAAGAAATTCAGGTGACATTCCATTTGGTCTTACTGTGTGGCACTATTTAGCTCGTGATCTCTCATAGTGGTACTGTAATTCGGTTTCACAAGGTGCAAGAATGCATGGCTGGGATTCCGCATAATATGATTTGTCATTTTTAGTAGCGACATTTCAAGGGCAGTAATTTCTTGTTTGTGCAAGGGCTTCCAGGTGTAGATGACATATAAGGAAGAGGGTACATAGCACCAGAGATAAGATGAGAGGGTCAAATCACCTGACTGCACTCTATGATAGGAGATGTTTGTTAGTTTTTAGGGATGATTTCTTAGTCTTACGGTGACATCCAATATCATTTAGTGTCCTCACTTCTCTGTAGCATACATTAGAAGCGAGCTGCAAAACTTCATGCCCAAGCTTACAATCGCAAGTGGATTGACGAATTATGCTCCATGTCTTACAGTTGGAGGCGTTGAAATGTGGTAGCTTCTGAATCACCCATTCGTACACCCAATCAAGTTCATCCTCAAGTGCTACCTGGTCACCTGTTGTTTTGATGGCTTGCCACATCTTAAGATCATCAACGAAGAGTAAGATAATAGAGATGAGCACTATCTGGAGATGGTTCGACGGTTTCAGTTAAACCAAAGCGCGCATGTAGCAGGTCTGTGGTGCAAGTTCAATTCTGGCGCAATCCATGCCGTTTGCTGATATGACAATGCATCATTCCAAGTAACGAATGAGCGCTCTGGTTACAATGGCCCAAAGTACGTTCGAATGCAGTGTTACCAAACGCTAAGTAGACGGATGTACAAGAACATATTTGAGCATTCGAGCAACATTAAAAAAGGTCGAATCCCACCTAGACATAGTTGGAAGAACTAAGAGTGCATCACAGCTATGATACTTGCACCTTTGCGAGGACAATCTCAGTAGCATGAGAGGCGGCATCGGTCTAAGAAATACGGAAATGCTTAACTTGCTTATGAAAAGCAAAGGATTAAGGAAAAGCTAACTTGCAGTCACGTCACAGTTAAGTTTGGTTTACGGTGAACAATATACGTTTCGAGCACATGGAAGGTAATAGAAGTATTTGAGAACGGTATAGGTCCACCGCGAAATACGCTGCTTCGCGAATATAATTGGGCAACATGGATGCAGGATGACTGAAGTTAAAGCAACATCCAATAATACCGCTTGGTTCATGTGCTCCTACTTGGCGAAGGAGAGATCCAGGATACTTAATATTTTCCCCACCTTAACTCTTGTAGTGAATGTAACATATTTGTAGAGTAGTAGTAATCTAATAATTTGCGCCTCTAATTCAATTTTGGAGTGTTCGTCACAACAGGCCGTGGTTTCTAGGACTTGCAGACTGAAGTCACCAATAAGAATAATGTGACTGTTTGACTGCGTTGACAATTATTAGAGTGAAGGCTGTTGTCCGTTTCTGAAATAGACGACGAACGGAGGTACACGATACCCATGAATCATGTGTGGCCACATCTCAAGCATGGATATCACCATATCACACCGACAATTAGGATGTTCATGTATCTTCGATGAGTTCGAGATATAATTCAATATATTAGTAGAGAATTATACCATATAGTATATTATATCCATCGTTGCCCAAAATAGACATGCTAAGTAGTTCATCAGCTTACCATTTATTTTATTGGATCAGAGTCGGGAAACATAAAAGCATACTGTGATGATAGTGTCAGACCAGGGTAAAAGGTTAGGCAAACCTGTTAAACTTATCATCCATTGATGGACGGGCGTAACGGATTAAATTAGCCCACATTCATGTGAGTTGCCCACTGATTGTTTTACTGAGTCATTTGTGGAAATTCATGGGCTCATAATGGCCGTTAGTTACGGAAGTGAACTTGCAACTCACATCGAAGAGTTTGGCTTGCCAAATGTGTTGTAATGCTTGCTGAGTTGATTCTGCCAATTAAACGCTTGACTCTTTAGGACTGAATTCTGAAACAAAGTGTCAGCGAAGACGAAGAAAAACCCCACCGTCGGTGCTCGGACGCTGTTTGGCTTACCAGCCGCTATTCAAAAGCCTACCACATTGGACATAATCGAACGGAATTTGGCACATTAATCGCGTCTATATCAGATCAAGTCGAATGAATTCTGCAACCCAGTAGTCATGGACGATCAACCCAGTGAGTATCAGTTGGCCATGTTTCTGCAACACACAAGAATTAAAGCACCATGGTTGTACATGGGGTCTATCGGTGTAATAGCACTAAGTGCAATGCAGAGTTTAGCTAGTACAGCTGAGAAACGCTCTGGCACTAAGTTCTGTTCCTGTCTGTGTATAATGGGTGCCGCTGAGAGTAGCAAGCTATGCCGTGAAACCACGGTTTTGTCCGATCCGGTAAGTGGAGTCATGAATATTTTTCCTGCATTTCCCTCATATCAATCGATGTTCACGATGCCTACTTATTTTTCTGTAGACTGCTTGCATCACAGGGTCTCAAGCACTGTAACCGAATTACATCGTGCGACAAATTGGGGGGATGTAAACAACTTGTCTACTCAGGGAGCTGAGGTGAGTCGGGACAGTTGGAGACTGCGATGCTTAGGTGAGGTTAGATATTTTCTTTGGCCTAAGTGGGAAAACTGAGGTGAAAGCGTAGCTTCGTTTACTTCTGCAGATGTATCACTGGTATTTACCAGTTGGCGAATGGACTCTACGGCTTTTCACACTTTCAGCATACAATTACAAAGCTAGAAACCAAGGCAGGTTTTCAAGGCTAGCAGAATTAAAACGCCACAGATTTCTGTTATAATGCCTAGAGTTAGTCCTGTGCATTTATAGTTAACGCGTTTAGAGCAGTTAAATCAAGTTAGCTTGTCTTAACGACTTTAGAACAAAAGTCACATTATGGATGCGTTTATAAAGGAAAGCTAAACTGATGTGCATAATTCTCTTCCCGATGTAGCAATTGGCGCTGTTAATTGCGAATTGTGTCATCGCTGGTTTCACAACTACTTCGTTTACGGTTGGTTTCTTGCCACCGGTGATCGCATAAGAGAGAACAGTCTGTGCACGTTCGCTGAGGATGCAGCATGTTCCATCCCGATGATATGCTGCGTCCACCAGTCTTCACTATCTTTACTGAGAAGCGGTTTAACCTAGGTGTTGATAGCTCTGCGCAATGAGTTATATTCAGCATGAGCAGGAATTATCCTGCTGTACTATCAGTTCAAGAGAGCGGGAGAAATTCCATCGGATTAAAGTGTGTATTACATATTACCGGAATCAAACAGCGTATGCCTTTGGACTATAGTCGGGCAGGGCAAAACAACAATGCGAAGCGGAGTTTATTGGACCAATTCGCTTCACATGAATTACATGGCACATGATTTAAAACATGGCCAGTTATTGATTGGTCAGTGAGAGGCTAGTTAATAACAAACCGGTGAAGGTGAAGTAAATAAATCAATGTAATGGACGAACAAAACAGATTGATTATTGAAAACGTACATGACGATGGCGGACTTCTGTATGCCACTCCGGATTTGTGTCCAATGCGCCTCAGCATTTTGAGTAGAGGACTCTTTGGCTTTGGCGCTAGAGATTTCTAAAATACATAGATTAGTCATAGTGACTATTTTGGCTGCACCAAGTCATTTTCGACGATGTTGGTTGGTGCCACCAAAGAGGAGAGTAAAATTGGCACAAAGAAAGGATTGCTCAGAGGTGAGATAAGTACTCCCATTTAATTTGTAGTAAGTTATACTACCTTGCCAAAGGTAAATAACAACGATAATTTTAATGAGTGTCCACGGCTGTCAACGCAAAGGAGGTTGGCAGGTGACACGCTTGACCTGGCAGCACCGAGAGATTGCACTCGAACGGAATAGAACTTGAAAAACCAGAATAGTGGAAGGCGTTCTGAGTTATCCGGCCTTCGAGTACCACAACCATGCGAAAACCGAAATCACGTTCGTCAACATTGATCCTACCAACCTGTGCGTTTAGGTCCCTAGTGAGTGAGTGTGTTGCGTTTCTTATGGAGACGTTCGTGAAGTTGATGGTAGAATTCATCTTTAGCTGAGCCCGGGCTGGAATCCATTGAATCATACGCCGCTGCGATAAACACACAGCGCTTGGTATCCTGTGGGTTCGAATGTCGTGCAAATCTTTCTAGCTGAATCCCACAGACTTGGCTTTGAACTGAGATCAAAGCGAGCAACGCAACATCTGTGCGCGGGCCCGACGCAATCCCCTCGCCTGCCAGGTCTGCGGCTTCAACATTGACATTTCCGGATAAGCGCAATTTGAACATGCCATCTGAGCCTGCAGAAGGTGACGTCAGTCTTTGGATTGTGCTGGAGTCCTCTTAATGTCTTTCCGCAGGGCAACATATTTCGACAAAGAGTGTTTCTAGAGTGCGTCCCAGACGTTGCCTGGGACCCTATCTGCATGAGCTTCCGGACATTTAAAGTGTCCAACTTTAATTTTAAACCGGGGCTAAAAACGTCCTGAATTCGTGATTGCCTAGTATATAGACGGTCCTTAGCTACCAATCGACATAGTTTGAACTGTCTGTGATGGGATGGTGTAAGCAGGCGCCTAGCTTGCCACAAGCAAACAGAGCAGTTGTTTGGAGGCCTAGGCATAGTTCGTCTATGAGCGGATTGTTACTTATTTTTGGCTACGCTAGAGCGGGTTTGTTTAACTGATACAAAGGAAGAAACTTCTTAGCATCGTTAATTATGGCACCTACCTAGTTATTTACATCATGTTTTCTATACGTTTACTATACTGCCGATTTCGCTAAGCTTGCTTTGTTTAATTAACCTCCTGTCCCTGAAGAACCGAGTTATGCGACACGATGTCGGCGAATAACTAGACAAGATCGCCGAACAATGTTCAGTTGCTGAGTGGAGCGCAGCCAGTAATTGGAGAACCTGGAAAAGCAAGTTCATCGATTTATGCGCACTGGTGCGCATGGATGTAAAACCGATGGCGTATCACCTTGCGATGTTTCCACATACCATCAGAGATTAAGCATGCCTTGTCCGGGAAACAATGCTATACGAGAAGGCAAAAGGTCTAGCTGATCAAAAACAATCACCCTAAAATTAGTTGATTTCTGTAAGGGTCAGACTAGCGAGACGTATTAGCGGTATATATTTAACGCAAAACAAGCGCTCGAACGAAGCTATCTATAACTGTCAAGAACCTGAAGATGCTGGCTCGTTCCAGTAAGTTTGCAATCGCATGGCAGACAGTCTCATCCGAGATATAATCGTGCTTGGGAGCAATGATGAAAACATCACCAAGCGGCTGTTGCGGCAACGACAGTTTTCGAGTAGACAATAACTTGACATATGTCTCAGTAAATCATCATATGCACATCACATTTAGCAAATGCGCGTGTTCAATTTACGTGACAAACTTGTGAAATCTGTTAACAAGACACAATAAACTTGTGAATTTTGTGCCGCGCGACACCCAAATGATCATAATCTATGTCCGGGCCTGGATGCGAATTTGCGCCCAATGAGGAAGAAAAAATCATTTTGCCTGATCCTGCCAGTCTCCCAATGTGAGCGCATTCAGTCGTGACACAGCACCCTCAGGCTCTGTACCGTCTATCAGCAACATGGCGACAAAAGCGTGCGTTTCTAGTTAGACAGCGGTGCTACCAACAAAATACTACCTGCGAATTAGTGTCTAGAAATTTATGTGTGACCAGACCAAGGCTTCTTGCTCATGTGGGACGGCTGCAACCCGCACCTGAAGGTCTCGTCCTCAATCAAAGTGCTCAATTTCAAAGACGGTTTTTCACCTCAGTTACATTTTATAATAGTTGGGGAAGGTCACTCGCTGATTCTCGGAATTGATTCTACTTAACGTCTTAGCTGTGTTCGTTTTAACCACCATCGTTTTGCGCCTACGTGTAGAGCGGGACCAGATGTTAGGGAGTAGTATTCATCAACGTTCAGCCCAGGTTTGTGAAGGTTTGTAGGTTCCTTTCGTTTGTCACTAAATCCATCAATGCCACCGACTACGCTGCCGGCTAGAACTTTTTCCTTTGCTTTACGTGGTAATTTCGCCAGCAAATCAAGTAATGTGACGCAACTGAGCGTAATCGCTAAGGTAGAGTAGCCAACAGACTGGGTTAGACAAATTACGATTATCACGAAAACAACGGAGATTTGCGTCTGTCAATAAACATTAAGCCATTTAATGAAGCTCTACGCAGGGAGCACTATTAGTTGCCAAGGCTAGATGATGTTCTGCTGCGTTTGGCTAAGGCAAAGTAGTTCACAAAGGTCGATCTATCATCTGCTTTCTTGCAACTGGTCCTAGAGGAGCAATCCAGTCTCCTGACAACCTTTACCACACCCTTCGAACGTTTTCGTAGGCTACGTTTATGGTTTGGTTTGCAAGTCTCGAGCAAAATTGTTCAGAAGCCGTTACTGCAAGCTGTTGACAACATAAACGGTGTAACATGTGTAGCAGATAATGTGCTGCCTAACGGCTCTACCGACCAGGAATATGTTGTCAAGCTACTCCACTTTTGCAGCGTTGCGTTAAAAAGAACCTAAAGCTCATACGCGCGAATGTTCAGCTCCGAAAACCGGAAATGAGTTTTCATTGGCACTTTTTGATATTCGGGGGAATAAAGATTGATTCTGGGAAATCAATGCAGTACAGGAGATGAGATAAACTGTGGACATAAATGTGATTGGATTTTGCCGGTCTAGGTGAAATCATGACGCGAATCCGGAGGCTGACAATCAAAGGTGTAAAGTTGAGTTGGGGAAAATAGTAAAAGGACACTTGTACAACCATCACACATCTCATCCACTGTGCCCCAGTACTCAGCTACTATGATTTACCCCTTCGCTTATAGGTGCAATGTGAGAGCAGACAAAGCGGAATAGGCGCTCTTCTTATGCAAGATGGGAAGCTCTTGGATTCTCGCAGACGAGCGCTCACAGCGGCCAAACAGTGCTAAGCGCAGATCGAAAAGGAGATGCCCGCTGTTTTCTACACAATGGAGCCATTCAACAAATAACATTTGAGAAGAATTCTACCGTGAATACTGACCATAAACCGCTCGTATTTAATACCAGTAAACTAATAACTAGTGTCCCATGACGTCTTTAACGAATGCTTACGCGGCTCCAAAAATACGACTTGGATCTAGTGTACACGCCAGGGACACAATGTTTATCGCGGATGCTCTGTCAGAAGCTGATCTTTCGAGGGTCAAACTTAAACAACTAGGACCCGAGATAGTATACCTGGTACAAAATCTGGCGAAAACTGATGGTCGCGTGAAAGGCGTAAGGTGTTATATGGAGGTAGGTGCGACGTGCGTGGCGTTGCAAAACGTGATTTTGTATGGATAGCTGGACACAAAGCATAAATGTCAGAAGAAATTAACGCAATCCTTCAACTTTCGGGATGAATTCATGATGTATGATAGTTTGCTATGTAAAAAAATCGCGTTTTTATTCCACCGTCCCTTCTCAGTTGCTACAAAGTGCTTATGGAGTCAATTTGGGTGTTAACTACGTCGTTAGCAGAGCACGCAAACAGATGTGGAGTGTCAAATACGAGATCTGGTATAAAGCTGTTCAGCCTGCCGATTCCATGACGCTCGCCAAACCAAAGTAACAATGGTGCCGTTTGAGATTCCAGATCAGCCCTGGAAGAAAGTAGCAGCTGACATGTTCCGTGACAAGGGGGGCTACTTAATCACAGTGGACTACCATCGGGACCATTTCGAGATCGATTCACTCACCGTTACTACTAAGGCAACCGTAACCAGTAAATTTAAATGTTAATTCCCTAGACAAGGAATACCAGAGGGACAGATTTTCGACATTTGCCAGCCATTTACAAGGACTGCGTTCCAGAGTTTCGCGAATAAGTGGAATTTTTGCGTCCAAAAACCACAGCATGACACAGCCAGTCTAGGAGGAGAGTGGCAGCAGTGGTCGAAAAAGTCAAGAAGCTGTAGCCGAATGCAGGAGCCACTCATCACTATCCTTATCTGTTGTTGGATATTCACTACACACCATCACCGAACCTTGATCTCAGTCCATACTACGTCTGGCCAGCAGAAGGACAAGAACCATAATGCCTGCATCGGCGGCACTTAAACAACCGACCATGCCGTCGCGCCAGCAGATTCAAAAGATATAAAAAAAGTTGACCGATAAAAAGGGTAAAACGACAATGATATTTGGGCAACATTTGAATAATTAGTAAGCGTTGAAGTGCTTATCCCAGCAAATCGGGGTCTGAGTGAAGGAAAAATGGGAATTGTGTAATAAATCCAAAAGCCGGAGAAAGAAATTATGAATTTAATAGAAAAACATAAATCCTCAAAGTTATCTCATTGGCAACTGAACTAAACTGAACAACAAAGGAGTTGCGCTGAGCGCCATGCAATATGAGAAATCACTCAATTAATTTGAGCCGAGCGTACGCCACTTCCTTGTAAAGGTGTGAAAGTGTGCGTGTATAGCCGGACGCCTTCAGCCAATAGGACCTCAGACGCACTAAGTCATAGGGGTGTAGGTGGGACGCTTCAGCTCCTAACAGATACAGTGTCGGTAGCCGATGCACCAGGTGAGCCTTTGTTTCTCTGTCCAAATAAGCGATTCCCACCAATTAGAACGAGAGTAGGGATTTGAACGACGATTAGGTTGGTATAACGAACCACAGCCAAATAATTTTGCCGTATGATTTTGAACGTGTAGTTCACCTAAACGCAATGGTTGGCTTGTATGTTCGGCACTCGAGGGAGGTGAAGAACGTCATACTGAAAGCGTACGAGGAAGGAGACGATTGGAAGCAGGTCGCTTGCACACTGAACGTGGACGTTAAAACTTGTCGTAACTGGTTACGGACGTACGAATCGACAGAACCGGTGGGGTGGCACGAGGACGTCCGTCGCAGAGCACCGGGAGAAAGCCATGTCGAATATCTGGTGGAGTGGGTTTGTGCGAAACCTACCGGTACCCTTAAACTCCTTCGTTTACGGTTGAAGGCGGAGTTCGAAATTTCAGTATGTACCAGCACCGTCTCACGATACTTGGATGGTAGACAGATAACAATGAAGAAACTGCACACCATTCCGGAGTCCATGAACACGGTGGAGAACAAAAGACGACGCAGGTCATTCGTTTTGCAGCTCATGGATTACGAAGTGGAAGGAAGGCAACCGGTGTGGACTGATGAGACCAACTTCAACTTATTTTGCTTCCGAACTCGTGGCCACTCACGACATGGTAGTCGACCGCACTGCACAGTGACGAACATCCAGGGACTGAATGTTCATCTCGTCGGCGCCATGACAAACAACGGCTTGATAGCGTGTTCGGTTCTGAGAGAAAGTTACAACAAGCAAAGATGCGCTCAGTGGCTGAGACAAGTGCTTGATACCAATGGAGCAGGGCTTGTGGAAAGGTGTCTTTTGATTTGTGACAAAGCACCCTGTCACCCGCACCTGGAGCACGTTTTTCTGGAGGAACCGTACCGTTCTGGGAAACTACTACGCCTTGCGCCATACTCTCTAGATCTCAATCCCATCGAAAGCATCTGGAGCATAACAAAGGCTCATGTAAAACAGTCAATGAGAGAACGGTACATCGAGCTGCTCCTGAAGGATCCTGAATGCGTTATGAATAAAAGCGAATGGCGGATTCGCTTTTTGAGCAAGCGGTGTCTGTAGCGCAGGTCATAGTGACGCAACAGCACTGCGAACAAATATTTCAGAATGTCAGTAAGAATTATGGACATGTTTACATTTGGCCGATCTGTATAACATTCTGTTGGCAGTAAACTACCTGTTCTAAGCGAGTGTTGTTCTTACTTTATTATGATGACGGGTCAGAGTGCACTTTATGCCCTGCTAGAAATAGCCAGTTCTCTCTTCATGGGAACATCGTGGATTTCCGGTAAGATGGTGCGTGTGGTCGCGTTGCATACCCGTTTTAGTCGCCGCGTTGTAGAACAATCATGTGAGAGCTTGACAAATAGATGACACTCTAACACGGTTGTGTGGCAAGCAATTATATTCTACCGCCTGTCGTTGATTGTGTTTGGAGGGCCAGTGGATAATGACTTTGATAAAGGCATAATAAATAAGAAATTGGAACTATGTTGACTTGACGGACATGGGTAGTGTGTGTAGCCGTTTGCCGGATTGCTTAACCCGTTACACCGACGCAGGCGGCTGGACGCTGCATACAGAAATGCAGAGCATGTGGGGCAAGCACAACGAACGTTTATCACGCTCTCTAGGGAAATCTTTCTGGATGGGTATTTGTCAGTTGTGGACTGTATTCAAACACACCACACGGTTGCGGTGAGAAGTGCTTTGAAGCCGCAAATAAAATGTACTTGCTTCGGCGAATCACGTTTACTCGTCGGGTTGTAGCGTCTGCACAGGGATGAGTGGCTCCGTATGGCGCAAACTGGCCCATGCGTTCATATGGCATTTGCCATTTGCAAGTAGAAGTTGCTATTTCGCTCCATCCCAATTCTACGTGGATAAATGACGCGGTTATTATAGCCGGACATCTGTTGCAATCATATCAGGTTCCGTTCTCCATCGCCAGCTGTGACTACATCGTGCAGCTAACTAGGAGATATAAATCAGGCGCACTCTCCATCCACCTAAGACTCCTAGTAGGTGATGGATATGAAAATGTCCAGCGACCTACCGAGTATCTGTTTCGCGTTTAAACCCCTGGGTCTTTGAAGCCCGGATACGGAAGCCCTGAGGGCTCTCGACATGACACATTACATTAGGCGAACGATCTGTCGAAACTTAGTTCCAGTGTTATTCACGGGAAAATGAGCGCGTATCTTACAGCTTTAATTGCTATTGGCTAAAATATCACATGCTTTACTGGCACATTCAACCAGGCGCTTTTCATCAGGAACATCTACATCGTTGTTAACCTGGTGAGGCAGCTCTGGTGTAAGTGGTTTGGTTTTCAGTGCACGCGATTTGAGTTTGGATTAGCAACTATCGATGACTGAGCTATGGTGTCGTTCCTGGACTCACAAAACCTGATCGTTCTTAATGACGGGGTTTTGCATGATGTAGACGAAGAGATGACTAATCCGCTTTTAATACATTTAGTTGTTTCGTTTGCAGAGGCGCAGTATGGGGGCGCTTTGGGCGATCCGCCCAGGGCGGTACGTGACACGGGCCGCAATTTTATTATCATCGTACATTGAATAGCAAATATAAAGTACAAATTATCCGGCTAAACTGTGGGTTGAGTGTTTAATATTACTCTGTATGATCAACAACACATTTGCGCCATGCGTCACACTTGTGCTAACGTTCTTCCCAATGATCCTCTAATTTGTTCCACAGTGGTCACTTTCAACACATTCATCTCAAGGTCCAAAGCGCATAATATTTGGCATCGACAACTAGTGTGCTCTTTACCGATGGTTTGGCCTTCACGCGCCTAGGCGGCCCTCAGTAAGAGTGGTAACGTTACCATCCCTGGGGGGTGGGGGGCAAATTAGTTGCCACTATCTACAGTGTCAAGCGGCCCATCAACGGACGGTATGTTCGTAGGATGGTGAGCAAATTTGAGAAGACTGGGAGCGTGTGCGTCGCCAAAAGAGCAGAACGGTCTTGCATTACCTCGGGTGTCTTTTCTGCTTGTATGGTTATTCGTGAGGTGTCCAGAAGCTGCGATTTGAGCATTCGTAAACTTGCCCAGCATTGCGACACCACCAGATATACTGTTCATAGGGTT
Source organism: Dicrocoelium dendriticum (assembly GCA_944474145.2). Lineage (NCBI taxonomy): Eukaryota > Metazoa > Platyhelminthes > Trematoda > Plagiorchiida > Dicrocoeliidae > Dicrocoelium > Dicrocoelium dendriticum. The sequence continues at coordinate 58,072,674 of OX104068.1, forward strand.
TTAGAGGAAATGAAATTCCGGAAGTATAGAGCCCGTCAATTGCAGGTATTAAACCCACGTGATTCGGAGAAGCGTCTTCATTTTTGCCGCAGGTTTTTGACTGCCATGGACGTCCATTCAATTCTCTCCACCGATGAGGCTGTTTTCCGTTTGCACGGTGCGAAGAAGCAACAGTTTTGGGCTACGTGTAATCTACGCCGATCCAACGCTTCACGTTTACAATGTAACCGGTAGGTTGTTGTTTCGAATACTAATACAATGCGCTTTCTAGCATCCACGTGCAAGGAGTTAATGGAAAATTGTGCCACTCCAGAACTGGACGCCGCTGGGTTATTAAGTACCGTTTGGTTGCAAAAGATGGCGCACCTGCGGGATTTTCTCAAGCATACGTTCCCTTGCCGTTGAATCGGGAGGGGGGACCTGTAGTGTGGCCCGCTCAGTCACCAGATTTGAACCCTTTGGATTTTTTCTTTGGGGGTACTTGAAACAGCGTGTTTGCAAAAGGAAACCAAACTCTCTTGAGGAATTGAAGCCGAGTAGTTTGAACGAACGTCGCGGGATCAGAGTTGGTACTTTGGAGAAAGTGCCAGCAAACACCATCAGCCGAATGATGCACTGTACGCAAAAAGCCAGCGGATCTTTGAACTTCGCTGGCAAATCTGAGCATTACATTGATAAGCTGTAAATATATGCATCATGCAAAGTTTTATCGACTGAATTTGTGTGCTTGCTAATGCTCTCTTTTTCCCAGGAAAATCAGTTGATGGTTTCTCGTGGGGTTTTGAATGCGCGTGTCGTGTTCTAAATAGCTCGAGATATTGGTTCTCCCGTGGAACATCCCCAACTTGAAACTTGTCCCTACGGTTCAGTTTCTCTATTCCACCAAATCCGTGGTAGGATAGCAATCGAGGCTTTTTGCACGTTTGAACGAACATCTTCCCAGTTGAACGCAGATCAATGAGGAGACAAGCGGTCGCATTACAAATTCGAGGGTAGAACCAACAATACAGTCATGCGCTAGTGATACCGAGAAGTAACGTAAAATGCTGAAGGAACCAACTGAAGGAAAAATGTAAAATGCAACGGCGAATAAGCAACCGTGTATGTAAGAGCGAATCGCGTAAGTCCCTAAAAATAACATCATTGGACTCCAAGCGTAAAGCGAACGACCATTTACAGTGACGGGCACTGGCCAATCAGAATGACGGAATGAAACGTTTAAACAAAAGTCACGAAACAAACGCGAATAAGGAATGCAGACCCAAATGTTGAAATTTGGTACAATAATTGTGTGACACTAAATATTCCTTTAACATAACCAAGTAGAACAGTAATGAAAAGAAAAAAAACAATAGAATATGTTCTTGCAAACAGCGCTGCTGAGAAAGGCATGACGAGGAGCGTCCATTAACAATGACGCGGATGTACCAATCGGGCGAACACAGTAGAGCGTTTAAACAACAGTCAAGAAACAGAAAATAGGAAGAGTAAAGAATAGCTATCAAGCTCGGTCACAATAAATGAATGTCTAATAGCTGTTCTCCTAATAGTGTGTCAAATCCTGACTCATTCAAGGGTTTCATTTGCTTGTGCAGTCTCCAATCCCACGGTGATGCTGATTTTCGGAGACGGATTCTCCACAAATTGCAACATCATCCATATTTGAGGACGCAAGTTTTTGGAGCCAAACTTGAGAGACTGATTAATTATAGCTAGACAAATTTGATTAAGACTGTTGGTCACAGATCTGTCACAGCATTCCTTGGTATAGTGACGAATCGGAATCTATCAACTCAGAAGCCCGCGACCGCATGCTGAAATTGTGTTGCTTAACATTTTGTTAGAGACTCTACCTATAATAGACATAAGTGTCACAAGTGCTAGCGCTTTGTTAATAAGAAAACCCACTGCCGAGTAGCGCCAAACTTCATACGTTTATTTCCCTCGAGATTACGCGCAAATATAAACTACAAAATGGCTGAGTTTCACGGACCTGACGCAAAGGTAATTCACGCTGCTTTTCGCACGGAAGTCGCAGGCAACGAAAAGTATTTAACTGTAAATGTCAATGACATTGCAGTCACCTTGCAACTAGATACAGCGTCCGACATCACCATCATTTCGCAGTCGACATGGAGGAAGCTGGGGAGAACGTCACTCAAGCACACAACTCTGACGGCTCAGAATGCATCCTGAGAACCGTTGAGATTAGATGGAGAGATTGAATGTATGCTCAGCTTCAAGGAACTGCAACTCCGCGGCACGATCTACCTAGTTTCATGCACCGACGTTAATCTTCTTGTAATCGATTGCATTGAGAAGCTGAAATTGCTCAGTTATCACTGAATCGTGTGTGTTCCGAAATGAATGTCACGGTGCGCCGTACAGCCATACCGACTCCTCCGGGTCAAAGCATCTCTGAACAGCTTCAAACTAAGTATGCGTGTGTCTTCCAGTCGGAAGTTGGGCACTAAGAAAATGCAGGCAAAACTTACACTGCTTCCGGATGCCAGACCAGTGTTTCGGCCCAGGCGTCCTGTCCCTTATGCTTCCCAAGCACTTTTTGAACAGGATTTTGATCGAATGCGGCAGGCCGGAGTGATCGAGCGGGTCAATTTCTCACCGTGGGCTGAGCCTGTTGATTTGATCAGGAAACCGAACGGTTCTATTCGTTTGTGTGCAGATTTTGTAACGGGCCTGAATGCTGCACTGGAGCCCATCGGTATCCGCTTCCACTCCCTGAGGATGTGTTCGCAAAGCTGAACGGAGGCAAGTATTTTGCTACTATTGATCTTGTAGACGCCTATTGACAGTTAGAAGTTGAACCTAAAGCAGAAAGCTTCTAACAATCAACACGCATCATAGTCTCTACCAGTAAAACCTCTTGCCATTTGGAGTCAAAACGGCACCGGCAATCTTTCAGCACTTCATGGGTGCCATGCTGACTGGTGTAACCGGAGCGGCAGCCTACCTGGATGACATCATCATAATTGGCTTGACATATGATGAATTATTGCAAACGATTGGATGACGTACTGGTGAGAATCAATGATTATGGTTTCCCATTAAGAGCGGACAAGTGCAGATTTTTCCTGAAGTCAATTAAGTTCCTGGGTTTTGTGATTAATGAGAACGGCCGACGACTCGGTCCCGAAAATTTCGAGGTGATAGACCGGTTACCGGCGCCATCAGATATCACAACCCAACGGTCATTACTTGGGATGGTGAGCCAATTTAGTGAATTTCTACCGTGCATGCATCGCTTGCGTCATCCTCTAAACCACCTGCTGATGAAAGACATCGAATGGAAATGCTCTGCACCGTGTCAACAGACTTTCGAGCAACTAAGATCTATGCTGAAGTCGGACTTATTACTTATGCATAAAAATCCGAAGCTGGAAATTATCGTGGCCACGGATGCTTCAAGTTATGGAATTGGCGCTGTAATTTCACGTCGGTTTCCAGATGGATTCAAAAAATCCATAGCACATGTTGCACGAGCGCTAACGGCATCCGAGAAGAATTATAGTCAGATGGAGAAAGAAGCGTTAGCTATCATCCTTTCCGTGCAGAAGTTCCATAAGATGGTATATTGTCGTCGGTTCACGTTGGTGACTGATCACAAAACGCTTCTGGCAATTTTAGGATCAAAAAGGGCATTCCGGCATATACGGCCAGTCGACTGCAACGATGGGCAACTCTGCTCTCAGGATATGATTTCAACATGCGATACTTGTCTACTGATGCTACAGAGTAAGCGGACGCCCTATACAGATTAATCGATACCGGTAAGCGTCAGTCAGAAGAAGCAGTCATTGCTTCCATCGCAGTCGAAACGGATGTCAGCTACATGGTACATGACACCGTGAGTAATTTACCGGTGAATTGCACGATGATGAAGCAAGCCACTGAACAGGATGCATTGTTGCAAGAGGTATTAACTTACACAAGACGAGGCTAGCCAAAGAAGTGTCCGAAAGCAGTTTCGACACAGTTTTTCACACGACGCAACTCTTTGTCTGAATTTGATTCCTACCTGCTTTTGCAGTTCGCATTTCATTCCAGAAATACTCAGACCACGCGTGTTACGGCGACTGCACAAGGATCATCCAGAAATGGCTCGCATAAAGGCGCTTGCTCGCAGCTACGTCTTTTGTTTCATGATGGATAGCCAAATTGAAGACATTGGCCGATCCTCCTCTAGATTTATCAGTGCCTCCAAGTTACTGGTAGGTGCGCCATTACAATCTTGATCAAACCCAGAATCGCTCTGGTCTCGGATAGACGCGGATTTTGCAGGACCAGTGGAAGGAGTGTATTTCCTCGTTATTGTTGATGCCTACAGTAAGTGGCCGGGGGTAATCGCAAAGCAAAACATGTTGGCGAACAGCGCAATCTTCGCGATGAGACATGTTTTTAGTCAGCACGGACTACCAGTAACAATCGTGTCGGATAACGGGTCACAGTTTACGTCCTGCCAATTTGCTGTGTGCACATAATGGTACCGAGCATGTGAGGACCGCCCCATATCATCCGCAGTCAAATGGCCAAGCGAAAAGATTTATTGATACTATGAAAAGAGAAACGTGGACGTCCAAAGAGGAGAGAACGCTGCACGAAAGATTAGAACGGTTCCTGCTGAACTATCGAGTTACTCCGATTCCTAATTCACCAGATGGGAAATCACCAGCTGAAGCCCTTATGGGTCGGAGATTGAAAACCACGCTAGATATTCTGACTCCCGAGCGTCCGCAACTACAACTGAGAAATTCAGTGATGGCTTTTCAAAACAACAGGCGGTATGGAGCATGAAAAATTATTTTCAAAGTAGGCGATTTTGTGTTTGCGGCTGCTAATCAAGGATGGCCGATCTCTTGGATACCAGGATGAGTCGTGCGACGCCGAGGCAAGGTGATGTATGAGGTTCAAGTTGGTACACAGGTATGGAGACGTCACGCTAATCAGCCGAGGCCACGGTAGACACATGGTGCGGTCGTTCCGAAAGCCAATGCATTTGACGTCAATGAATTGCTGGACAATGGCAAGCCTAGTACCTCTGCAGGTGGCGACGTTCGTCCCATGGAATGCTTGGAAAATGGAGCCCGGTACAGGCCAAAGCGAACAAGAAGATTTGTGCAGCCTCTCCAGGTGGATCCGCGTCGGAAGAGCTATGTGACCTCCAGGTAACTCATTTTCAAGAAGAGGGAGGTGTTGGAGGAGCAAGAAAAATACAGGTATGCATCTGTAGCCGTTCATGACTGCAGACTTCCTTTCTGCTATGGAGGTTCACCGAAGTATGTTTTAACGGATTATTTCGCTATCTCTTTTGGATATTTCGAGTCGTTGTTTTTGCTTTCAGATGGCAGCCATACTCTGACACTAGCACTCTCACTTTACCTCCTTTGCGTGCATTTGATTGGTTCCTCATTTCTCCCTTCTTATTGGCCTTAACTGCCCGCATGCCTACCGTACTCTAGTTGGCTTTCATGCCTGCGCGTTAGGCTATATAACGAACTGGTTTTCCTATGTAAAACAACCCTTAAATCTCTATCCCTGCTCGTTCGTGTTCTCACTACCGTCAGTGGGGGAGGCAGTCGACATAACGTAGTCAGGAACTTTGTGCGTCTCAGTGCCAAATTTTGCCTGAACAAGGCATTTACCGAGAACACGAATTGGTTCGACTGTGTACGTCCGAAGGTTGGAAGTGCATGATGACCGGGGGGTAGGTGCTTCACGGCGTTCACGCTAATTATTGTCACCGATGCTTCCATATCTGAATCCATTAGTGCCTTCTGTCCTTGGATGTGGATCTCTACAGTGTATAGCTCGGAACGTAGATTGGACACATTATTCAGCCACACCGAAAGTAATTCTGGTTCGTTCTCTTCATCACAATCAACCGCTTTAGTTGCATTTTCTCGTAGTGTATGCGGTTCCCGGTGCAGCTTGGCTGATCTGCATACTCGCGTCACGTGACACGCCTAACCGCAACTACTGCACGCTGTTTTGTGGTGTCGACATTCGCGCATCGGCGTTGCGCAACACATCCGTAGCATAAAAAAGGTTTTACATCCACGGACGTTCATATTGGCTGTGAGGTTCAAATCACCAACCGTACGCTCTCAGATGGAGCCGGCGGAGTAACTGCGGAATGCTGTTGCTTTATATTCTCTCTTTGACGGGCTCTTGAACAAGCTGTCTCCCAATTAATTGCGCTATCATCCTGTGAGAGGAGTTTTCCCAGGCTATTCTGATCTGAAACGTAAGCTATCAGGCATTGAAGTAAGATTGTTTCTGCGAATTCCACCGGATCAACTTCATTGTATCTGCAGTCAAGGGTAGCCTGGTATATACAATCGATGAACTGATTTACACTTTCTTTCGGGTTCTGAAAGTCTGAAAAAATACTACTTTATTGTAAACACGCAGTTCCGATTATCCCAGAGGGCAATGAACGTATCCAAGGCATTGGTTGCGGTTACACAGACGTCATAAATCCGGACAGCGTCGAAGTATCAGTGGCCTACATCACCCAGTAGGTTGATCTTAGGTTTCTCTGTAAGTGAGACTAACGGATTCAAGACTGAAGCAATTCCAAGTACTCAGAGGTTTTCCGGCATCTATTTAAACTGGCCATAGAAGGGTTTTACTGTAGCACATAACCAAAACCAAATCACAACTAAATGTCATTGGTCTCATCATAATTCGATAGTTTCTACTTGCTCTTGAATAGTCACAGTCACGGTAAATGTACGAGAGCCTTTGCTCCATAGGACTCAAAACCCGCGGTATCGAGAACAGGGCTGGACAGAACACTATATAATTCCTAACTGACAGAACTTCCGGCAGGCATTCAGTGGAACACCATTAGTTTGATGTATGCGTGTGTGCGTGCGTTTATGGTTGTTCTTCACCCAACTGACCTTGACCTTCATTGCCCACGTGACCCAAACTCAGGGTAAATCGTAGCTCAGACAAGCGGGGAAGATATATGATATATATGTATATATACATATATAGATATATATGATATATGATATGATAATATTTATTGCGAAACAAACAAGAATCATAAACCTAACGGAAGAAGCAGCGTATGAAAAACAGATCGTGGTAATGGCACATGGGTTCAGAAAATCCGTTCAAGCACTTACAACAACGCGTTAAATGTTACATGTTACCTCAGTGAAAAATGAAGAATGATTTTTGCTAGTTAAGAAGTATTGCCCCGTTGGGTGGTCTGGTGGTTTACCGAAAAACGTTATTGAAAAACAGAAAGTTTGTAGTTCTACTAACAAAGAATGGACTTAACGTATGTCGTGCAGTCAACCTGCACTCGTAATGTATCTAGCTCCAATAGGTGAAAAAATAAACCCAGGGTATTGCCCGGGAGTAGGATGGAGTGTAGTGTCAAGTAACAAAATGTAAGTGGTGGTGTGCCTCATCCAATCGACTTTTAATTTTGGCTAGCTTGGGTGCAGAAACAACCGATTCGGGGAGAGCGTTGCATAGTTGACACACGCGAATGGAAACTAAATTGCTACGTCAATCCAGACGGCTGTACTTTTCTGCAACTTTAGATGAGTGGCGTCTAGTTTTGGTGTTAATGCTGCGTTGCAGTAAAGAGCAGCATATGTGGATTGATATTGTGGCAAATCAATGATGCGGTAATGAAGCCGTCTAGTAGTCGGCGAGACCGCCCACTGAATACTTCAAAACATATAAGCTTCTGCCTGTATGGAAGGTGGCGCATTCCAGTTAGTTATTTTGAAGCCCGGTGTTAAGGCTGGTCCAGTGCAGTCATGGCTGTCACACTTGAATTACATATTCCACATGGAGGCGAAGATCCACATTGAGTATCTGTCTGAAAATAGAGGTTTCTATTTGTCTGGAGAGCAAAAGCAACTGATCGCAGCATTGTGGGGAAAACATCTGAACTCGAGTTGCATATTAGTGTATTAAGTAGTCTAAATCCCAGATATTTTAAGAGACTAACTCTCACTAGCAAATGGGCTAAACAGTCCAGTGAAAGACAAACATGATTGGTGAAAGCGGCAGTTAAAACAGCGCAGCTGAACGGTATCCCAATTCCCAGGAAATAGTACAAATCATGCAGAGTTATGCACAAATTGCAGTCGTTGGGCAGCAAACTTGACTAACGCAGATATTCCAATTATGGACTTTGCAAGCAAACAGTTTTGCTGTAGCTTTGCTGTTTGGCTTGTCTTCCGAGCCAAACAAATCCGAACGACAAACCTCCGCTCACAAGGAACTGCAGAATAAACAACCAATAAGCAACCAAAAGGCGTTGACAGTAATATGTGCAAACGTCCCCCAACCCACCAGCGAATGGTTATAATGTGGAAAAACAGAGCAATAATACTACTGTGCTGAGATAAACAGCGCAATTGGACTGAAATTTCTCCCAACTAGTCTTGCACGCCTTTAACGAAACATATCATCTGCGCACGTAGGGAAACCTCGGTTACTGCGATTAACATTTGGCAACCCACGGCACCAGGAGGGTGTGGTTTTATCAAGCCATATTCCAGTAAAATCTTCCGTCAGTATCCGTATTTCTCCGGACAAGCCATGAGCTAAAAGACAGGGTCGGAAATCTGACCAAAAAGTATCACACCAATTTAGACGAAGAACGTGGTACTGATTTATGCTATGCATTACGATAGCGGTGAACGGCAAAAGCACTGCCTCAAGAATGGAATTACATCACGGAAGTCTACGACATTTAAAATATTGTCGCTTCTGATGTCACCCGTCTAATTGGGTCCCCAAATTACCAAGGCAGCTAGATAAGATAAGTGCACGTCGCCTACTCCCGGGATTGTATCAATGAGGATCCAAGCGCGGCGGGATAAGAAAAAACTTGGAGCTCCAGACGTACGTGTTAAAGTAATCCTTCAAGCAGCACAGACAGTTCCAGATGAGCTAGTCTCGGTTGTTCCTATCGCAGGCCGGCCATTTGTACAAAACCCTGTTCTGAAAAACGCCAACACCCGGCACTATTGGTGCCGGCCACACACAGTGAACCAAGCTCGTAATCCGTCAAAAAACACAACGCGACCTTACTAAAGCTCAAGAGTTGTATTCCGAACTCCTGAAATTGCACCATCGACATGAAACAACAAATAGGGACATCACAGTAGTGATTGAAACTTGGCTCTCAAATAACACGTTAAATCCAAAGGTTGCAATCACTGAGATGTCAGTCATTCGATATAATCGTCAATCGCGCGGTGACGGTGTGGCTATGTATTATCGAGATTACCTGAAGTTTGAGACCCTTACCGTACTTTTCCTTATCATTCCTGACACATTATTTTGCTGCATGTAGAGGGCAGGTCGAGATGGTGATCACAATGGACGACGCGCGGTGCCTGTCTCTCAGCAAAAGTTTACATGCCACCGATCTCCTACGCAGACGGTGATAAATTATGTTAAATTCACTTCAGTATTGTCTTTCAAAAGGTGCTCTCATTGTCTTATAATGGGTGATTTCAACGTACATTCAACAATTGCAGTGTCCCCCAATGTGTCATCATAAAAATCCAGAATCCTTGAATTCATGAATATGGTAGTTTTGTATAACCATCTGCATCGAGCACCCAGACACTGCGGTTAAAACAAGCCAGCGGGTCCTGAAAAATGAATAGTCGATGGTTGAGTCGTTGCACGCGACCATCTATCAAGCGGTTTCGACCATTCAGTTCTAGCTTTTGATTATGTGTGTTGTCAGTATTTTGATGAAGAAGGAGAACTATTACTGAATATACCAAGTTTCGAAACAGCGACAACCGTTGAATGGAACCTACAAATGCAAATTTTGGCGAACGACACATGCGATGAATTAAAGGGATAAAGTTAAGTAGATCATACGAGCCGCTTCAAAATTTGTAAGCTTTTGGGTATGGCACCAGACGAACAATTGCATCCGGAACATAAGACGTAAATGGGTCAACAGAAGAGATGATATTTGAAGGGAAATTACGCTATACACGTCTGATACCCCAGGGCCGAATTGCAACATAATCCAAAAATGTTGCACGTCAAACATAAGATCAGACAACTACTAATGTCCGGAGAACATGTTGCTTCAGTTTAAAAGTAACGACGAACTGCTATCTAGGTATCTGAACGGTAACAGAAAAGTTAAAACTGAAATACTGCCACTCAAGGCGGTCAGTGGCTTAACGACTAAAGCTGTGGATGCCGCGAACGCACTAATCCTACAATATGGCTTAGTGGCTACAAATACCATGAAACCATCGCTCGATAATCTCCTAACAAATCTCATAGGCTTATCCAGCGGCTTCTATACACCAGAGGATGTCTAGGCAAATAATAGTCTCTCCGGGAAAACAGTGTCTCGGGATTCGTCACGAGCTACCCAAAAGTGAATAAAATTCTAGCCTTCACTGTAGCATTAAATATAGCCTTTTATTAGAATCTGTTTGACTCCCATACCCTCCCATCTGAAAAGAAACCTGGAATCATCACTCCAGTATACAAATAAGGTAAGCGATCGGATCCTGCCAACTACCGATCAATTATTATCCCACTTGTTTGGCCCAATTAATAGAGTTGGTAATCGCAAATGAACTGATACAATATTTTGAACTCTGCCAGTAATTTCCAATGTTTAACGTGGTTTCATACACTGAAAGCTCGCCCCACCAACCTCTGTTTGCTCGGGATTCATGGACTAGAGTAGCTGTGAAGAAGTCCCCATGGTTGTGATTCATTTAGACAATTCTAAGACTTCAGACAGAGTCAGGTACATAGTTGTCCTCCAAAAGCTTGCTGCCCACAGCATCGACGGTTCGCTGCTCACCTGGTTAGATTACATAATGGACAGTACTATCAAGGAGGGAACAGCCGACATTCACTCCAAAAACCAGCGCGTCTCCAGCGGTGTACCGCAAGAACCCATCCTCGGCTCGCTGCTGTGTATATTTTACTTGAATAACCTCACATCAAAAGTATATCCTAATGCAGTTGTATGCAGATGATGCTATAATACGGACAGCAATTCGCTCAGCATCCGACCGTGCTTATCTTCAGGATGATCTGTCTCGGCTTAACGAATGGGCAGAAATGAAGCACTTCCCACTAAACTCTGTAAAATGCCACTTGCTGACGGTGTGTAGCAGCTTCAACAGCACATATCTTCTGGGAAAGCAAATCTTGCTGCAGGTGACTAGTGAACAAGTGTTAGGTATCATCGTTCAATTAAGTCTTGGCAATTCACTCCAATGCTCGAAAGCAGGGGATGTGGCAAACTTGAACTTGTTACTTATGTGGCTAGCTCTCGACACCTTAGAGCGACAGCTATCAGCTATATTGATCAACACATGTCTTTATCCCCACATAGAATGTCCGGTTCAGACCCATGCGCTCATGGTTAAAACCAGGCATTCGTCTCTTTGAGCAGCCCCAAATATGAGTAAGCCAGACTATAGGTGGACTATCCGAGCTCAGGTGCGAAATGCGCCTTCCATTACTCGATGTGTTTGCCTCAGAATACAGACGGCTTTGCGGAGATCGCATTCTGACATAGCGGATATAACTGAAAGTGAGCACCTAGGTAAATCACAGCAGACCCTAGCCTATTTTAAACAATGCCGAGAAGACCACCTGAAACTACTGACGCAACACTTTCGTTTGCAGCGTGGATATTGTTTTTACTCACTTAGAATCTTCTCCCACTAGAATGCCCCACCAACATACATGATGGCTGCACCGGTCATTGCGACTTTCATTTAGTGCTAAATGCCACATATTGGGGTGATAAATTGCGATGTATTTATTGCAGATAATTTATGGACAGAACATTTCCGAGTTTACCTTTCTTTTGCATTTTCAATCATGTGGGTTTTGTAAAGTTATGGTTTTATCCCGTCATCCGCTACTAAAGGGTCATGCAAAAATTAGGTGCCTACTGTGTGGATCATGAAATCAAGCAATTACTAATGACAGTAGGTTGAAAAGCCGCAAATTTCGCACGCGGTATAGATTAGCTGGGAATCCAAAAATTCGTTTGTTCAAGTAAGTTAGCTAAAGAAAATAGATTGCATCATAAATTTGAACAGTGCTTACTAAAGCGAACGTGGCTGCGCATGTTACCACCTTGTTACATAATGCTCAATGAACCTATCGACAGTAATCAGTAAAATTTACTGTAGCCGAGGTTCAGTAAGCTTGCTGAGGAGTCCTTGGGCATAAGTGTACATACATGCAAGTTTTTCAGATTTAAGCTGTGTCGGAGGTTCTGCAATTCATACGTGAAGTTTCGCCGACCAGTGTGGTGTTGAATTTAGCGTCTGCGTATTTGGTACCGTGTCTAACCTGCTACGTACAGTGAAAGGTGTCTGATCAATGTCAGCTTCTACAGGTTGTTTAGGCACATTTGACACACTACTGTTGCATTGTTCTATTATATATCCCATCGCGTTAGCTTCTATGAGTGACTTCATCTCTAGGATGCATATCGATGATTGTCTTCAGCGTAAGGTCATATGGTAGCCTGCACCTGGATATATACCAGCCTTTTGGCAACCGTGCTGTCATAGATTTTGACTGTATGACCACCTTCAGCACTCTCGAGCTACTTCCGTTGTAGTTCTGTGACGTAGGCAGCCGTGACAAGGATTTCACTAATATATCATCCAAGCAGTGTTTCACGAAGATAACACCACTGTTTTTTATCATGGGTTGTTAATCCATGCTCATCACATGCTTCAGTTTCAGGAAGCCCATGAAGAAGTATGGTTCTGTTTAAAGCTACCTTCCGGTAGTCCTCTAGGTTGCGGTTAACTCGAGAGCTCTCGCCCCATGGGATGTCTGGAAAGATACGGATAAAGCAGTGTTCATTTCTGAGACTATCTGTCGACAGTACTACTGATTCTACTTCAGTGATGGAGTTCAGCACAACGCGCTGGCTCTCCGAAATGCTTAGAGCTTAAGTGTCGTGTAATACGCATTACGTGTACAGGTTTCAGTACAACTCAGATTAGTTTACTAATAATATCCCACTGATTGAGGTCATCCAACTACCTGTCTCTTATTGACATCGACTTTTATTCTGGTATAATGGAGCACAATACGCTAAGTAGAGTTAGTTGTTTCTTTAAACTTTTCGACGTGTCGCAGTTAATGATTGAAATACTCGGAGATGTAGCCAAGAAACCGGTAGTGCTTGCATTATGAAAACGCAGCTACGCTCCTCAGTATCCGATACATTAGGAAGTGATATTAATTTTAAATGACGGCTCCTCTTCGAAGCAACCGTAACCCAACTTTCTCTAGTACCGGTTTTCGCTTTTTCTATGCACTCCGTCGGGAGTTTGGAAGTAGCCTCACGTGTAGTTACTGCGACCAAACTGGAAACCGCATTAGTCAAATGTGAACCACGTGTGGTATTGCAACAGCATTTGATGTTCTGGACTCCAGCTGTCGTGCTGCTTACGGTGTTATCAGCAATTCTTCTCGGGATAGGAGCAGCACTTACGGAGGAGGATTTGGTTGCAAAGTTTCCTATGCAAGCGTAGTGATTTTGGTGATCACCATTTACTCAAAATTGCATAATAGCTGGTCGTATTTTTGAGATAATAGGAGCACTCATTTTATCAGTGGGACAGATGTACATTTCACGCAGAACCATAGAGAATCTGGTTTGTTTAATAACTTGGCCAGACTAGGTTTAACTCGGAGGCATCTCGCATGAAAAAGCTTGCAACAGTTAGGGCCAAAAATGCATCTCTTAACAAGTTTGGTACATGATCCACATAGGTCTTTAGACCGTGGCACACTGCGCATCGCATTTGTTGAGGAAATATTACGGACCATTTGAATGACTCACCCTATATGGTAAGAAGTTCTTCTGTTCCTGAGGTTGCCGGTAAGACCACAGGGTTCAAGTTGCAGTTGTGTGCTGGCAGACTGTCCTTTATGCGTGCCAGTCGAGTGTGTCAGCTTGGACGTGGGGCAGATTACGCGAGAATGTGATTGAGAATTTTCATGTTTAAGCCTATGGATCGCGCCGGGTGAATTTGCCTTGAGACATGTAGCTGCTCCAGGCAATTTTGGATTTGAACGTGTGATAGTTCGTGCGAAAGCCGTCGATATGGTCTATCGAGTGAGACCAAACAATGTCTCCGATGGTTGGAGTTAGGCAACTTTTGGAGCTTGGATATTTGCGAAACACTGCCCGGAATTTATAATTCAGGGTAAATGTCATCATCAGTATACACGTTAGCTAGAGATGGGAAACAACTCAGCTACTGTGCCGCAACACTTAAAAGAAAATGAAAATAAATACATCAGTTGCATGCCAGCTGAGCTACAAACAGCGGATAGACATCGTTCCGGTAAGCTACCATCCGGCTACTAAGCCAAAAGGAAAATTATCATGTTTTGCGCTAAGAAATGAGATCGTAGGTGGAGGGGGAGGCTAAAAGGGGTGGGGAGAGACAAAGAAACTCAAAACAGGAAAGCTACTGAAGTCGGCTCCTTGCCATGTCAGCAAGTATATCCAGCCAAACGTGTTCACCGACTTTTGGACCCCAACCAGAGAGCCGTGACGCTCCTACTGAGGCCAACATCGAAGTGAGGGCCTTCATTCCTCTGGACCAAGTCATCGCTTGACCACCCCTCCTCTTCTTCCATCCACATCCTCGGTGAGCAATCAGGGTAAATGTAGAAGGCACTGGAGTGTACTCGAGAAAATAGTATCAAAAGTGGAGCTTTTAAAAGCACGACGAGTGAGTACAAATCCAAAAGTTTGCGACAAAATGCTGCTGAGCCACAGTGAAAAACCACGGGTGCACAGGTGAGTGATTTGCACGCAAGTTCGCTCAAGTTTACGTCAACGAGCTGATCGGCGTTCCTACCATAGTAGGATAACCCCGGGTATAGTATTGTGACATATTTTGCCCCTGATCTACAACGATTGGGTTTCTCGGTTTCTTTGGTTTGCAGCTGCCTTGTTTGTCGATGACCTGAAGGTTTAATTATCAACTGATGGTTCCAGCGACTGTGACGTTTTTAAACCTGAACTTGACCGCTTGGCCATGTGGTCTTTGGATGTCGATCCGACAGTCACGACAGTCAAGTGGTTGCTTACAAGGTGGGAAATGGCGCTGAGGACGGAACCTTCATCCTTGACTGTCAACTTATATATCATTTACCTTTCTCGAAATATTTATGAGTATTGTCATTCTGCAATATGAAGTGCGTGGGCAACATAAACAAGCTATCAGGAAACGGAGTACGCGTGCTTTGGTCGCCCAAACGCTGTTACTGCACTTCAGCTGAAAATATTGCCACCATTCTTTCCTATTCCAGCACAAGACCAACTATCGAGCACGGTTTAACCGCCTATTTTCGATCACAAGTGTTGGGAGCAACAACTTGAACGTTTTCAGCGTTTTACTACCAAACTCGTCCCCAATATAAGGAGACCGATACAGAAGACCAAACCTATACCCCCTGTATTGTGGCCAGTGTCGAGTGAACATCCTGTTGACGCACTAAGTATTAAATCCGATGGAGAACCATATACTGAGACCGCTTCTATACCTAGGTGCACCAAAGAGCGGTCTCTGGCGCCGGTACATTCCTGTAATACAGGACATGAAGCGCAAAGTTTACTATCTATGCTTCGAGTCCCGTGATGAATCTTTGGAATAGCTTGCCCGAGACAATGATCGAGACGAGATGGGTGTTGTCATGGGATAAAGTACTAAACCATCACATTGCGCATTACATACTTTGAGAGCCAATCCCACCAGTATAGGACTTTGAACAGTCAAACTGCGAAGACCGAATGGTAGTAATTGGCGTCCTTTCGTTTGCATACCGGATAATATGTCTTGGGGGCATTCTGTATATATGATTTCTAGCTGTCTATTTTTAGTGTTCAGTATTAAGAAACAGGCGCAGTTTCATTAAAGCGCCTCGAGGTACGTAGCGCAAGAATTCCATTGGTTTTGATTGAATGCTGCGAAGCGCCACCTTCAGACCATCTTGATTAGTAAACCGAGGTCGGATCTGCCGATCCCATAACTCTCTCTAACAGGCACGGGCTATCAGTAGGTTTGTGGTACATGGCCATATCGGATGAACTGCGTGCTGCTCCAAAGTGAACATTTGTTACTCTGCAGGTACCCATGGGTAGCACAACGCCAACGGGCTCAGAGCAATGAGAGATCATCGGAATTAGTGCTATCTGCAGACAACTCGCTGTTTCTACAGGGCTGCTATTTGTAGCCAGAGGTGGCGTTCATATACTTCAACAATGTTGGATATGGCACCTCATTAAGACATCTGTGAAAGAAACTGGCCTAAGATTCCGCTAAATGTTAGTAGATAAGGATAAAATACTCATTTTAATGAAGGTAATGTATATACAATATACTCGAAGGTAAGCTTGAATTTTGAGTTGGGTTTAGTGAAAATGCTGCTTAAAGCGCAGTACCGAATGCGAAAATTCTACGTACTATACAATCAAATTGATGGTGATACTAAATTCGAGTTGAATAATTTTAAGCATAAATTTTGCGTCATGGTATTTAGCGGTTACTCAACGGAAGGATGATGCGTCACAATATTTGAACTACACTATTGGACGGAGATACACAGAGGTAAACTAATATGAATCACGACCAGTGCCCCAGTCTCATTCTAAACGCTGACTTATAATTAGACATTCAAACCACTGCAGTTGAACAAATTGACTGTGCTTCCACCGCCACCTCGCGCAGAACAGTTAATACTAACCGTCTGGAAAATCAAAACCAAATGCATTGGGAAAGCAGACAAAAATGTGGCCACCAAAATGGAACCGAAAGTGTAAACATCTTAATCATCCGATGAAAACAATTGTTAGACAAGATGGACCAAATATCTATTGGTGTTCCCCTCACATACAAGATAAGAGTTAGACTCCGTAACAACTAATTTAACAACTCAAGATGTATGATGCCGTATGTCAGGAAGTTTCAATACAGTTCAATTTTCTCCTTGTTGACATTAATCCCAAAGTAGGCCTAAGAGCATCAGCCAAACGGAAAGAAATAAAATAATAAAAGCTTTACGGGTACTTGTCTAACCCATGCTGCGCAGATTACCCCTCTGTTCTTTTCATTTAAACCACCGAATAAATTCCGAAAATAATATTATACTTAGTTCTAAGGGATTTATTTCAAATAGATCCTTAACACACATTTAGAGGGCGTGTTTCCAATACCAAACGGCAGACACAAGTCTTACTAACTCGGCGCGCCCGCCAGGTGTAAGAAAAACCACGGAAGTAAATGTTGCCGGGACCGGCATTTTCTTAAAGTCCACACCATAAACTGTTTTGTTAAACCAATGCTGTTAAATTTAATGCATCGAAGTGTCAGGCAACCCAGAACTGACAATCTAGTCAATTATTTTATGTACTGACAGCGAATAAAGGTACCGTAGTTTTACACTACCTATGAGTGTTCTAGTCACGCAGAGGGAAATGATCAACCATTTGCCATAGCTGTTCAATGTGCTTATGGGTTACAAAGGCGTCATTAGTGTCTTACTGCTGTACGCTTCACATTGAATGTTTGAGACTTCTACCAGGTGTGGCGGTGCTCTGGGTCATAGTATGTAACCGGACATGGACAATTATTTGATCCCATACCCGGGGGAAATGTACTTCAAATTTTTCAGTTCGTTTCTGAACAAATGTTTATATCTAAGATTAATACAAAAGGCAGTCGTTTATGAGAAGATCATTCATGAGTTTGCGGAGAAGAGGTGAGTTTTATTAGTCAGAGCAAAATGAGGCAGTAAACTGGCAAACTTTGAAAGGTGACGATGGAAACTGCTTGAGAAGAGAAAGTTAAAGCATTGGTTATGACATCACGTAAACGAATGACAAATTTTTAATTTTTTTCGCTTTTAGATCACCAATGAATAGTGATAGATACGCGGCAGTGGGAACTTAATTTCATTAGGGAATGTTACCATAGCATTTCAAGGAGGTCATTTTAAGACAGTTCCCTTGTAGACTTAAGCGGTTTAGACCCAGTTACGTATCGTATCAACTGTTTCACATGACACGCCAAAGACCACAGTTTTTCGTAGGTTCGCTTTCGCAGGTATGTATCCTGCAAACGTGTTTCTCTATGTAAAACGATTTGATTTAATAAAGATGTGCCTTCAGACTGGCGAATGTCAAGTTTGGTGCCCATTTTAAGGAATGGTCAGTGTCGTTTATGCAAAACTCATCGAGGCATTATCCTTGTTGCCACTACCTCCAAAAATTATCACGGAGTGTCATTCAAGGATGACATCCTGGTGCACGTGCGATCCAAACTACTGAAAGTCAGGCTTGCCCCCTGCCCTTGTCGTGCTTGTAGCTGAAAAAGTCTCCATATTTCCCCACGACAAGTCGGTTTCACCATGTTTGCTCTATATTATTTTTCTTTTCAATTTTATGATCGAAATGAGAATTAAAGACTTGGTTCTTACTTACTGTAATATAGTGGATGTGCTTCCAGGTGACAGACTATCACGGCTTGAATATGCAAACGACATAGTTTGCCTTAGGTCCGACGCGGTGGCTATGCAAACACTACTGGAGGGACTGACGCGTAGCACTGCACGCTCCGACATTTGTTTGCGCCTACAAAATGCAAAGTATTGCTGCAAGAGTGAAGCAGTTCAACACCAAAAGTGGTTATCAGCGAACTGCCACAAAAGTAGTAGGTTGGTTCACTTGTCTTGGTAGCTGCGTCACCACTGGTAGTCACATCACTGATGGGGTTACTTCGCATATCAGTAAGGCACGTGTACCATCCCAGAGGCTCAGCTATCTGTAGAGACGGTCGGATAAAAGTCTGTCAATGCAAGGTGACGTTTAACGATGCGATAATGCCGGTCTTACTCTATGAATCACGGACTTGGCCAATTCGCGTCGAAGACATTAAACACTTGGCCGTGTCTGACCACCGATTTTGTAGCGTATTGGTTACTTTTGATGGGAACATACGATGAGCAATTCTGAGGTCCACCAGTTGGTTTTTGGTAAGAAGCCTTTTGGTGCCTCATTCGAATTTTTACTGAATCATAATCGCTTACTTTTACTAAGTCAAGTCCTCCGTATGCATGCTGACCTGATTCCAGTTAGCCGGAGGCCGAAAGGGATTGCATGTCCGGTTTGAAATCCTTAGCTCACCGTTTCGAAGCCGCTCAAGGGCCGGCGTCTTCGACGTAAACTCAGGCCATGCGAGACCAGCGGTGGTCGCGTTGCACCGAAGCGTCGGGACAGTATCCCGTCTACTGCTGATGACTTGGCCTGTTTCCTTGGTGTGCAGTATACGTCGTGCCTGCACCAATATGGGTAAAACCGCCAAGTAGTTATTCCACGAAGTGGCACAGTGGCTTGAAGCAAATGGTCGTAATACACGGTAAGGCGGTTGGATGCAGTCTTCCTGGGTGGGTACCTCGGGATAGTACGTACCAATACTTAGCGACTCTTCCTGACATGGGGCAGCAAAGCAGGCAGCAGCGTTTCCGCATGCGGTTCCTTGAAACCAGTTGTCACTTCTGGTTCCATTATGTTCTGTTTAAATCATCTACATCTTGCTTCTTGTTTCTTTAGATTACAGTTGTATTCAAGTACACTATCTTGCTGTTGTTATTCCTGCAACGTTAGTCGTGACAACGGCATCCACCGCCATCATTTGCTTGGATCGTCTTTTTTCAGCTTAACCGAACTGGACTATGACCTAGGACGGGAGAAGTCCGCGTCCTTTTTCAACATCAACACATCCGTATTCCTGATTTAATTTTAAATGAATAACATGAGCCACTGTACTGATGTGAATTTGGGGTTACTTGCTAATACTCATACAGCACTAGGTATATATACTGCCTCGTTTGCCCTAAATAAAATGGCTATTCTGAGGAGTTAATATAGTTTATAAATAAGATGACCAACGCTTGGAAATCTTGTGTCAACATAATCAAACGCTTTTGTCCTTTCCTGCTGAACCAAAGTCGGAACTACACAATAATGTTTGTACCTTGTGTGTATACGGATCAAAGCGAACTTCGAAATTTATAGTATAATTCTTCACCTCAGCGCATATTCTTTCCTTCTGATTACGAACTTTTCTACTCAAAAAGACAATTAAAAGCTTGATCAGGAGTATTTACCACAAGCGCATGCATGTTTAGATAAGTTAGAATATTTCGTCGCCGCAGTCGGAGAACTGAAGTACAGAACCATATGTGTGAACCGTGGGCACATAATAAGCGGGTACATATGTAAATTGTTCGACAGAATAGTGTGTTAAACGTACTCATTGTCCACATGTTTCACTAACGTGCTGTAGAGTGCCACATTAATTTACTAAGTCCGATAAACTCTACGGGTCAGCTTATGATCTCGACAGTATCTCCTCTCTTGCAGTCATTTCATATGATCACGTAATTTTTCGTGAACTTGCTATTTCATACGGCATTGGCTAAAAACACAGAAGTGATTCGTATTCGCTTTCAATGGACACGCCTACGATTCACACCGACGAAGACGTTCAGAGGTTACTGGAACTATGAAACAGCTCAAGAAGAAGCATTCAAGATTTAAGATTGGATAAAGAAAAGTTACATGCTTTAATGAAATATCATTTTAGCGAATCATGTCGTTGGCCCATATTAGGTTCTCAGTATTATATATAGTTTTAATGTGTATTTTGTAGTACGTTATAAGAGTTCCGCAGTGGGTCAACTTGCGACGGCAGTAGCTGTGGTAAACTTATGGATTTATATATTACTTCTATTTATAAGTTGTTCTAGGTAAAACTGGTGTCGAATTAAATATTATATTTTACCAGACATTTTATATAATGCCCATTACATGTAGATAGTTTATGATTAGAAATCACATGCAGCGCATTTAGGTATAGTTACAATTCATTACCACGACTCGCGAGGCTGTACAAAGATTTGGCATTGACATTTTAGCTACAAAACTTCAATCGTGCTACGCTTTATCTGGAGCAGTAGTCTGAAGACCCATTTCAGAAGCTACACAGTAAACCTCATCTAAATGACTATCAAAGTAAGCTAAACTACTGATAGCTTTGTCGCTTTGGTTTACAATATTTTGGCTCATTGCGTGAAGTTGTTGTCGTTAGTGTATAAAAAGTTTTTACACTCCAAACAATGCTACATTCAGCTTTATTGTTATAAATGACACTGGCGTAAGGCATCTGTATGGTAAGACGTGCAAGCAAGACCTTTGCTTTTACCACTAAGCGTTTGAGTTATAATGTTTGGTTGGCATAATCGGAGCATTTTTTGGATCTATCGCTTCGTTCTGAACAGAATGATTCGGTGAAATTCGCTCCGTAAAGTTGAGCTAGGCCAACATCATTATCGCAACCAGTATGCTTACCGTGCACTTTCTATCGACATCATCTCAATGCACTTTCGGTGGGATATAAAGAAAACGCTTTTGTTACGACGTGACCGGTTGTTTATCATATCTTAATGCGCTTTACCGATAAACACTAACTACTCGAATTAAAGATTGTATAACACAACAAAATATTACAAACAAGGGTTAGCAACAGAGCAATTATTAGGTCAACATTTGAGATATATAAATTCCAAAATCAGGGACTAAATTTTGCCTATCACCGTATAAGGGAAAGATGAATCATTTTGTACTTCAACCGGCTAGGGTAGTATTGCAAAAGTTGGATCCCGTAAGAGACAGTCAAAAAAATTAACTGCTTTGTGGTTTCCATAATGTTGGATAGCACCCTTTAAAATTACAGTATATATAGTTTTCTGTTGACCGGTGCGTCAAGGAAAGTTTCTGATTAATACGAGCTAATCGGCGCATTTAAAATTTAGCTCATATCTGGTGGGAACACCGCGTGAGCAACGAGCGTGTTCGACGCCTTGTTTATGGCACAGGAAAAGGAAATAAACCGCTCAGCAGCGTTATTTCGCGCACGTGGGTCCCATCGCTCGGCCACGTGTTACGCATGCCAGCCCACCGCCTCGCGCAACGTGCATTGTTTGACCACCGGGGGGTGTGGATGGAAGAAGAGGAGAGGCGGCCAAGCGATGACTTGGTCGAGAGGAATGAGGACCCTTACTTCGAAGCTGACCTCAGTTGGAGCGTGTTGGCTCACTGATTGGGGTCTGAAAGACGATGAAAACGTTTGGCTGGATACACTTGTTGATATGGCTAGGAGTCGACCCCAGCGGCGTAAGTACTGTGAGTTTCTTTGTCCCACCCGATCTCTCTTAGTCTCCCCCTCCAACCACTATCTCATTATTAAGCATTTTATAATTTTGCATAGTAATTTTTATCTGCTGCATAGTAGCCGGCAGAGAGCTTACCGGAATGATGTCTAAGTGTTACCGGTAGCTCAGCTGGCTTGCACGTTTTGCATTGTATTCCCCTTTTTTTCTTTTAGGTATTGCGGCACAGTAGCTGAGGTGTCTGCCACCTACAACTAACGTGCGTAGTGTGTGTATACTAAGAGCTGATGTTGTTTGAAATAATAATGAACCTTAGTTCCATACCAGGCGATATTCTTTGGTCTGCTAATTTATTTTCCATAGAATAATGTCAAGATTTACAACATTTAGGTGCGGAGTACTTGCGCGTTCTTACTGCCAAAGCACTTATCAAATATATAAATTTCCTGAAGTTTCAAGGTGCCTTTGCTATGCTGAAGCATATAATGGGTCAAGCACGTACTAGTTAGTTTTATAGACTTGAAATGCAACAGCGCAGTAATCCAGCCAAACTTTTATTAAGATGCGACCCACTGGGTTGAGGAAACCGCGTCTCATGATGTCGATTCCACTACGCACAAAAATAAGATCATCGATTACGCATAGCCCGAGCACCACGCGGGCTTAACCCAGTACAGGCCTTCTAGATAAGGGTTGTAATGGAGAATCTCTTGTGTTACGCAACGTATCATTGAAACTATCATGCAGAAGTGGGATATCCAACTGTTACTCACATGACTCCCATGTAACTAATTAAGGCAGTAAATTTTCTACTACAAAGAACATTGGTGTGTATTAATAAAGTAAAGGTGGATAGTCGGCTATTTACAATATCCTAAGTGCTTCTAACGCTTGCAGTGATTGTGTAGTGGCTGCGTGGAACTACCGTTAGATTAGACCTCGTTGCTGAATGGAATCTAGAACGCCCACGCGTCTCCACCGCACATCACCAATTAATACATTCATGCAAGGGTTATTACACCTACCGTCATTGGCTGCTTGGGAACTAGTTCAATTCCAACGTCACTGCGCGCTTGGTGCGTCGAAATGAAAATGGAGGCAATTCAAGTGCCTTAAGGATCATGTTCAATGGGCTTGCAGATGCAAACCAGAGGCTTAGGGGGAAATTCAATTGCACTATGCATGTGAGCAATCGGTAGTGAGCACATTGCTTGCGTCAACTCGCCTATCGAAGGAAACAGACTATATTTCCTAATGTCCATTACATAATCTAACTAGACTGGAGTGTGGCCCCATCGATTTTCAAAAGCGTAAACTTGGCGGGCGAAAGTAACATGAGACGAAAGAGCTTTCCACGGTCTGGATACTCGAAGGGAGAAAATAATTATTTTGCCAATCAAGTTGACTGCGGTGTGTAGCTGCTAGAATACGGTGGTCTTTCAGTTTAGAATTGTGGCTGACTTACAACTGATCGCGACAGGTGTGATTGGGGTTAGTCAGTCGTTGGTACAACATAATAATGTTTTCTCTCAGGCGCCGGTATTCGCCGCTGTACAAGCCTAGGGCTTGCAGTCAGCGTATGTAGGGGATGTCAAACTGTCCTCCAAAGATTTTCGTCTCTCTACATTGTACAGCTTCGAGCGTAGAAGCATCGTGTTTGCTCTATGGTCGGCAGGTCTGGATAGCGTATTCCACGTGAGGCCTCACGCAGGCGTTTAGCAGTTGTGAAATATTGATGGCTCCGTCTTCCCGAATGCCATTTGTATGATACCAAGTTGATGGCTCTTGTCGATACCTTCTCGGCCTGTTCCGAGTAGTTTAGGTTGTCTTGCGCAATTACCCCCTGATCGCTTCCCTGCGCAGCATGTTGCAGTTGCTGCTCTTCCAGTCGACATTTGTAAATACAACTATGGAATATGCTCAGAACTAGCATTGTGCCAGGTTAAACTGCATCATGTTTTAACAGGACACTGTCGAGTTCTATTTCTAGGGCTATGTTAGGGTTCACTGCACCAAGATCATGCCAAATAGTGCCTTCGCTTGTAAATAGTAAGAATTCATACTGGAGCATTCTATAGAGATATTTTATTACTACTAGAAACAAACGTATTTCCAGTACCGATCCTTGAGGCACACTCCACTGGGCTTCAAATGTATCAACAATGCTTATGTGAAGTCTCGCATTTCCCTGCGGTTTAATAAGGAGGATGCCTATCTAACTTTGCACAGGATCACCGATTGCATAACATCGAAGTCTGTGAAGAAACATTCTTCAGTCCAGGCGGTCGAATGCTATAGAGGAGTCCAGGTGTGCGACGTCAAATCCTTGACTGTCATGGGCTGACTTCGTCTATTTTCATCGGGCTAGTAGTAAGGTTGTGGTGCAGGAGACTTCGGCGGATTCCATGATGCCTTGACACCATAATGTTGTTGTTCTTAAATTATCGTATTAGCGCCTCTACGGTTATTCCTTCCACCATTTTGGATACCACTGGGAAGAGGGTGATTATACAGTAGTTGGAATGCAATTCACCATTCCAACTCCAGCAAATATTCATAATTATTTCTAAGTTACAAATTGTCGGAAGGTGCATTTCCTCAGGGCTTCTTTAAAAGAACCGAGCCGCCGCTTCGGCGTGGTTCATGGTCACTGAAGTAAATGCATTCTAACTGATATTGTCCACACCAGAAAAGCTGTGCAAACGCAATGACAATAGACTTTTCATGTAATTCGCTGCAGTTAAAAATACGTGGCTTCTTCCTGGGGACAGAGTAAACTGTGTCATAAACGGGCGAGGTAACGATTTACTTTGTAATATGTGGGTAAGATGTTGAAAAGGCTCGTTCGTGACAGCTTGCGTAATGGGCGCCGGACTAACTGCTGGACGTCTAATTGAAATCCCGCGTTACGCTCTCCAGAGCTTTTTACGTGCCTGTAAATCATCAACTAGCTTGTACTTAAATTCGTCGCTTAGTGTTCAGTTTGTCTTCGCGGAGCAATTTGATGCAGTGATTTCGTTGACTTATGCAGCATCCAAACGTACATTATCAACCCGCCAGGCAGAATCCATTTTGATCATGCACATTCGTGTCCGGCCCCACAGAAATCACCACACTTGCTTCGGAGGAAGTAGTTTGGATTCAGACGCCATTGAAATAAGCCAAGTGAACAGGGTGACAAATTTTTTCCAGGCGACTTCGGAGGCTGGGCAGCTAGAAAAGACCAGTTATTTTCATGAACGACGTCCAAGCGTAAAATGTAATGGTAATGACTGGAGCTTCCTCCTTGCTTTCGCTTTGTAAATGAAGCGGAAGCAAAGAATTTCGTGCTCTCTATGTCCAAAAGGTGCAATTATGTTTACTGCATTAATTTTTATGTTCTCGTTGGTGAACACAATGTCTAACACTTATGCTTCGTCGCCAGTACTGTATCTCGATGGAGCGGTGATATGTTTGCACAACAGTATATCACCAAGTACTTCATGCAAGTACGCTTTAAACTGTTCGCAGAGGGAAGCAAAGATTTCGATGGTATGAAGGCTGAAGTTCCCCACCAAAGGACGTAACTGTATGACCAGGCGCAAAGATTTGATCCATTTGAAGAGTAGACATTAGATAGTGGTTAGCTATTGTTAGTAAATATACATCATAACGTTTCAGGTACAGACGACACCAAAGGCGACAAACAAACTGCCTATCTAGCTTGGCAATAATAAAGCTATGCAGATCAGGTCGGTAATGCAAGATCAGTTTGCCTCCTTTTCTGGGTTAGTCGCTTTGTATGGGAGTAATGCCGGGCGGTGCTTTCTCGGCATAAGTGTAGTCAGAAGTCAGTCATGTTTTGGTTATCATGACCGGATCCCAAGAACTCTAAGTTTGGAGTAGGATGTATGCACATTGAAACACGAATTTACACAGGTTAAGAAGCCTTGCTTTACGATTTTCATTGGATGATTTGGTGTGGTAATCAAAAACTGTTGGTACTTTAAGTTAAATGTAGGTATTACCCTTTGTTATGCTCTAGTCCTGCAATCCGCCTAGTGTCACAGTACCTGCAGGTAACTAGTAATATTTCCGAGGTAGATTCCAAGAAGAGAATGGATATACAGTGCTATGTAAAACCGCGTAAGTCGATGATTGCGTCATCCGACGATTTTTGACACTAATACTAGAGTCGCTGCAGAAACAACCGATGCAGGAAGAGCATGCTACGAGTAAATTACGTGAATTGAAATGAAAGTCCTGCGACACTATATACGGTCATACCTTTCTGCCAGTTACAATGAGTGACCTCCACGGTTTGCATTATTATAGATTCGCAGTCCGCAATGGCAGCCATGATGTGGGTCTTGCAGAATCATGGTCATTTTACGATTGCTTTTTATTCAGCGATATCGTCCACGGGCTAGGAATTCCGACCTTGAATATGTCACAGTACATTAATGCGTTATTAAGCCATGGATGCCTTTCTTAAATGGCGTATTCGATATGAGGGTGATCATGTACACTAAGAGTCTGTCAAAAAATAGAAATGTCCCTTTGTTTAGCAAAAGACCCAGATAGTAATTGGCAGATAATTTGGCCTTTTTGGACTGCCTGGAGCAACACCATTCATCTTGAACCAACACACATCGATCAAGTTCGATGGAAGATTACTACAATACCTAGTTCTGAGGCTGTATGAGTAACTGATGTTGAGCCTTATGGAGCTTGGTTTGCCTTTAATCACGTTGAGATGTAGTACATTTTGAAATGACCAGCGATGTACCATGTGCAGATCAACCTGAAGCAGTTGCTTGTCGGCATTTATCTGAAGATTACACCAATGCTTGATGGCGTCGGCAAACATTAGGAGGTTTTAAGTGATTGCAAATTCGAGGTCATAACTAAATACCGAAAGCAATGATGGCCGTAGAACGGAGCCTTAAGGTACACCACACTCAACTTATTTGGGGTCACATAAAGAGTTCAGAAATCTGACCATTAATTGGCTTTGAAGGAGGAAGTCTTAATATTGCTTAGAAGATGGTTACCGATCCTGAAATACTGGGGCTTGTAAAGGAGCATCCGATGATCTAGACGATCAAAAGCTTCTAGAAATCCAGGTAGATAACGTAAATCACCTCTCCGTCGTAACATGATGCCCTTCGAGTCATCCGTGTGATTAATGAATTTGTTGTGAACGATCGCTACCGACAGTTATGTAGATAGCACACCAATGCACCAATACTGATGGATTTCATGACATTGGAAGGTATAGGTAGAACATATAGTGGACGGTATTTGGAAGGCTTAGTTCAGCTCCCACCTTTGCAATTAGGAGTTATTCCGCAAAGCTTGCAAAATGCTGGAACTTTTGGCTTGTCTAAACAGCGCTGGGAGAACTGAACTAAATTTTCTGCTGATGAATTTAACAAAGGTACTTCACCACCTAGATGAAATTACTTGGCCGGTTTACGGAACTGCATTGTCTCATTTGTTTCAACAGTGTAAACCTCGTAACGTATAAATAAATTGCTGACTGGTTGTATGAAAAGCTATAGTTGGTAACCTGTCATGTCACAGTGTTACTTTGTCGCCCTACTTGCTCATGATGTTTATGGTTAAATTCGATGTCAGCATTAGTCTACTTTCAAGGAGCTGCTCATCTACCTACATATGATTGTCATTTCCAAGTCAATTAAATAAAGTACAATTAGGCATCATGTACACGGGTGGGTGCATTTTTAACCTTTTACTAAATTACTTTGTCAAATAAAATATATCCACGTACGGCACTCAAGCAAACAGTTGCACCTCATGCTGTAAATTTCTGTTAGGTAACAACGTGAGAGTGACAAATGCGGCACGATGGAAGTTGCTGTGCGATGCAATATGATTGGAATTTAGTGTTCACTTTAAACCTTAAAATTACCATGGTACATGTGACCGAGCAATACATTTGTGATGACGTCCTGTGCAAAGGCTTTAGCTTAGCAATTATCCAAGATATTGGTACGCATAAAAGATTGGTTGAAATGGTAGTTAATGTGATTACAAGATAACTCGTACACACCTTTAGCACATTTCCTGATGTTGCATCGGGCACTAACCTCAATGATTTTTACTCTTTGGAATTCCAGGTAGGCACCGATGTGATTAGGGTGGATAACCTGTCCACTGCTCGTAAGAGGTATTCAGAATGGAGCCAGTAATGAAGCAAATTTCACAAACATGTGTCTGTCCAAATCCATGTTTTACAGCTACCTCAGAAACTCCTTGGTAGGGATGCTTTAAAACCATGCTAATAAGTCTTTTACCGGGGTTGCCTAACAAATTTCGAAGGTCCAAACTAATCAAATTTTAAGTACGGATGTTATTCCAAAAAAAGATAGTTAGCCCGAATAGTCTTTTTGCATGTGTAGTCCCTTTCATTTTCCAGAAAAGATTCTGAACGTCCGTTGCTAAGTATTTTCAACGAGGTAAAATAAGATAAAGGAAAAGTTAATGTAATCATTTTGTTACTCGTCTACAAAAGTTTAATGATCTTTAATGGTGACTGGAAGGCGAACTATAGCCAAATTCTTCTGAAATGGCCCGATATTCGTCGAGTAACAGACTTGCAAGCTGATGGTTATCAAGGGCATTGTATTAGCAGTACGAATTTAACCTTATTGTAAACTACTGGACATGTTTGTATATTGCACTAGTATGGGTTGCCGATGGAAGCCTGCCCAAAGAAAGATCAGATGGATGCGCACTACTGATAGCGTCCAAAAAGTTGAAATTCTAGTCTTGTGCTTTTCCGAATGTCGAACGACTAACTGGTTTACAACATGCTGCAACGAGCTAACATGTAATTACACAAAAATTTCCTACTCATGAGCAAAAATAAATGTTTGTTCATATAAACGAAAACCAAGGGTACGTGTAATTTTGGCAGGTATGAAGTCATGTTATTAAAACCAGTGTCTTGAAGTCGCTAAGCTCTGGCTTTTGACACTACCTCCAAAAAAACTTAGTGTCAACATGTATCATTCACAAGTACGAAGTGGAATTACCTGTATTGATGCGTCCAACGACAGCAGGAAAACCTCTCAAGCACTTCGGTTCGCACTCAACTAAATGGTAAATTGTGGATGCTGAGTAGGTTGATTGCAGGTATCCTAAATTAGATCAAAGCAAGTTGCAAAAAGGAGGCCACCTCTCATTTATTTAACGGATTTCTCGGCGGCAATACTTTGCGGCACGGTAGATAATGAATTTAATAACTGGATCCCCCATCTATGAATTCAACCAATCATTGTATCCTTAGAAGCCTACATTAAAATTTTTCTACTCCGCTTATTTGCGGTGCGATCAGTGACGCTTAAAGGGAATGAGCGCAGATTGCTGTGAAGTTCCACGAACAGTTGAAATATGCGTAATCGTTGTTTCGCCACCATCTCCTGAGTTCCTCCCAGGCAACTAGGCATGAGTCCGCCTACCAAAGGGGCTGTATGACAACACAAAGGTCAGTTGCCCCATTTACTGAAACTTCCCCACCTGGCCTGATTACGCGTCTACTCATTTCTAGAGTTCTGTACACATTCAATTCACTTCCTTTTCAGTGCACCAACACAAACTGGCTCTTCAGTTCGTTTGAGCTACTGGCGGGTAGAACGCTTCACATAAATATTATATATGCTAGTACAGAATTATATGCATCAGTCTTTGCGCAGCATTGAGAAACCAAGTCTACCCAACCTATTCTACTACAGAATCGTTAAAGGTATGGTTTGGTAGACAGACAGATAAATAGGCAGGTAGATAAGACGTACTTTGTGTTATAAATATAATTTGATGACATCTCCTACGCATGCTCATGTGCTTACATAATGGCAGACTATTTGTTGTCCTAGTACAGATGTGACACTGAAACACTCCAACTTGGCATCACTTTTAAGCTAACAGTGTTTTCTAATTTTTTGTGTGCATTTGAGTGCATCCTCCACATTAATCTGATCAAATACATGGAAGTTGTCTGGTTTCCTCTCACATCCGTTATTATGAGAACAAGTCACATTATCTGATGCCGAATAATACGGTAAAATTAGGAATCTTTCATGCCTGATTCACTATATTCTGCTAGTACTGCACTTACAAAATTACATAGTAGTCCCTCCGTAGCTCAGTGGTCTCAACCACCGACTGGAAACAGTTGCGTTGAAGGTTCGAGCCCTGCCACAGTCCGATGGCATGCGCACTGCTGACGATTTTCGAAAGGATGAAACGCGCGTTCAGTGATTTCCCGGGAGTGTGACGGCTGTCTGGGTGAGTCTAGGTGTGACGAATGTCGACATATACTTACAAAATCATTGTCACATCTTCATGCATCTGTCTTATTACATAAAATATCAGCTGAACAACCATCCAAAGTCTACCCAATGCCGAATGTTTCATCGGCAACCATTGCAACATATCCAGGGAATTCCCTAACCAAGCAGTGTGCATCGTTATTGCCGCTTAGTCAAACACACGCAATGGTGATTTAAACCCCAGTCGTCAACCTAATTACTTATCCAATCAGAGGCTGTTTGGGAAAACGGCGAAGCACAAATGATGCCATCAGCTGAAGACCGGCGAACCCGCATGTCTTAAAAAAAAGCTTATTAGGGTTCAAATTATCACAGACATAGTAAAATTCGTCATTTACACAAAACGATTTTCGAGTGATGTCATAATTATAAATCTGCCAAAGGTTTAGTCTAAACAAAGTACATAATTTAAAGATACGCTCAAGAAATGCGTGAGGTTTGAATTCATACCTGTGTCTGATGTTGCACCTAATCCGACGAGTTGCACTTGCAGACTAATCGGCTGCTAATCCAAAATACTGCTTACATAGGCAATTCCATATTGGTTTCTTGATTATGCAAATTGGTTCAGTTTATTTATCAATAAATGCAGTGTTTTAACGTGAACTGTGTACCCTACTCGCCTAAATAATGCCTCTGAGTCCTAGTGTTAGTTACAAACGAAGGTTCGCCTTTTCAGTTGTTCATTATCATGCTAATAACCACAAATGAATAGGATAGAGATGAATAACATAAGAGTATTGTTTTAGTGCTCTATGTAATCTAGTTGACAAATTTAAACAGATTTAAAAATGTCCTGCATCAATATGAAGAAAATCAAATATGTACTTTGATGGCTAATTCGTCTAAGCAAAATTGATTAAAAGAGTATACATCACCTTATTCTGAAATTAGAATGATTACCATTTTAGGGTTCCTCTTTTGCTTAAAATGGTTGTCCACAAATATTGTCTGGAATATCTACTATGTTTTACTCGCTGTGGAATGCTCTACAAATGTAAATTATTAATCAAAACCAAAGTTTAGTCAATGTGACATTCCTCCAATAGATATGTAAAATTTCTGACCACCAGTAGGACAGGACATATTTTATAAATGTTTAAAGTATTTTGCTGCAAACTCATGCAAATTGTATATCAGCCTGAGTAAGATCTTATCGTGCTTTGCTTTAAGTATCAGCACAAGATGCGCGAGTAAAGCTGTTATCGTTACATCAAGAATATAAATCAAGCACCTTAACTGCGGCTAGCTTCGGCTGTTATCATGTCACATCCTCGAACTGCGACTGTTAGCACAAATGACAAGCACCGATTGGGCGACACAAGCAGCCAGCACACCGAGATAACCTGGTGTTGCTGAGGTCATCATTGAGTGGTTGGAAGCTTGCATGGTATCAGTTTGAGAGAATGAAAGCGTAGATATTCTCTCGGTATGTACACTTCAAGAGTAAGGAGATGGCACATGTAATTCGGCTTCAGTTGCTGCAGAGCAGGTAAGAAAAGCTTTTTCATACACAATGAAAATGAAGACTGACAAACGCCACGAAGTGTTTGTGTTGGACCAAGTAGGATTGGCAGCGTGACTTGTATATTGTTAAGTCATGTCTGCATTCTTGAGAATCATGGCACCAAATTTGTCCGACGGTTTCCGGAAGAAGAACACAAACCACATTTTCTCCATCTCCTCTGAATAATTTAACGGAAACCGTGATTTGGGGTTGCATGGCCGAAGTTGGAATTGGATGACTTCATCTCGCTGATGCCATGGCCAATACACTCAATTAAATGGAGATCCTCAAAGCAGCATATTTCCACTAACTTGGAAGCTGTTCACGTAAGAATACTTCTTCCATTATGACTGTTACCAGTAACTCGGCGGTGGGCTCAGGCAACGCGTACGACTCCTGGATTAATTCCGAATTCAGTGCCAGAAGTTCGCTACGGTGTTATTTGTGCAAACGAATAGGGAAACGAATAATATATCGACCTCGACAACATTCACCACAAAAGGTACAATAGCGCGGTAAGTAAATAAAAACTGGACATAAAACGAGACCAATTACCGGCAACAGTCAAATGAAATCCAGTCAGTTACACAGCCGACTAACTGACTCAGTCGGACGCTAGTTAAAGCAAAACGATTTATGGTCCAACCAAACAACACTCTACACTAGAGTATGTCCAAAGTGGAATTCGCGGTGAGGACATAGCTGAAGGAATGTTTTAACCAAGCCGTAAAAATCTCCTCGAATGAGAGTCCACAGAAGGTATAACCTTGTGCGTGTGTGAAAGGGAAACATGTCGAACCACAGTCAGGGTACTGGCAAGTCTGTGATCGTTTTCTAGCTAAAATACTGGATTAGGAAGGCAAACAAAGTACAGAATTCAAAGGGAACATGTTTGAGCAGGTGGAACGTCCGTAATAGTAACCATGCGCCAGGTCATCGTGCAAACACAGTCGCACAATGGACGAAAAAACAAGAAATGAGGTCACTAAAATGGCAAACTTAGTCCTCAGATCTAACTTCAATGGTATCAGTAAAAATAGCCCAAACATCCAACAACCAAAAGGTAAATTGTTAAGTACGTTAGCAGTGCTTGAAATCGTCATCGATTGTAATGAACTCCAAGGGCTGCTTTATTCATCATCTGCGAAATGTAAAGCAGTTAAGAGCAATGAAGTTTAGCCAATAAATTACTAACACCTACAAGTATAAAAACGGTCTTTTACTGAGTATCTACACAAAATAAAGATGTATACGTTGTAAGTTTATTGGCGCTACGTCTTGTTAAGCAACACCACAGTAATCATACCTATTTTGCATGATAGTTCCAAATGAAAGCATTAGGAATAAGAAATATGCAACGACGACTGTGATGCCAACATTTAAGTGATGCAAAAAACTACGATGAAAATCATGAATAGTAAGTTGCAAATATATAAAATGTGAGTGGCAAAGCACGAAATGAGCCATTTTTAGGTGATGTAGTACTAGTTACAACGCTATGGGTGACTGCTTTCAAATTGCTCAACAGACTGTTTATGTCGTAGTGTTCACACTGTCAGTATGATGGGGATCATTGATAGACTGACTGCATAGACAAATAACTCATAGTTCGGCTACCTAGACTTCACTACAACATCAGATTCGGATGAATTCTCTCTGACAACAACATATCAGTAACAGCATGAAACATACGACATTCTCCTTTGTAGCATTTGAGGTATTTATTCGGTTCGCATAGTAAAACAAGTATTTCTAATTAGCGAAGCCAAACATGTTAGAACTCTTTTATAATCTAAAGAGAAAAAACGGTTGAGTTGTTGAAATTTTGAAATTTACAAATCTCCCCCACAAGGTTGCAGCTTTAGTACATTGTCGTTGTGAACTTAGAACAATATTCTTCTTCCAATCAAGTGGATTAGCTCTGGTCCCCACATCGTCTATCCATGTATAATCCAATACAAGAATTTTGAATGCGATGAACTACGTTTCAGCTGCGAGATCCTTCTTCTGGTATCCGTATGAACTTGTGAGTTTCCAATGCTGGTGCACGCAACCTGTCAATCGGTGCAGTCAGTTGATTTTAACCTTGCTTGTTTTCTTATTTTCTCGCTTTCATGCGATTTGATTCTCCAGCCAATTTCTGCCCATTGCAACCTGATCGTTCGGAAAGCTTTTACCACGCAGGCGCACTGCGAACAAGTATTACGACGAAACAACGAGTTCATACGGGAAAGAACCTAAAGCTCAACAGATCAAGTGGGTCGGTCATGGTGGAAATTCAATACCAAAAAGATATTGTCATCAAAGATATTTATAAGGTAAACTAACTGCGATATATGTTTTATCTACTGTACATTTCCAAAGAATCCACAAGGGATGATTTCAAATTGGACAATGGCAGATATTTTACAACATTTAGTAAACACGTAAAAGTGAAAAGGTGGAACATATACTTGGAGTTGACTAGCAGTGAAATAATCTAACGCATACTCGTGTTGAGCCATGAGTAAGAATTAATCTAAAAGGGCGTATCGAATTGAGTGTAAGATCAATCCTGGCTTTGAACTTCGCCAGCATAAGACCACAGACGCCAGATCTCGTTAAGGCAATCCACACTTCTTAAACACGTAGAGAAGACTTTCGACAGTATCCCAAAGGGCTGTAGGTTCTTGCAGCTTGCGCTGGTGACCTTCCAGACCGCTGTTTTGACGGAGCTTTAACAAATGGAAGCACATGTGGTTAGAGTCAGTTAAACTGGCAAGTCAAAATGAGGTCCCCATGCAACTCTCTGTATCGTCCGTTAAATATCCTGAACAACCTCACTCTTTTATCGTACGGGAAATGTTATGAGTTGTTTACATTCTTAGTTGCCACGCGTTAGTTATTCTAAAGAAGTGAGAGCACTTTAGCCGTGGCCGCCAGAATTCAATTGCCTACTCCACCAGTGGACTTATGCATGGGCTGAGAGGCTGTTGAATAATCGAGGTGTAAAAGTGTCCTAATGTAGACGGCAGAAGGCCCACGATTTGAATGTCTCTTCTGGATGTCGTTTCAACCTGATCCGATCATCCAATTTCAGGCTGGAGCAAATCGCCCAGATCCTGTTTGCTGGACTATGTTTAGAGCTGCTGGTTGCTTAGTTGATAGCAACATGCTTGCTGGTGCCGTAAGCGCAGCAATCTGTATTTTTCCAAAGAGGACCGAAATATATTCCGGATAGACCATCCGTAAACCCAATCCAGATCGAACAGAAGTAGTGTAGTAGTGTGTAGTACAATATTATGTGACGTATTGATCACCATGATGTTACCGGCATAGAATAGGCAGTTCATGCCTATAGTGATATGGGGGATAAATGTCAAGTCTAACCGTGGTCATAGTACCGGTCTATGTGATACTTTGTACTCGACTAGGATAGGAGCTGACAAGAATCCACTCACTATTACATCCAAACGCCGGTAGAGGAGAAAGGTTCTGATTTACCCTAAGAATGGATCACCGATGTCGAAACTCTAGAGTCTGGTAAGAAGGATGCCATGTTTTAGCCGGATGAATGCTTTTGAGAAGTCGAGCCGAACCACACAAACTCCTGCCCAATTGTCTGCTGCTTCTGTCCAGATAGATCCTGCTAGTATTATTATCGTAGCGCATAATTGATTTCTTGTTGCAATGTAGGTAAATTCTTCTAAGTAGCCCGTCAGCACATAGTAGATGGTGGCTTCCGTTAATCCTAAAATCTCCGATAGAAAGGTTACAGGACCGTAGTTGGCGGGAGTGAATGACTGACCTGGCGAATTACGGTTCACATCATGTATTCAAAGTGCAACTCCATTATTTTCAACCGCTACTGCCACAACATGTGTCAAGTACCAGGCGAAACTTGTCGAGATGTCAACAAAGTCACCGACAGTCATGTCTCCAATATCACAGCATTGTTGTAGCCAAACGGTTATCATTTGTCCCACAGGCAGCAGCTTAAATGCACAAAGCAACAAGATTTTAAAAATGATGTCCGAATGAATTTTCTGTGCATTGATTGGACGTTTAAATAAAATATTACCAGCGCCATCTCAGAAAGGTAGAATTATTTCACTGAAATATACACAAGGGATTAGGATTGATGATGTGCATGTATACGTGGCGCTTGCCTATATATGTGGTGAGGGCATTGAAGAGGAAGCAGTGTATAGCTTAGGATTTATATAAGTGCCCCGTTAACTCTGATGACGAATAATTTTGTTGCATTTCATGCGTTTTGGTGACCTAGCAATCAAACACAACCATATGTATATAATATGGCTGACGGAACCCTCCGCATCAGTATTACGGGAATCGCGCAAACCGATAACACCAACAATGCTGACTTGAGTAGAGAGAACACGCCATGCAGCCAAGAGCATTCAATTATTCGCAGCCCTTACGTGAAATGAGAAATCGCATATTTTGTGCACAAATAAGCAGTTTTTCTCAGTTAAGCGGGACTGACAACGTCCCCGAATCTACCGCGGTAGCCCATTGAGCCCAAATAGATCAGCAGTATACTTTAGATCATCAGTAAAGTGCATTAAGATTGGTTCCAAGTCTCTGATTGCACTACATGTACGAGATCGAGAAGTCGTCAACTAACTTGTATCTTCTGATATTCGTCTTTAGAATCGTCAGGAATATTCAACTTTTATAATCATAGGGTATGGTTATACATTTGAAATGTTGTAAGCCAGCATAATACTTCGGCATCCCGTAGACCTGGTGTGATACCAAACAGTACATATTTCTTCTGAAACTTTCACTCTGTTAATTTAACAACACCGGTTCTCAAAACATCACCATAAGCTCCACATAGTTAGTTGGTACCAGGTGACGAGGTTACAATTTGTCACTTGTTCATAATGGTTTTAAATCATTCCACACAATATGTCATTTTGTCTACCCACAGCTTATTTTAGGAAGCTATAAAATAGCCCTTATTTACAATATACCCAGTTTTGCTTTTTAAGATAGCCCAGCACAATTCTACGTAAAGCACAGTATCATTTTAAGAAATCTTTCTTTACATCTCAAAGCACGGAAGCACAGGCTGTCTCCTTCGGTATGCTATTGATTGCCTGTCTTTTACTAGTTAAACCATCTTCGAATGACCCATGAACTGTTCACTTTTTGGTTCATGCTTATTCGCCTATCTCGCTGCAAGTTGTACAATTGGTACAATTTTGATTGTACGAAGATATGCCTAGTTATCGATGGGTGGTGTTGCCGAACTGTTTGCACCTTTAACGATATTTCATGTTTGGAAAGCATGCTAAAATTTACGACGACATACATTTTCATCCTCAGCTTCTCACATACACGGGGTATTACTTCCTACCCCTTAGCTGATTTTGTATTATAGACCTTAAACACTGTGATAGTTTTAGTCAAATATCGAATAAAATGTTAGTACTATCCAAAGGCTCATTGCGCTTGCACCCAAAACATATTTTCTTATCAGTGTCCCACGTGACAAATTATCTGACAGTGGGCACAACGCGCAAACAAGATTACCTAGATCGTGTTTCTAATATTTTCTTCAAGAATAGCAGGTTTTCTTGTAAAAGTAAGAAAATAGTTTGTTTTTTGCGCATTTTAGCAAGAATGAATATCATCCCCAACTGTTTACTGCATGGTTCAACGGTAGTTTTCTTAGGGAGACTGCGTCAAAATTGTTGTTCAATATAGCTGCACGTTTTATCCATGGATAATGTCTGCAGCAGGTTATCAGGTAAATACGGCATGTCATGATTAACTTGCGAAACCAGCCATACCAACAATGAATAAGTAGCAAGTTTGTCATTTGTCTCAACCTATTTGACACTTCAAAGTAAACCGGGGTTGACCGCTACCAACTGCTTTCCAGCACTCAAGTTGCATTAGTTTACGTCTCCTAGCAAATTATAGCCACTAAACCACCATACGTGACGCAGCGCTTTAGTCTTGTATCCACTGGTGTTCACACAGACTTGACATTGTAATTGCCTAGTCAGTATGCTATAAACGGGCATCCAGCCCTACATAATGCTTACCATCTACCAGGCTACATTAGTTATCTTCGCCTAGAAACCCCGGCTGACACACCGTAAGTATCGTTTCAATGGTGAATCCTTTGTTACATGTTGCTCACTTTCTTCTTGAGCGCCCCATTGCATTTCTGTCTGGCTGTCTGTTAGGCTGCCTCTTGTCCATTGTCATTAATTCCGAATTTTTCAGACTTGTTGGTCGGCATCTGAGGAATCTAGGAATAACGGTGGATGGTCCTTCATCAACGATTCCGCTCCCAATTCCCAAGAGGCTCGTGGTTCCCTTAACTGGATACGGAAAGGAATCCAACGCTGTGCAAGGGAATCTCACGCCATTGAATATGACACGCAGCAAAAATGGAAGCCGAGTGACCGCGGATAGCGGTTCGAGCAATCGGTTAGAGGTCAAACTACTCCTACTTACCGTGAACTCAAGTTGCTTCAATTGCGTTATATACGTATAACCTTATTCGTACTGATCGACGTTTTCTCATTTGCAAAACATTAGCTATTTCAACATGGAAACATTTACCACAGTCACCTGCCATATCTTGGATGATATGAATCTACACACCTAATGTGTCAAGAATATACTTGGTCAAACAGCAATTGTCGCATATCTGCTTGTACAAATATTGTTCATGCCTTTTTTGATGTGCCTCGTGTAACATCGATGCCATACATTTATTTATTTAATCTTAGGACCCTTGCTAATTAAGTCCTATCCAATAGTTACTTCAGTAACAAATCACCTGGCAACTAACTTGTTATTCTATTGAATCATTCGTTGATTTTCCTGCGACTTGCACTGCTTCCTGCTTATCCCAATATTGTTGGTATTTTTGCGACTGTTACAGGCATGCTACGGGAAGTATCGTACGATAAGTGTGCGAGAAGCTAGGATTCGACAACTTGACGTTAGTCTGCAACACCTCAATCTTAGCATGACCTACCGCATGTTTCATCTGCGCGACCACTCTTTGCTAAGTCCACTGCTTTACTTGCGATCGCCAAGCAGCACCCGCAGACACCGGTACAAGCTTCTGTTGCCGGATATAAGACGATCATCCCACCTCTTGTGTTTCGAACTGAGAGTGGTAAATTTTTGAAATAATCTATCAGAAGAAGTCATGGAAGCTAAATCTGTACAACAGATCAAAAGGCTGTTGGATTTACATTTCAGTACCATCCGATTCAAACATAGATTGCACACTAGCAACGACATCTTGCGCTTGTGAAGCTGATCAAACTGTAAGTCAGACATCTAGAAATGCTACATAAGAACTTGAAAAGCGCTTACATTATCGTAGATTGCAACCAAATTTTATGGCCTTGTTAGTATACTGCGTTTGAGTTGTACAGATTTAACTTTTTATTTTCTCCCACGTAGAGTATTCAGCGTTCGTTTTGGTTTCCGGTTAGACATGCGTGATGTAGGATTTCAGTTCTTAATATTACTGTAGCTGCCATAATAATAAGAAATGTAGAAAACCGTCTTAATCGATAATTGCTCATATATCCTGTCTAATACTCCATGCATTTTGCTTGCCAATTTTCACTCAGCCAGGGTAAACTAAGCCAAATGAAGTGAAAACTGGTGTATTAAGCTCATATTTAGGTTTTATCAATAAGACTGAACCACTGACTGCTCCAATGATGGCTTAAAAACTGTGCTGTACTCATTGACGGATCACGTAAAATCGGATGGTACTTTCATCAACACTTGGGAGTGTGATGTCGACTGATCAGCAGCCACAAGTTGAGTTGCGTAATCGCGTGTCGAAGGCGGCAGCGGCATTCGGGAAGCTTGAGTACCGAGTGTGGAACAACCATCAGCTTAGCATTGACACGAAGCTGATGGTGTACAAATCCATGGTATTGTCCGTTCTTCTATAGGGCAGTGAAACGTGGTCGATGTACCGTCGGGATGTGCGATATCTCGAGCGGTTCCATCAGCAGTGTGTGCGACGAATTTTGCGGATCGGCTGGGGCGCCAGAGTCGCAGACACGGAAGTGTTTCGCCGAAGTGGGATGTATGCAGTGGACGGCATACTTTTACTGCGACACCTGAGATGGCTCGGTCATGTGAGCCGTATGGACTCGACGCGAATACCGAACCAACTTTTATACGCTCAGCTGAGTATAGGGAAGCGGCACGTGAGGAAACCAAAGTTACGTTACCAGGACATGATTAAAGTGAGCCTCACACGTTCTAATCTTGATTGCAGATCATGGGAATCGAAAGCGGTTGATCGTGGTACATGGCGCGATCTAATCACGAAGGCAGTTGCTGACCTGCAGGAGAAAGCCCTCATGCATGCAGAGAAGAAGCGGCAGTTGCGGAAGCGGCAAGCACCGATGGGTTGTACTCCATCGACATCGAGTGCACGGTGCTGTATCACATGCGGTCGCGAGTGCCTTAGTCAGGCAGGCCTAGTGAGCCATGAGAGAGGTCACTCGGGACCACTGCCGAAGCGACGACGCGTCCCGCTGTGAACGTAGGCAGCACCGACGCAGCGTTTGTAGGCACGCTGAATTCGATTTACTAACTGCATGCTTGCATGCTAAGTCTCTTTATTGCAGGTGGTGGGTTTTCGGTTCTGTCCTAATGCCATTCTTTCTCATATAAATGTCTAGCGGGCCATGAGCTATGCCATTTGGGGCCACTACTGAAGCGACGACGGGTCCTACAGTGAATTACGGCGAGCCGGCACAGCGTTTGTAGGCATGCTGAATTCGATTTACTAACCGCGTGCTTGCATGCTAAGTCTCTTTATTTCAGGTGGTGGGTTTACAGTCTGTGCCTTAATGCTTTTCTTTCTCATGTGAATGTCTACCAGTACCCTATTCCATTAACACGCACACATCGCCTAAGCCAATTGTATTCGATTTCCATAACATTTTGTGTTCGTGGCATTCCGTGAACTATACTTTCCGACCTCGTGCACTTAGCTAGGATTTGTTTGTAAACAGCTTATTACATATGCTATTAAATTAGGGTTTATATCACCGTTTCCTTATGCATTAATCGAGTTTTTCTCTTCTTCTTTCTCTCTTTCAAGTGTTTGGCTGTTGTTTGACATCCCCGGTGTGGATGCGCTTGATGTGCATGTCGACAAGGTGCCTACCTGTCTATTACCCACTACGTCGTCCATACTGGCTCCAGGAGACAGTTGGTCGTTGCTGGAGGGGACAGGGTGCACGGTCCTTGTGGCCGTGTTAGGATCAAAGAGTGGTTCCATGCAGTCAGTGTGGAGCGGACTACGGTCCAGCCACCGCCTTGTGTGCACTTGATTCCCAAATACATTGTGCTTGTGTTTGCCTGTGAAGGAGTGTGGGCCGGCTCCGTTGATGAAACGTGGTTCCCATCCGCATGCCTCCCAGTCTTATTCCTTCGGGTTTACACTGGATATGGGGTGTGTGGATGGAGCTGTGGGTGGTGCAGCGCAAGCCACCCATGGTCCCTCTGTAGGCGCAGGCGTCCTGTGGCTTGCCACAGTGACAGGCAAATCCGAAACCGGATGCCGCCAACCATATCAATAGGATAGCTCCACAAGACAGTGATCAAAAAATATGGTGGATTTTAATACACTGAACAAAATACCAACAGAGTTAATACCAAGTGTCCTGCTCCAATATACACCATAAATGGACTTTAAATGAAGTTTCGGCACAACAGCTGTCTCCTACTCATTCGAGTGAATAAACATGGAACAATAGTACAATACGGGCACAAAAGAAATCCTGACAGTTCTCGTAGGGTTGTCTTCCTGAAACATATCGGTTCAAATAAATAATGACAGCAAGCTAAATCGCCCATAATTGGATTCAACATGGCATTCATGCCACAAGTATGTAAATCCTACTAACCGGATTGCGTGAGGAGACTGATGAACGTAATATCTGTGTGTCTTGTCAGCACTTGACTTGTATGAGTCGTGTCACGCAATAACTGCTTGTGAGTGTGTTACAATAATTGATCAAATAGCAAAAGATACGTCGTTCAAGGCACTTAAAATCATGATATACAGATGGCAGATGCAAATCGAAGCATTGCAAAGGATAGCTGAGTTGCCACTGAACCGAAAACTAGTATACACCAGTGATTGGATAAATTCTACTTTACAAGCACCAACGCTTTACCGAAGATCCTTAAAAGCCTACAAGCAGAGACAAGTACCCAAGTAAGGAAATTTCGAGGCATCCTAAATGTAGATGGGCTATGCCTTACTTTTATTAAACGTCATAATACACTTAAGCATTCACCAACTACATCCTTCGGCGTATTAGCACAGTATTTTATTCAGACAAATATGCTAATTCATAATTCCATGAAGTTGCCTAAGCGAAAATAACAAACCAGCTAACCGGTGCGAAGCACGATGTCCTCTGGTGCAAATCAGGTGAGAACGCGATCTAATTAAATGCTTATAAGTTATCTACTTTTAGTTCAATACAGATATTGTGCTATCGGAACCATGGCAGAATAAGAAACAAGGTTGGTGTAACAAAAGGAAGAAAACAAACAGTTTTTTGTCCATTTTCCACTCATATTTTCTTAGTTTTTTTCACGTATTTATTGGGGGATGGAAGGGGGATCATTGCAACAAACAGAGATACGCGCCCGCCATTGAGTTGGGTTTCGAGCTATAACTTCCTATGTTTCCAACCAGCTGCACTCAGCATGCTTGGGACCCCATCCAGGGAGTCGAGAGGAACCAGCAGTGGCCAGCTGTTTCTTCAGCTTTTCATCCTGCTTCTACAAATTGTAGAAAGTCCACCACACAACCTCCTCCAACCTTGTCCAGAGACTGAGAATATGGCACGATGCGGAAGACGCTGAACGGGCACACACAATACGTGTCCGAGCCATCGTAGTTGGCGCAGCCAGACAAGCGCCTCGATGGAGTGGCTGTCTCCACTCAACACACGCTATCTGGCTTTAGCGTTGGTTACGTAGTTCAGTCACCGCACACGGGCGATAGACCGCAAGCAAAGGTCCTCGATGCCAGACGGTCGGTCTAGGTCATGGGTACGAGCAGACCAAGTCTCGCAACTGTACAACAGTACAGAGCCGACAGTAGCACTATAAAGCCTTCCTTTGATGGAGAGACGGATGTCATGGCGGCGCCATAAATGCTAGCCTGCAGGCGAGACGAGCTCTAGAGATACGCATCGAAATCTCGTTTCCAACAGCCCCACTAGCAATTATGCAGCTTCCCAGGTAGACAAAATTCTGTGCCACTTCTAACATTTCCCCATGGATGGTGAGCGCAGATAGGGTCGTATACCAGTCTTGAAAAAGCGTTTTGTACTTAGATGAGGAAAAGTGCATGCCATACTTCGAAGTTTCAATCGCCAGACGGTTACACGCAACTTGGACGACCTGCGGACCGTCACCCAACAAGACGATATCATTAACGTACTCCAAAATAACCACCCGACTACTTGGGAGGAGCTCAACGGCAGCGTTCAACAAGTCTTCCAGAGCACTTTTGAGGACATCCTCAATGGCAAATTTGAAGATGAATGTTGAGATAGAGCACCTTGTAGAACCACACTGGTGGCAATAAAGAAAGGCGAAAGCTTGCCACAAGCTCTAATTCTACTCGAGGTCAGACTATACAGATAAGATAAAGTGCAAGAAGCTGGATAGCTCGTGAATTCATTGAAAGCTTGTCCTTGGTGGCAGTTTATTCAAGAGACAGCTGACCACTCCTAATGAGGAACTGCGGGTAAAACCAATGAATGCTAACATTCAAATAAACAAACAATTACTAACCTCTTAGATCATCCAATGTCCAACGAAAGTCGCACCGATGAGTTCACCTCGCTTTGTGAAGAAAAGTGTGCAGTCAAAATACCTAACTCGGCGAAATCCACAGTTCTCCCATTAAAGTATTCTAGCTTTAAGTCCATCGGTTAATTTAAAATTAGGATATATATCCTAGGTGGCTCCTATCAAGCCCCTCTTCCGGGTTTGTCAAGAAGTAAAAACCACCATCTTGACGAGCAAATCGTCGCTTCCCATTCTGAGAAAGCCTTAGGTGACTTGTATCGGCAAGTTGCATTGGAACAAATAACGAAGCTCATCTTCGTTTGCAAGGACCGTTTCTTCATGCTTTTATGTTTAACGTTGGTTAACCCTCACTTCGAAATCGTGGGAGATCTACTGCTGCCAATTTATATGTATTCTTATGCATGTATCTTGCAACACCAAATTCAGTTCTCCCAAATAAACAATCACCGTGGGAATTTATTACTGGTCTACGTTTACGCATACCGTTA
This sequence comes from Dicrocoelium dendriticum, assembly GCA_944474145.2. Taxonomy (NCBI): domain Eukaryota; kingdom Metazoa; phylum Platyhelminthes; class Trematoda; order Plagiorchiida; family Dicrocoeliidae; genus Dicrocoelium; species Dicrocoelium dendriticum. The sequence goes on from OX104068.1 coordinate 58,117,136, forward strand.
GATGTCATGTTACCAGAAAAATAGACTAATTAGCCTGACCAGAAAATGGCAGATCACTTTAATCGTAAGCACGGCTTTCGCATGAGGTCTCTTCATCTCGGTGATCAAGTCTTTGTGTACAAGTTCAGGGTTGCACATAAACGTTGAATTCCCTGGGATTGTCAAAACAAAAAAGTAAATGTCCTATATAAAGTGGAATGTCATAACCGATTGATTACACGGCAAGTGAATTACATCAAACCCCGTTATACATCAGAACAATTTCAGCCAAATGCAACTATAGGGATTCCCTTACACATTCTTTTAGATACAGTTGCTTTGCTTAATCCAATGGAACCGCAAGCGAAGGAGCGCGTTAGTGTGATCACAGAAGTGGAACTTGAACCCAGACATTCCACAAGCCCAGCCCCCCTAATTCAGCTATTCAGTGTTATTCCTAACAAACGGGCATATGCGTAACATTTTACTTTTAAGTGCAAATGTTGGATGGATCAGTATGTTGGCTAGACAGACAGACTTGAAAATGGATCTGTATCCAACGAGCGTGTTCGTATGTTAGCTTGGAACTTTCAGTCAACGGCACGGCAGGTCAGAATCAATTGGTTTCGACCAAGTATGTGGTAAACTTCTTCTCCTGACAGATGGTTGTAAGCACAGTAGTGCGAGTAAACTTTTTCAAGCAGTGTCACCCCCGTAATTTTACTACTTATTTGAATTTATAAGAAGATATTCTCGCTCTTATTCGTGTCTGTGATTTCCCCATCACGTGCTTCCGTTTATCGTAGGTATTGACAAATAAAAACGCCTACAACGATGCACATTTTGCTACTGACGAAAATAACTGGTATTAACTTTCTCATCCTGTGTTTCACTATTAGGTACCGAGCACCAACTATACAACTTTCATCTCCTCACTAACAAATCTCTGTGTGATGTTCAAATGGCTTAAATTGTTGACTAAATATTGAGAACAGGTCTTAGCAATTCTACGCTCCACCAACTTCGCCATTCGACCAATGGAAGTCAGAAACAATGACAATGCCATCTATAGATGTCGAAAACCAAAGCCGAGTTATACCTATGGTTAGCATATAGGTGTTGCAGCTTTAGACATTCAATTTGAGTGACCCGATTACGATGCGAAATGGCAATGTGGGCCGTGATTCGATTTGAAACGAATCTTAGCCGACGCAATCAGTAGGACAGTAGCTGAAGCGTAAAGAAATTGGCTTTTGCCCACCCGCCTAAAAGCACTGCATTGCGCGTCGGAAGCAAATCACACAATGAGTACTTAAAAATTGACCTCTCTAATCACTCATTAACCGATGTGCAAGGGTTGCCTTTGTGACCAGGTGGTTAGAAGGGGTGGAGGAGCAAATACATATCCGAAATGTCCCGGGTTTGAGGATTACTATATCTAATTGGATAAAACGAGGTAGAAAATCACCATGATGGGCATCACACAATTTCTAATTGCAGCTGTCTTCCCAAATATTTGGACAAAATTGGGTAGGAAACAAATTTTTCCATAATGTGAAACACAATCACGCCATAATGTGCGTCCCAAGTGGGAACGACTAAAGAAGTAACATATCAGGCGTTTGTGGTTTTCGTTCCTTTCGCCTTCCACCTTGTCGACAACTAGATTTTGGAACTGTTAGAAACAGTACGTAAAATACTGTGCATTCACCGTGTAAAACGTTCTTTCAGTTTTGCTTCATTGGTGGAAAAGCAGAGTGCAGGTTGGAAATTAATACCGTCTTTCTTGTCTTGGAAAGTGAAAATGATTTCATCCTTTGGACGCTACATGAGAATGATTACCAGCTGCGTACATTCGGAGGCCCTCTATGCTCGGTGACCGACGAGAAACAACTGTGACACCGCCGGAAAAGAATATTTTATCGTACTGTTCCTTTTAAATTGTTGTCTGCTTCAAGTTGTTGGACAGGTGCCTCCTAAATGCAACATCCAAGTCGTTCCCTGCTGTTTTTCTGCATTTTACTGCAGAAAATGCCCCGTTTATTACTCTAGTTCATGTCCGAACCATTTATCCTAGATCAATTTACTTGCACCTACCGGGTAAGATACATGGGACACACGATCAGACGCTTGGCTAAACAGATAACAGAACGTTTCCCAGTAGCATTATGAAAGCGCACAGTTTGGCTTATCAACATCCCTATTTATGAACATTTACTCTAAAGCTAGTAACAAATTGTGACCTAGAATGTTCTTAACTTTTCTACACTGCATCAAAAAGCGACCAAAAAGAGATTAAAAAGCAATTATTAATGACGGCCGAGTCCATTGCGATCCGGCTAATGCGACCGAAACCTTACAAAAAGGATATGCTAATGCAGACAATACATTTGCCCTGGTCCTGATTTCACCGTAAGCACCGCTTTATTTGATCCCAGGCGGTGATCTCGTGACTCCATGTGCGTTAGTAGCTTCATTCATTGGTGAGGTTGATCAACTGGTAATGCAACCCTAGCTAAGTTAGCTTAGCCTATTACAATCTAAAGCATTTTACATATGTATTAGCTTGAAAAAAATAAACGAAAAGAAATTGCTTCGCTGTAAAGCTGAGTGGAATTATTAGAAATGTGTTTGCATTACCAATATCATTAGTTAGCTTCCAAATTTGGTAGCAAACGCTTGCGAAAGCTCTCTTGAATTCTGTGCACAGTCGAGAGAAACGGTCCATTTTGATAATTACAGGAAGATGAAAGTAACATTTTACAAGCAATTGCAATTTTATATCTATTCTATTCCTCAAGCGTTTACGAAGATGGCAATCAAGTTCCTTCAAGAGCTGATCATATTCCTCTGTAATATTCTTGATAAATTATACCTTAACCAAATTACATTCAGTGTAAGTGCCCGCAATCATGAAGAAGTTAATTTGCTTGAGGTAGAATAATTTTATTTCCCTTAGTGAAGAACATACTTTTCCGATGGAAAGTTTCGATTGCATTATGAATACAAACGGCTTGGAGAAATCATACTTGAAATCAGTCAAAGCACTTAGTATTCTGAGTGAAAATAACCACCAACTGAGGAGATCACATGACCTATCATAAACTTTGCACTGAACGTCATTTTACTTCCTTCAAATTCACCACATTATTGCGGTATGAACATTTCCAGTGGAAGAGTTTTCCGATAACAACCACATCCGCACTGTTCGAAAGACACTTAAAAGTTTCCCGATTTTGCTATAACGGTAATTTCGTCAGCCTTTATCGGTTGGCAACTGAGTCACCTTGGAAGAAAAAAGCTGCACCAGTTCAATGTGACAAAGTGTAATTTTTTCAGCATACGCCGTCGGTGTACTCATGAAGTTCGACTGGGATAACAACTATTGCAACCGGCAACACAAGAAAGCGACTAATGGGTTGCTCATTACAGGTTAAAAAGACTTCAAGGAGAGTTGGTCATCACGCTACCCTTTCACAAAAGGCGTTGGGGAACTTCAAGTCTACTATCCTTCTCCAAATACTGAACGCCCATTTGAGGCCGCACGTAGAGTACGCGATCCCAGCCTGGCAAACTTAACGCAAACATGATGCTGATTCGTTAGGAAACCACAAGGTAGGGCGACGTACGTCATTGGAGGGCTGTTTCAACTCCCCTACCTAGGCAAAATGCAAGCTCTAGCCTTGTAGCGCCTTGAATATCGGCGCCTTCTATCTAGTTTTACTATGGTGTACCAAATACTGGCAAACCCCAAGCACACCTGTCGCGATTCGTTGAAACTCAGCTACAATGCGAAGCTGAAAGACCACCAGATCCAATTGCCAAACCAACAGGGTAAACTCAATCACCGACAAAGCTTTTTATCACTTTGGGTATCCCAAAGTTGGAAATCCCTTCCAAATCCCGTTATTTTTGTCCATAGAGCAATGCTGTTCAAAGAACTGCTGTACTACATTTTATCCAATGTACGTTACATTACAGTTCATTTCCATCGGAAGGCGGAATATAACAAAATAAACAGTCAGCTCATCATCCGTCCAAGTAAGTAACCGTACGCAGACCAGCATAAGTGCACCTGTGAAATACACAGAAAATCATTATAAACAGGAATTTCCGAAAATTTTAATTTCAAACTTCATTTTCCAATCTCCCTGCCGTCCTCCTTCTGTAATTCTGGTATGCACTCTTCCCAATTTAGTTAAACAGTAACGCTGCTGTCGTTAATTTTGAACGAGTGTAGGCCGACTCCTTGGACGAAACGTGGCTTCCATCCACATGCCTCACGGTCCTAGTTCATCGGGTTCTACTGGACATGTGGTGTGTGGATGGAACTGTGGGTGGTGCAGCACAAGTCACTCATGGTCCCGCTGTAGGCACAAGCGTCCTGTGGATGCCCTACAGGAGGCCGCACTGACAGGCAAATCCCGAATTGGACCCTGCCAACTATGTTCGTCTTTTGTCATACACGTGTTTATACTTGGTTACTCATCATCACTCTGATTTTATAAAATGTCAAGACAGACAGTGGGAAGATTATTCGTTTAGGGAGTGTAAATCTCAAATCAAATGTTTGCCAATTAAAAACAAGTCAAGGGCCAGCATGAAAACCTTGGCATTTATTCATTTAGTCTATTCGCCATACAAACTATGGGTCAGGGTTTGTCTCGGGTAGGCTTTATGCAGTTGCGCAACCTACTGCCCATTGAGATTGTGACTTGGGATATCGAGTGTCAAAAATAGACGTCAAAAATGCTCTCTGACAGACAGACGATTTATGGCGACGACGAAATCCACCTCTTGACCAGCTGAACGTGTGTCGCCAAGCCTGACTTCAGAAAGGGAAGGCTAGCAGCCTCCCAAGGAGCGTTGGCGAGGATGATAAAGTGGAGTTTATCTAATCTCTTCCCTCTAAGTTACTTGTAATGAAAAACTACGTAGACATTTATAAGCATCATTCCGGATGTTAACCGTCTGTCAATTAGTGGCCGCCAGTACTCTATTGCTCAGGTTTTATGCTAACAGTGATAACAAAATTTTAGTAACCTGTTATCAAGCTCAAAATCAATACGCGTTATTACATGTCTGCAACGGCCTGTTTGCATAACGTTACGTTCATATCGCTCTCTACAACTACAGATTATCGTGATCAAATTTGTGGCTGACTTAGTAGGTCATTCGTTTCAGATCACAGAATTGAGTGAAAGAACAAATGTAACGATAGCAAACTTTTAATATAGCGAATATGCTTCCTCAGATGGAATTCATCTGGTTCTCTCTTACACTGTACATCAGTAGGAACAGATCTGGCTATCAGAGAACATCAACGTGATTTTAATTCCGTGCCCAATTCAGCGTGTCAGTTTTCACTGACTGAAATACACAATTCACACACTGGTTCAATTAGCTCCACCCCATTTGTCATAGCGGTTGCCTACTGTGGACTGTTGGTACAGCCGGCTGACCAACCCCTCTCCGAGTAAACCTATATATCGTGGTCACGCGCGTACGACCTCAATGCACATGTTGGCAGCTAAATGCATTACCTTAACTGAAGTTGTAAGTCACGCTGAAGAAAGGAAGAAACAAAATTCACCAGATGTAACATAGATTAAACTTCCTTATGGAAATGTAGCAATCGCGTAAACGTTGTGCATGACAAACAAATTATTTCGAACATTATTTTTCGTCAAAAGCGATGGTCAATTGCTGCTTTCTTTATACTTGACGCACGAGAACCAAAGCAGAAAGTATTGCCACATGTTTATTGCCTGAAACTTTTAAGCACACGTCAAATAATAAGTAGTAAGTTGAGGAACAAGTAGTAGTTTTAATGGCAAATATTTTGATTGCCGCGAACCTTATTCTTTCTGGCTAACTAAAAGCAAGAGTTTGTATGAATCAGCTGATAATATCTATAATGTTAGCGGCGCATGTGTCTATTAGAGAGGGCTAGTGCATAACTCATTGATAATGGAATGGACGCAATAAAAGGGCCCATTCTTGACAAAAATCGATAGTCGAGGACTTAATTGTAAAGGAGAACAAACAAAAGAGAACACAATACCAACTAACTTGTATGCCAAACGACTATACGTTTGACGAATTGATGCTTCATATACAGCAAAATCTCCAAAGTTGACCACCTCTATATCCTGACCACCGCACTAAGCTAACCGATTATTTCAACGTCTGAACTTTGCCATCCAGAATTCTGAGCGTTGACCGTCAATGTTGATCAACTTGGTCCACTTCTTTGACTTTTCAAATGACTTAATTTATACTCTAATACTCGGATGCCTGAAGGTTATAATTATTGCTAACTTTAACCAGGTCTACAACATCTTACATCCTGATCGACATGTTCGGACGGTCAACACAGATCACACGTTTGCAACTGCATAACGTGTATTACATTGATGGAAGAACAACAACTGTCAAATGTGCAAGGACCTCGAAATAATACAACACTGAATATCTCCACCAATTGTTTGTTGATATAGTTATTGTCACACGCTTTCTCACGAATTTGTAATCACTTACTAGCACGTTAAGATAAGTAAAGCAAATGTGCGATGTCACGGTCAGCAAAGCGATTCTCTATGAAACGAAGTTTAACGAGTAGACCTATAAGAATATTTGTATTGTGATCTAGAGATTTTCATTATTATGCGTTCGAGCATACTTATCGCAGAAAATTGTCACACATGGCTGAAATCACGGTGGGTGACGAACTTCAAATCTGAATGTCTAATCTAGTACCAGTAAACTTATGTGCCGCATAGTGCGAACAAAATAAGCATCTGTCACATCATAGGGGAATTGACCAGATGTAAGTTAAATTTTCCCATTACACCGACGAAATGTCCCATTTCGATCATCTTCTTCTCCTCTCTGGAGAGTGGACAATAGGGTGATTCCATTTGTTCTATCCCCAGAGGATGACAGAAAACAATAGAGGACTAACTTCTTCCAAAAGAGTGCTGAATCTACGTTTGTTTAAATTACGCACCGTTTGTCACAGTATTTGTTTTAAATGCTCTCTATGGAATTCAAATAGCGACGCAGGATCAGGCCTGTTTTTGGTATAATGCCTGCAGTGGAGCGGCTACCGTCCTTACCCTACTCAAGGTGAAAGGAAACCGATATGACTATCTTTACGTGAAGACAGAGGTTTGCTGTTCACACCTGTGGGCAGCTGACGAGTTCTTGTAGCAAGGTGTATGAGTCAAATGCTACTTACTATCCATTCTTTCAAGGAAATTTGTGGACAATCGTTTGGCTAATGTACTTAACAACTCTTCGCTTTTGACATACAAGATTCGTAAGGCCAGATGAAATGGTGTAGAGTTGGTGTGTCATTTTATTGCGATATCATCGTGACAACTGAGATATGAATCAACAGATTCTTGCAGACACAAGTGGAAAATTCCTCTTAAATGGTCAGTCAGAATGGGCTATTGTCAAATTCTCAATTTTCGTGATTTTGTCAATTAACTCCTTGGTGATGATGATGATGATTTTTGCTATTCAAGCTGACTTGCGTATCGACATTTATCAAACTAGCCAGGTTAAGATTTCTCTTCACGCAGTCGAGAATTCCAGCCCCTCCATTCTAGTCACACGGAGATCACCTTTAGCGAGTTCGATGGTTTTGACAATTAACCTCTGGAGCTTCACTTGTAAGCCTTTCTTATCGATCTTGACATTATCCAAGTCGGTCTGATGCCGGTATCTGGCGCATTTACAGCTACTGCTGAGTCTCTTAACAGAGTAGAGTGTTCTAGCTTATTTCTCGGCGGTCGCACAATGCGCCCTTTACGTCCTAAGATCCTTGTCCTGAACTCTCTCAATGATTGACATATGTATACGTATGCCAGTCATTGTAGTTTATTTTGTACACACTGTGCGTCGTCTTATCTGTGGGAAGGTGGTCGTTTAGGGCACCAGCTTTAAACGCAACTTTAGGCCACGCTATATGATCACACTTATACCGTCCTTCTTCAATACACGCAAAATGTCTTCTATTGTTTGTAAAGATTATCAACTGCATTGTAAACTTGGTACTTTTGTAACGGATGTTTCACTAGACTTCTCGGATAAGCAGTCTACCAGTTTGCTCATCGCCTCATTCAGTGCAACTTTTACACCTTCTTGCGCTTTTACAGCGTATGTGCCTTATGGAACAGCCATGAGACAATCCACACAAAAAAGTGTTTTGGATGACCTGAAACAAAACGGTGTATATCACCGGTATCTGTTAACTTAGGGTGGATTGTTCTTTTTCGAATTTCGTTCAATTCTATAAAATAGGCAGTAAGGAATGGTGTCGTACCACTGCAAGACTCCTAGTCCACAGTAAATTATATTCTCCAGTCAATTGAAATTAAATGATTTAGTAAGTTCCCCTCTTTTTCCACATAGTACAATAAAACATTCATTAAGATATGTGTTTACTAGCGCCTTCTTCTCGAAGATCTCCGTGTACAAGTTAGCCAATACAGGGATAATTACAAGCCCATGCCCATACTATCTTCTTCGGTATACAGATTCCTTTTGATAGCAGCTAAATAATGAGCCCTGCTATCTTTTGGCAAACTGGTATGAGTGCTTAACGAACGTACTTGTTTGCCTTGTCAACGGCTGCAATATTCCGTCAAATATCTAGCGAGTTCTTAAATCGTAGAGCCAACACTGTCGACTATAGGCCGCATGTGAATGTCAAGCTTATAAATATTAGGCTGCCCAGAAAGCCTTGAGGTACAGTCGATTTCGGAAAGCAACCATACCATCTACCTAACATTAAGCGTTCTTTACAGCCCTCAAATATTTGCCAACTGTTTTATTCCTATACATCACCATAGTTAAGGCTTTCCTCTCAATTGATCTTTACGATCCTGCCTTCAATTGCTGAATTATTTTGTTCGAAATGCCCCTACTTATTAAGCACTACCATTGTTTTCCTCTTATCAACCTTTGTGATTAAGACACCACGACCTTACTTTACTGCGTTTAATGCGATACATTTAGATAGTGCACGATTGCGTTCCCCTGATTTCCGTAATTTAATAATATTCAATATTGTGTGCAGACGTTCTCCACTCTTACCTTGGGTAACTCCGTTAATAACGCTTTCAACTTAACTATGTGGATATGAGGTATGATGTTAGCAAAGCGCAGACCCATCTCCAACAATCTATCTCAGTTTCATTCACTACCCTATTTGACATGTTAACTACATTATAGTATTTACTGCTAGAATCAGGCTTGTCATTGAGGCCAATGGTCTTAACATCCGTAGAAATCAAGCGGTCGAACTTACGAATTTCATTCCTTTGAAACATGTCCCTGATTAGACATAAGTTCTGAAGCCACAATAATACAAGAAGACGAATATTGTGGGATGACATTAGCATTTCGTGCATACTCATCAACCACCATACAAGCAACTAAAACGGAAGGCAATCCAAGGTCACACGGAATCAAGTACTGATCACGTATTTCCGTTTGCTGCTTTTCACGCTACCACCGACGGCTTAATGTTACTCTCTACTGTTTTTGGACACTGTGGTGGGCGCTGTCAAACGATCACAATGACCGTGAGTAGCTTATGTTAGGTTTTTGACTGCGCATGAGGAGTGTGATTGACTCATGTGGATTCACTTGGTGACCCGTGCGCATCAGACGTCTCGTACTTCTTCGTTCACCACATGCGATCGTCGAAGTTTTCATCTGCTTGCAGAGCCACCTTGAATTGTTTTCATTGATTCGAACACCCAGATTTCGAGTAGTGAGCCCAAAGTAGCTGCCACACAGCTACATGTGAATTTGTATAAGCAATTGGACGTGCACTGATTCGACACATGCGTCCTCACTGAACACTTACATATTGGTCTTGCGGTCACCAACAAGCGTAGCTGCTGCGTTGTGTCTTTTTCACTGAGGTGCTTGTATTTTAGTAGTGACTAGCATGAGGTTGTCACGTTTGAAAGGCAACACAATGAAAACCTGTTTCTTTGGAACCATTCACTCTAACTCTCGTTTCATTGACTCACTGTAGCGCTTTAGGAATTACAATAAATAACCAATGGATTGTAACACGTCAACCAGTAGTTCTTTTTCTGCCTCCAGTGTGTCTTTGGTGCAGAACGTATGAACTCGATGGAATAAGCTTCTAATTGACCAGAGCTTTTGATAGATGGGCGAGAAACTTACAATGTAAGTGCTAACCTGTCCAAGTCGCCATCCGGTAGGCTGAACTTTTATCAAGCCATCTGGTCGTCGTGTGAACAATAAGTCTAAGTATGGGAGACAATTGTCGTGTTTACTTTCGCATATCACGTACGACGACCGCACGATATGAATAGAGAAGCAAAGTTGACTCTGCTATTACGAGACATTTGATGAGCACCGGTCACCAAGTAAACCCAGATGAGTCATTCACACCCCTCGTGTACAGTCAAAGGCCTCACATACTCAAGCTACTCGAGGCCATTATGATCGTTTGACAGCGCCCACCACAGTGTCCAAAAATAGTGGAGAGTGACATTAAGCCGTCGGTGGTAGCGTGAAACGCACGACTCGGAAAACCTTGATCAGTACTTGATTCCATTTGACCTTGGATTGCCCTCTGTTTTAGTTGGTTGTATGGTGGTTGACGAGTATGCACGAAATGGCAATATCATCCCACCATCTTCATAGTCTTCTTATATAGTTATTTGGAATTATAAAGGAAAACGTTTGTTTCAAATTTCTGAAGCTTTACTGCAAAGTTGTTCCTAGTCTGACAGTGTTATACAGGCTTTCAGATCAAACCTCAATCAATTTGTGTCTAACCGGATCTCACATAGACGTCTGCATGTTTCAAAAGTGTTTCGAATGCCCTGAAGCATATCCTTGCGAAGGTGTATGTCTTGTCTAAAGAGTTCAAAACTAAGGATCGGTGTATGATGTTATTCCTCAGACACATGAGGTTTAAAACGTGGTGATTTTCCAGTTTACCTGAATCCCCTCCAAGCAAATATATTTACTTGACAGGGTTTGAACGCGTGGTCTGTACTTTTATTTGAACTCTTGGAGTATACTTCGAATCGATCGAAAAGTCTTGGTTTCAGTGAGACTGTGGACCATCGGTTGGTTTATTTAATTTGCAATGTTAGCTTATCACATTAAAGCTTCGTCAGCCCAGGTGAGTTGGACGTCGCCAACCAAGTACCATTATGAGCGAAGAGAACGAAATTGATTTTTGACTGCCATAAGGAACAGTATGAGCCACAACTTGCGCCTTTGTTCGAAGTATACCACTTGTTCAAATGACCGTCATTCATCACCTTGAACTTTCTCTGTTATACTGAATCGCCAACATTGCGGATTTCTGTGTCCAACTTAACTCTATCGAACGGTTTGCTGAGGTAAAGGTAGCTTTCTTCGGTGAGCCTAAACTGGATACTAGCTTATCACAGCCCATTCTATGTTAATAGCGGCTTCGCGATCAAGTACCAACGTTCCCTGAAACCTTTTTATGCAAGTGTCATGAGGTCGAATGACTGCAGAAGATGCATGAAACTCGTCTTCATAATAGTTTAGGCTATAATGTACCAAATAATAAGCAAATATGTAGATGAGTAAATGTACACGCTTCTTATACCAATGGCTTTCATGAGAAGTTCTTTGTCACCCAGTGCTTCCAGTCTATCGGTAATAGAAAAGTGAATAGCGATTTGTTGATAACGTCAATTGTGAAATGCGACAGGGTTGTCCATATTGATACGATAAGCAGCATGTTGTGCTTGTCAGGCCCCTTGCGCTTGGCAGTTAAGTCTGGTGTGTGATTGATGCAGCTATTCGTCGACCGTACTTAAAGTTTCGAGGTCGGCGGGGCGGTAAAAGTCCTAGTAGTTATGGATAATAACTTGAAAATGCAGATGCGGAATAATTGGCTAAAGCAAATGCTTGTTCACCGTTAAAGTTAAGAGACCGAATAACAAAGACATCTTGAATTAATAGTCAGCTACATACTTTCAACGCACTATATCGTACACATGATCTTTCCTTATGGACTGACTTCACGGCGGTTGCAAATTAGGCTTTGATTTGCTGATGCCCCCCCGTTCTCACCCTAATGCAAGCATTTGTAAACGGAGTATTAGCTGCCGTATATAGAAACATCAAAACTATATATCACACTTCTTACAGAACGAAGGTTGCTTGACTGGTCGGTCATCCAGGCATTTAAGAGAGATAGAGCGAGCTAACACCAATCCAATATATCAGATTCCATCACTGCCCTTATAACTAAATAACCGTCTTTTACAGCTTCAAACTTTTGCAGACGATGTTTAATTCGCACTAGACGATCGAAGCCAGTATTCCGGTGGCCGCAAGATTTCTCCAGTAAAATATATAATGTATTTGTTGCAGCTTTAATTTTACTCTAAGCAATGCATCATCATTAGTTACCAAGGAGTTCATGAAATGAATGTCACAGCTATGCTGTCGCATGTTGTCCTAAAGCTTCGACTTGACACAACAATATCCGGTGAGTAGCGCACATGCGCATCAGGACATCTGAGGTAAGCGGAATTTGTTTTTGCTTAGGAGGTCTACACCTTTAGCTTCCAATGTGAAACAATTAGTCGAAACAGGGTTTCGTGGGAATGACATAGACTGGATCCACTGGAAAATTTCTATGTCTCAGGTTAATCCACTAGTACGGCTGGTCGTGTAGGCCACTAACACTGTGGTAGCTGGTCGGCACCCGTTGCGTTAGGGTTCAACGAGTTCACATTGATTTTTAAGCTGAGGACGTTATCGATCAACATATAACCCATACACAGGACAATGTAGCTCATGCGATAAAACACATATGCAGTCAATTCTCCGAGGACGTTTGAAGGTGCATGTCAAGGATATCGCTTTGCAATCCTTAGTGAGGCGTTAAGACGGTAAGGGCATTGCAACAATCTGTAGCAGTTTTCTGCAACTCTCCCATCTGACCACATACCGTATCGCCGGAATCAATACGGATAGCTTCATGCAATAGGAATGGAAAATTGAAAGTGATACTTTAGACGTTGTAGCATTTTACTGGCAAACTGCAAAATCTAGGCGATTGATCCATTGCTTTAGTAGGTTGGCATGCTTAGGTATTCTACGGTGGGATCCGATTCTAAATAATCGTGCCAATGCAACCTGCCGTTACATACCTCTTATCTACGAATTGAGACAATAGAAGCCTACGTACACTATGATGGGAAATATGAGGCTGGCTAGCCGAACAACCTCCGCGTGGTGCCAGCTGGGTGGTTCGGGTTTAACCTGTTCCAGCAAATAGTTCGGCGGCAGTGTTCCAGGACGTGGTGGGTTTTCGCCTGGCAAGCGTTCTCCCTATAAAAAGCCACAAATGTCTGCTTATCAACACTGCGACGTGGCGGATGTGACTCGCCACAAAATAAAGTCACTGGCTCGTGGATATCCGGAAAGTGCTATCCAACCCAAAGACATCAATCGCTTATGCTCACATTCCTGACGACAACAAACAGTCAAAAATGCTGCGGCACATTTAAAGACACAAGCTACATTCATACACAAATACATACGTATATACACACTTACACTGTTATGCCAAACATGTACTTTTGTACCTTATTGATCACACTGTTAGCTAAACATGATCATGCCTGTAAAGGTGTGTCTCGCATGGTCGAGAATAAAAGTTTATTTATTTATTTATTTATTTAACGACAGCTGTTAAAATGCAATGTACAACTTAATTTGATTATAGTTATTATTGCTGCCTCTGGAAGTTGTAATGAGTCGCCTATTTTTTGGACAGCAGCAATTGCCCGCAAATACAGATTTAAAAAATTATCTGCAATATAGACAAAGCATTAGGCTAAAAATAGCAGATTAACACTGGCAAAATATTAAGCCAGGATTTATGTGACAATGTACGTCTTGTTGTGCTCGTATTTGTTTAAGCGTATCGTCCTCTTACTTTCGTTGAGTTTTAACCCATGTCAGGGAATCTGGGTTTGGTGCATGATGTTGGTTTTAATCATGGTGGAATACTTCGCTTGGACAATGAGCCTTCATTTTGGCGTAATCTGTTTAAACAAAACAAAAGTAAGCGGTATGTTTCTCAACTTTCCGAAAAGTGGGTCCCCAACAATACCATTTCAAATGTACTAAAGATGTTTTATGTTTTCGTATAAAGTGCAATATGCATGTCTAATTGAAGTGATTAAGAAGTATGGGGTGAGTATCAATATGATGCAAGTACAGATGTATTCAGGGATTTCCTCGTATTAATATAAATTTTTTCTCGAGCTCTACCGATGCTGGTGGATGTTCCGAACGCTCATAGTTCATCTATTGCTTCCGATGATTTTATCCATGGTAACTCCTAGAAAAAGTGTCCAAAGTTTAACGAAAAAGAGAAAACGTTATAAACAGTTGGTATATGTAGACGTCAGCACCAAACGTTAAATAAAAGCTCAGTAAATACGGTATGTCAAATGTGGATTAACTCCTTTGAAATTTCGGTGATTGATGTATCCCGAAAAATCGGCAGACCAGAGTAGCACCGGAACGTATGTATGGAGAAAACTATCAGCACACACGCGCAATTAGAATTAAACCGCTAGAGGTTCGCATTGCAACCAATCAAATGCAAGAGAACATGAGAGGCCAACGAGGGATAAATATAAATGTGAGTAGGTTAGGTGAATCGAGGGCAAAAACAAACCAAAGTATTTGAACACGACATTGCCCATTCCTCTGTTCTCAAAAATATAGGCACCGCATGCAATGAACGATCTAATTTGCTGTCAGTACCCCGAAGAATTGTCATGTGGTGTTATCCGTTAAGGCGTATCTGTAGACAGGAGGGCGTATACGACCGGAACGTCGTAAGTTTGTATTAGTTTGTACCGAGCGCTGTATTCTAGGTGTGTTCGTCTGTTCAATAGCACGTTGGGAAAGCGCTGTATGCAGTCGTCTTGCATTCACCTTTATCTCATCAGCCGACTTATACGTTCCTGGTGTGCACAATGATTCCACACGGGTCGGCTTACCGAATATATTACCATTTTTCTGGGAATTGGGTAGTCTCACACGAACAAATGCCCCTGACGGGTGCGTTCTTCCAGCGCGTCTATATTAAGCCTGATAAGTAGCCTGTCGTTCGTATTCTCTGTGATTGGCGGTCCTTCGGATGGAAAGGCTGTTTTTAATCAAGTTCGAATTGTTTGCCCCAGCATTAGCTCCGAATGGGTCATCGCCGTTCTAGTATGTGGAGTGGTTCTGTATACCTCCAATGAAGATACCAACGCATCATCCCAGGATTCTCCCGAAAGCCGGAGGAACTGTAGAGATTCTTTCAAAGTACGATTAAGTCTTTCGACTAGTCCATTCGCTGCAGGATTAAAAGGTACACTCCTCGTATGTCTGATCCCATTTCGTCTCAGGAATTCAGCATATTGTTGTTTTGAAACTGTGGGCCGTTATCAGTGACTGTTTCTTCTGGCAAACCGTCCCTTGCAAACAAACAAAGGAGTCACTTTATGATGACTGCTGTAGTTACGTTCCCGCATAGAATAGCCTCTGGCCATTTGTTGCAGAAACATATGGCTATTAGCGCGTTTCGCTTCTGAGGAGGTGCACTGGAAAACGGGCAGATTTTATCGATAGCGATTTTTGCCCATGACTTCATTGGGTACACGATAGATTGGACTGGAGCATCCAGCGACCACGCACTCTTTTCGGATTGTTGACAGGCATAACATTCCCGAATTACTGCATCGACGCTGGAATTCAACTTCGGCCACCAATAGAATTGTCGTATCCGAGCTTTTGTTCGCACACTCCCTGGGTGACCTTCATGCGCCCATTCAACCATCAGAGGAATAAGGGTTGCAGGGACCACAAACTGCTCGCCTCTAATAATGCAGTTGCTCACAGTAGGAAGCTCGTTTCTTAGGGTATAGCATGGAAGTAACTCAGGTTGGATCTTGGTGGACTGGGCCATGAATTAGAGGTGTACTCCCGAAGCTTCGCTAAGACCTTATCAGTGTGCTGTCTTATCAGGTCAGAGGTTATTGTAGGTGTTCCTTCTAAGAGCTTCTATATCATTTTTACCTCATCTAACTCCTCGTTTTCCCCTTGGTTGGACAGTGGGAGTCTCGACAAGGCATCTTCAAATTGGTTACAGCACCCTGGAACGTATTTTATTTCCGAATCATAGTTCAATAAACGTGAGTACTAGCGACTCAATTTTACCGGCTTTTAGCCTTTGTTACTGCAACTTAGTAAAGCTGTAAATGCAGAATTATTTGTGCGCAAAGTGAATAGACGTGGGAATAAGTAAAAGTGCCCTTTTGCACATAACCAGATGCACGCGAGGTCCTCCTTCTCGCCTGTATAATAATTTCTTTCAGTATCCTACAAGGTGCGTGTTGCGCACGCAATCAATTTTCCCTCGCCATCGCGCAGCTAGGACAGAACTGCACACAAAACAACATCTGAACCATCCGTTGAAACAAATGTTGGACAGTGCTCATTGATGATCTCTACTGTAGGAGTAGATTCAATTTTCGCACGTATGATCTTGTAAGCATTTTCTTGTTCAGTGGCTCAACGAAACTCCTGGTTTTGGCGCGTCAACCTCCGCAATTGCTCGGCAATAGTCGCAAAATTCGGTAAATGTCGGAGGTGATAAGAACACAAAATCAGGCAATGTTTCATCTGTGTAACACTGCATGGTTTAAACAATCAAGAAAGGCTCTGGTGTTCTGCACATTAGGCTTAATACCCAAGGTAGAAATAACAAGCCCAATAAACGCGACCTCTGTTACAGCGAACTGGCATTTGCTGGTATTCAGGCGGATATTTAGTTCATGCAAGGTATTCAGCACGTTATGAAGATTTTCTTGATGTTCGGTTGGGTTACTATTAATGACACAAATATCATCCATATATACCACACACCATTTGAGGTCGGTTAGCGATAGTGTAATGAATATCTGCCAAGCAACTAAGGCACTGCGGAGTTCCATTGGTAGTACTTTGTACTGATACACACCGTCTTGCATGAGGAAAGCAGCCAAATGTCGGTAACCTGGAGTCAGTGGCATCTGGTAGCAAGCACTGCGAATATCCAGCTTTGAGAAAAGTTTGGCGTTTGAAAGCCTAACCATCAACTCGTTGATAAAAGGCAGCCGAAACTTGTCCACAATTCTATGTTGATTAAGCGCACGAAGGTCAGTGCATACACAAATAGAGCCATGTTTCTTTCGAACGGCAACTAGTGGATGAACCCATTCAGAACACTGTATGGGTTCTATGAAGTCTTCTATGACCATATTTTTTAAAGCTTTCGACAACGCTTCTCGCTTGGTCAGAGGTACAGGCTTAGGTTGAGAAGTGATGAACAGCTTGTAATCCGCGCTCAACAGAATGCGGTGCGTTGCTTTTGGGACTCTACAAATATCCGGAAGAAAGAGATTTGGGTAACTGGAACCTAACGAGTGAAGGTTGACACTGGCAATGGTCATCCGGCTTAGGCACGCTGATCCGTTCAATAAGACTATGGCATTACGTCCCAATAGAGGCTTGCTATCAGTTTTAGAGACGTAAACGTCGACATTGCTTTGGATCTGTCACTCACTAAGATTATGTGGCTGGACTACAAAAATATCATACATTGCTATTTATGTGATGACGATAATAAATCAAAGGAAAAGGTAGTGAGAAGATGACGAGTGCACTATAGCGGATGTACCTGTGAACCAGGATCCGCTGTATGTTCATGTTCTTGATCTTACATGTATACCCAAAGATTATTGCTTAGCGCTTACTTATCCGAGTCGCTATCTTTAACATTATTCCGCTAGGTGTAGTAAAACCTCCCCAAGTTGACCACTCAAGGGACTGGACCAAAATGCTCAGTAAACTGAGCTGGACAACACACTGAGTTTTTGATCCATAAGGTCATCATTGTGAACGTTCAAGGAATGGAAAGTAGAACATTCACATAGCCAGGTGGTGAGCGTACAGTGACAGTCAAATTTGGATGTTTTACTGTAGCTGAAAGTCAGGAGTTTTGAAGCATGATCCATTTCGGATGAGCAAAAATGATGTACACCTTGGTTGGTGCGAATCATCCAGCATCAGCTGTCCTCTGGGTTCATTTTGGATTCCCTCAATAATGCATGGTGTTAGTGAAAGGAAATATGGTCAAATACGATGTGACACGAATTGCAGACTGAAAAGCAGACTAATCACTTTTTCACTTGTCAAGATTTCCTTTTCCAGGATATACAGAACGAATTTTTGAAGATCGTTTGTAAACTGTGCCAAGCTAAACTTGTGCAGAATAGAACCAACACGGACCAGCAGCGGACCAGTACAACTAAATGCCCTAAAATGGCCAGCTCACTTTGTGCTACACCACAGGCAAGGAAGCAGCCAGTGTCTAGTACGTCGCGTCCATCCCAGAACCAAGATACTAAAGTTCCGTCAGGATCTCCCTCAAGGCCGGCAATATGTTCAGTTAACAGTAAACCTCCAGTTTGCAATAAACAAATTGACGATGACAAATGGAAAATAAAACATCGAAGAAACCAAGAGCAGTGTCTAACCACCTGAGGCGCTGTAGCCTCATGATATTTCACGCCTCTGACTCAAGTGATTCCAACCCTCAGGTGCGCTATGAGCACGACGTCGAGCTTTTACAATCATTGATTGATAGACTACTCGATGTAAATGAGGACCGGCTAAAAGTTCAGCAGATCGCCCGTCTAGGAAAAAGAATGGAGGGCAAAAGCCGGCCTATGAGGGCAACTTTTATCTAGGAAGCAAGTCCCAAGGTACTCTTGTCTCGTCTTCATAGGCTGAAGGGTCTAAAGATTCACGTGCGCGCTGACTTAGACCCGGCAGACAGAGAAAAGCTCAAGTCTGCTATGATTGAACTAAAGCGACGCACGGAGGATGGAGAACCCAATCTGCGAATTGTAAATTTTCGGGTAGTTGCCCGGATTACTCCACGAATCCGGATCAACAATTCTCTAATGCTTCAGGCGCGCCCAGCGGTTCCTACCGCGGTCTGCGCGTAGCCTTTACTGACGTATGCAGTCTGATGAACAAGCGCAATGTGCTGTACGACTTTGTATGCTCTCAGAGACCAGACGTATTAGGCCTTGCTGAGACATGTTTAAACTCCGAGGTAACCGTCCAAGAAGTGGAAATCACCGGCTACTCATGCTTCCTCTGTGCTAGACCATCAAATGATCGCCATGGCGTTCTACTTTACATAAAGTCTTCCTTGTGTGGGTGACTATTGAGCGCCTACCAAAGCGCTGATGGTCTATGTGACCAGTTATGGTATTCAATTCACCTCAGACTCTGCGAGTTGCTCGTGGGTGTGGTATATCGCAGCCCACTGAGCCGCAGTTTGGACTGGTTGCCGCATGTACGCAACCACATGAGTCGTCAGATGTTCCTACTCATGGGCGATTTCAACTTGCCCCGAATACAGTGGCCTGAAGCTGAACTTCTCCCCGTCCACTGTGAAGTCGAAAGGAAGTTTACGAAGTTGTTATTTGAAACTGGGGCCACACAGCACATCAACCAACCGACACGCATTACTGCGCGCGCGGCTCCATCATGCTTAGATCTGCTTTTGACTAGCTGTGAACAGCGTGTGCATAACATTCAAGTCTTAGAGCCTCTGGGAGCGAGCGACCACTCGACGATCATAGGCAGCTTGGAACTACCACTGCCGTATTCTAACCCCACTGGAGCCAACCTTCAATTATTGGAAGGCGGACTTTAATGGCCTCATTCGAGCAGCGATCCAGACGGACTGGTCTTTACCACAGGATTCATCTATTGAAACCTGTTGGACTATCATTAAAGAGTGTGTGAAATCGTTGTGTGACCGATTTCTACCCCTCAAATTTCGAAAAGTTGGGCCAGTCAAACCACATTGGTTCGGCAAAGAGTACAACAAACTGGCCCGACGACGCAGGCTATGGAACAAGTTCGGTTTATCTGGCTTTGATGAGGACTACAATGCGTATAAGGTACAGCGAAATAGCTGCAACAACGCGAAAACAAGAAAACGCAGAATCTTCGAAGAGGAGCTTGCAGCCGCCGAAAAACTGCTCCCAAGAGGATCTTTGCATACCTGAAGCGGCGCCTGATGTCTGTAGTCAATGTCCCAGTGTTAGAAGTCTCCGATGGACAGCCCCTAACCTCGAGTACAGATCGTGCGTCCGCATTGGCGGCGCACTTAGCCTCCGTATTTGCAAGTGAATTGATGTCTGTAACGAGTTCGACGAGTACCGCTCCCACTGAACTTGACAGCCTAGACTGCAGTATTGAGGATGTATGCAAGCTCCTAGCAAATCTTGACAGGACAAAACATACTGAGCCAGATGGTATACACCCACTGATCCTAAGTCCCTATCGCCATAATTGCGTCTTCTGTAACTGAACTGTTTAACAGGTCACTATCTACTGGACTGTTACCAGACGACTGGAAATGCTCAGTCGTAAGGCCTATACCGAAAGGTCGTAACCGAAGTAAAGTAGATAACTAGCGGCCGATCTGCCTGACTGCTGTTTTTGCAAAGACGCTCGAGATGATCGTGAAGAAGAACCTTCTGCAGCTGCTCGAGTCGAAAAACCTGTTGACTTCCGCACAGCATGGTTTCATGAAAGGTCGTTCTTGCATCACCAACCTACTGTTGACAAGGCACGAGTGGTTACAAGCGATGAACCAAGGCAATTCAGTCGATGTCATTTACATTGACTTCAGTAAGGCTTTTGACAAGGTCAACCATGCAGTGCTCCTTGACAGGCTGAGGATGTGCGGTGTTGGTGGTCCGCTACACAAATGGATCAGAAATTTCCTTGTGGATCGGAAGTGGAGAGTCCAGGTGGACAACCTTCTAACGGACTGGTATCCATCGAGCAGCGGCGTGCCCCAAGGCACTGTACTGGGGCCGATATTGTTTCTGATCCATGTAGACGATGTGCCTAAGCTACTTCAATCACCATGTGCGTTGTTCGCAGATGACTTGAAGGTGTGGAGAGTAATCTGCACACTCAATGATTGTGATTTACATCAGCAAGATCTCGACAGCCTCTCAACATGGTCTGCAGAGTTTAACCTTCCGATCAACCCTGATAAGTCGAAATTCATGAGGTTGGGTAAATACGAGTACAGCCGAACGTACACAGCGGCTGATCAACCGCTGCATCCCGCGTCTTTCGTGCGCGACCTCGGTGTGCTCTCACGCTGCGACCTAAAGTCCATTGACAACACGAATAGGCTGTACCAAAAGAGCCTTCGGATGCTTTGGGCGCTCAGGCGCAGCTTCAACACTTGGTCCGAAGAGATTGCCACTTGCCTCTTCGTCTCGATAATACGACCAGTGATAGAGTACGGCTCTCCTGCATATTGTCCCATCACGCTGGGCGAGGTAGAAAAGCTTGAGCGGGTGCAGCATGCAGCCACTAGGCTGATTCTCAACTTACGAGGTATGCCATATGAAGACCGATGTAAGAAACTAGGGCTGTACACCCTAGCATATCGTCGGCTGAGGGTTGACCTAATCATGACGCACCGGATATTACATCTGAGTGACTACCCCATGTTGAGACAACTGCTTCATCTGCGCTCACCAAGCAGCACGCGAGGACACCGGTACAAACTTATCGTACCGCAGTTGAAGCGGGTAGCTCACCAACACTGTTTCGAACGTAGAGTGATGAATACCTGGAACTACCTGCCGCAGCCGGTAATAGAGACGATTTCAGTGGCCGAATTTAAGAAGCTTCTAGACAAACCCTTTGCACAGGCAAAATATAGAGAGCGGAACGATAATTAATACGTTAATGTCAAACAGCGACAATTGATGCGGCTACACAAAGTGTGCTCTACTCGCTGCTTCTAATCAGTATCAGTATCAGTATTACACTTTTAACTTAATTACCGGTTCTGAAAAGTAGAAAAAAACCAACATCATTCCCACTTTTATGTACTGGCTATTTAGGGTTTTTATGCTTTTAGTGAAAGTTAGCCTTCAATGCATATACTCATAATGGTTGCTAAGTTGCTATTTACTTGCATATCAATTTCGTTCAGGTATCTACCGGTTGCCGCATTTCAGGATTTAAGCAGCACGTTATTTGTTTCAGCTAATTTTATGCTTTTACTACTCAAGCCATCAATGTGTAGTTGCACACGCAATAATGCAGGATGTCTATTCAAATCTGATTCGTTTCAGGCGGTAGATATTCGTCAATGCTTCTTACCTCATGAAAATATATGAAGTGCTTATAATATAGATAGTTAATCCACGACTTAAATGGAGCAGTTCCACTAAGTCACGTTCAGATTGATGAGAAAATCTTGAAAGGACAGCCAAGTAAAAAAGTCCATTTCCCTCTTCACCATTAATTGTCATTTATCTCCAAGAATGTCCACCGAATTTGGCAGTGTTGTATATTTACTTCTTTTATATAATTACTGCTACATATGTTTTAGACGATATTTTAAGAACCCAATGTTTTGTAAAACTACTATATGTTTCTTCAATCACAGCCATGATAACCTGCAATCTCGATGTTCCGAAATAATTATGTGTTTCTACGCAAGCAGAAAGAATAAGCAGTTTATCAAGAATACAGAGATAAAGATCTACAAAATATGTAATAATTCTTTGAAAAAGTCTGGTGTAGGGTGAGCAGTTGTTTGCAGGAATAAATCCTGACAATCATGAGCATACACAGATGTATAATTGCAAATGTCCGTTCGCAACTGTGAGAAGAGAGGACCGAAAAAGCATTAGCTACACTTCTGAATACTCAAAATTTGGATCATTATGTTGCAAGAGACATGGCTTCATAAAGATGTTGTAGAAGCCAATGTTGCATTTAACCGTTTTATTTAGTTGCGCGCTGATCGCCCATGCAACTACCGGAATGTTGCTGGTGGAGTAATGACCATTATTGACACTGCTTATTGTCTATCATTAAAAAGCTTATTCTGTTACTTGCCAAGGCGTATCGACTGCTCGGTCCTAAAGTTATAGACAAAAATTCTGTATGGATACCACTTAATTTCACCGGGCAATATTTTTCTATCCTCCCGTTTTCCTAACTTAGAAGCAAACATATTGCATGTGGATATTACGGCTGCTCTTTTAAGGAAAATCGACTGGTCCCAGTACATATTTACCAGTGACTAATACATTCGGCACTATATTCCATAAAACAATTTGGTTGTAGTGTTTGAAAACGTTCCACCGGGTTGGAGGTAAACCTGGGTTTCGTATTGGGCAATAAACTAAAAATACTTTCCGTCTTCAATCAAGCAAAACCTGGAGGCTTAGATCATTTCATAGTCCAACTGGCCACTTTTGTCAACAATAAGAAAAACCATAATGAAGCTTCGGCATTTACACTGCATAAATTAAATGGGGATACCGCAACAGTTGCCTTACGGCTAACAATGTGCAGGGAAGCGAATGTGGGAAAACCGGTTACGTTACCAGGACATGACCAAAGTGATTTTCTGACGAACTAATATTTACTTTAGGTGCTTGGATGCAATGGTACTTTTTATAGACAAAGGTAGGCTAACGTCAAATATGCGGTTACAAAGGTCCACGAGAAAGTATTGTTGCATAAGAAAGAACAACGTCGGTTACGAGCGATAGACGCAGATGGATTCGACTACAACGACGTCAAGCGAGTGGTGCTGCTGCACATGCGGTTACAAGTGCTTCACCCACGACGTTTTGGTAAGTCACCATCTCAAGTACGTGAACACGAAATCGAATAAGCAGCGAGTCACCTGATTAGGTTATCATCATCTGCGCAGCGCGTGGTAAGTACTCTTCTTTCGATTCGATATACTAACACTGGTAAATAATTCAGGTGATATGGTGCGTGTGCCACATTATCGCTGCAGTTGGTCTGTAAGTGTGGCTTCCTGTTCATTTGCATGCATTTCAGGTAAAAGCTGTTGCCTGCTATTTTTGGTGTGGCTACGCTCATTGTGAATTTTAACTGGGTGCCTACATGTCTAAAAACCACTACTATGATTATATTCGCTCCCAGCGACAGATCGTCGTTGCTTGGGAAGACGGGATGTACGCTCATTTTGAGTGATAGTCTCAAATGGATTACGGCTCAGCAACCTCTTTGTGTACGTCTGGTAAGAATGACTTTGAAATGATATACATAGGATGCTGCTGCTGCTGCTGCTGCTGCTGCTGCTGCTGCTGCTGCTGCTGCTGCTGCTGCTGCTGCTGCTGCTGCTGCTGCTGCTGCTGCTGCTGCTGCTGCTGCTGCTGCTGCTGCTGCTGCTGCTGCTGCTGCTGCTGCTGCTGCTGCTGCTGCTGCTGCTGCTGCTGCTGCTGCTGCTGCTGCTGCTGCTGCTGCTGCTGCTGCTGCTGCTGCTGCTGCTGCTGGAGTGCAGGCCAACTACGTTGATAGAATGTGACCAGTCCATTTACCACTCGGTCATATTCCTTCAGGTTTACATTGGATATGGGGTGTGTGGATGCAGCTGTGCGTGGTGCAGTGAAAGCGACTCGTGATCTCCCTGTAGGCACAGGCGTCCTGTAACTCTCACTATGAAGACAGCAGCAGAAGGCGAATCCAAAATCAGATGTTACTAACTATGACTCATGACACTATTACTTCAGTCAGTCCGGAACGCCTTTCTTCTCGACAGAAAACAAGTTTGGGAAAGATTTTAACATCTTATGATGACAAACGGCTGCAGCTTTTTAATGCTTTGCGTATACAAGGTTATATTTGAACTAGAATCACTTGTTTTACATACTTGGATATAAATACAAAATCCACATTAAAAATTAGTTTCAGTATTAAAATCATAAGCAATCAACGCTGCCAATATACCGGCAGCAGTATTTCAGAAAACTATTAATACTACTGGCTTATTGCTTATAAGCACGGACCTATTTTACTCAGCAAATCAATGCCCCTTCGATGGTCGTTTACCCGTGGAGTAAGGGTCACCCCTACATTTATTATGTAACTCACCATTGATTGTCGTATCAACAAGACGCTTCTTCTTTCGGTATGTTGCCGGTAGATGTTGTTTATTGTTAAATGATTGTGTACTTATGTCCAGAGAATGATTGATTACTTTAAATGTTTTGTCGAGCCGAAAACATAATTCTATTTGGCAGACTGAAACGACATCAACCTTTTGTACAACTTATCACTTTTAAATTTTCACATGCAGGCATCAATGCTACGACTTACTATAGTTTGCAACAACGAAGCGGTTAGCGTTGATTCCTATCTCATGATACACATGTTTCTGATCTCAAGAAATGCAATTATTGAAAATTTCTGATTCCTTCAAATATCGGCTAACACGATTAACATGTTTATTCAACCATCTCACCCGTTAGTACATACACTGAAAGAAAGATGCTTAACCTCAGATCAGTTAAGCACTATCCTCTTTTAATTCCCAATTAGATACTCCTTCCCACCTTTAATGAACCAGGTTTCCTCTGCAACAATGTTTAGGTGGTAACACTTCAACCCGCGTAGTTCACAACATGTTTCATAAATGCGCTTAACGCAACTGCGTGTCACGAATTGGAATAACATTTTCACCGTCACAATGCTCAACTAATACACTTTAGGAAAACTAGGAAAATAATTTTGGTGTTTTGTTGAACGGAGGCATTAATCTTCTCCACGGGTTGTGCTACTGGATTTTACCTACAGCGATAAAACTCCTGCCATAATGTCCATGGCTCAATGTTTTCAATGGCATCGTTGTGTATAGAACAGCTGGTGCTGCGTTTGGAATAGCTGACCAACGGATAATTTAAGTGGATATCCGAGGCTACCAAGAAGTGAGGCTATCAAAATTTGTCATAGTTGTTTCCAGCCAAGCATGGCATTTGTAAATGTGCGTCCAGTTACTAGCTTTGACTTCCATGGCTATGAGTTAATCACCTTAGACCTACAATGACTGCACGTGTAAGTATTTTAACTGCGTCCTTTTTATTAAACGTTTCCCACAAATTAAGCAAAGCAGGATACAAACAAATGAAGGCAAATATATAAATATATTTAAAGATGTATTTAGTGCCTGCTTAAATTGCGCACAAAACCATGGCAACTTCCTCTACCTGTTTAAGATGGGTCAGTCCACTTGATGCTCGATACTTAAGCAAATGATGCAAACACATTCTTTCAACAATACGACGAAACTGAAGGGTGCTAGGTTGCATAGGAAGATAGGAACAGTGATGGGCAAGCCAATTCATTTATGTGCCCGTTTTCTTTGAAATTGACCACTATCAGTCTAACCGATCTCCATGACCAACCCATCCGTCTTGGTAATACCATCCTTAGTAAAATAAAGACGAGACCAGTCATAGGATTTAATGTTTAAGCAAGCCACACGTAACATCGCCAAGAAAAATGGCTACATCTATTAAAGCAACGGGATGTTTACATCTTGATAGTTGTTTGCAAAGAAACTGTATTCTATGAAGCTGTGTGCAGTATGACAGATAGCAGGAAGTGGCGCAAACTGGCCTTCTGAGTTCCGAAAACATGCGCTAGCGAAGGTTGATTTTGCCAACCACTTGAAAGTGAAAAGTAACAAATACAAACTGCCACTGATCAAAGGGAATATTGAGGTCAACCTTTGTAATTCATATCCGATGAAATTCTACAAGAAAGGCTCTGTTAGAGACTCATAATATTAGGTATATCGGTTTACTGCCAAGTACGATTCCCAAAAATTCAATTCAAGCAATTGACCTATTAGGACAACACTGAGGGCCAAATAAATGCTTGGCCAACTTTATGTGGCCCGCAAGCACTAAATTGCCAATCCCTGAATTATAATGACAAAAGCAACAAAAGTATAAGTAAATCTGGCCAGACCTTTTCCAAACCATTTTACAGATACTGCACTGGTCTAGATATAAAGATCTGATTATAACAAAGGGGGAAAACATCCAAGATATGGTTACCGTTTACTGTTTCAAGCTCAGTGTGTATCAAAAAGGAAATTGGCAATAAATTTAAAACGACATCAAAAGTGTCTCCGTGTTGGTAAGGCAGAACTTAATCACATATTTAATACGAAGGCTGACACTGTAACAAATTAACAAGCTTCGAAATTCGCTGTTGACTTGTCACAAATCTAAATGTAACTTTGTGCTCTACATTCAATACATTACGAGCCTATGCTTTTAAATGGAAAAGCGTTGAAAGCCCGTTTTCACTAGGCGGAAACGCAAGCATGGTAACCTTTTGATAGGACCGATACACAACACACTAAATTTCATGCAAAATTCCTTTCATTTTTATGAAACATGCTGCCTGACAAGGAATTATTATACAAATCCAGTGTTCTTTCGGGAATTGTGGCAGCATTAAGGAGAGTACAGAACTGATTGCGTGATAGTGAGTTTTCTTACCTGAGATCTGAAAAATGATGATAGACTTGAGTTACAAGAAATTTCCGGGTGCCCGCAGATGTCCTCATTCAGATGGCATGCACTTCACTTCCAACAACGTGACATGCAGTGTGTAGTTTCTCAAAAATTGCATGGTTTTTGTGATAATGTTATTTAGTTCTTTAGCTTTGTTACTAATGATTTTAGTCCTTTTCCCTCCACTTTCAGCTTATGCATATTTTGCTGTTCTAGCGTGTTTGCTAGGTAAACAGTTCTCTGAAACCAAGTATATCGTCAAATAAGGCCACATGATCACGTTTTCTTGTCTTTACAGGAAGTATTTAACTTGCTTATATTACATAAACAGATTCACAACCCATCTGTTTGCTCGCCAACCTAGAGCATAATGGAAAAGAAGAACTTAATAAACTGAGCACCAAATTGCCAAGTTTTTAAACAGTTCTGCGTTAGCAGCTCCGGTTTCTATCTATATTTTTATTGAAAATGGATAAATCTAGCGTTTATTGCATGGCTGCTTCACGCATCTCACTGGCTGAAGCGTTGCTATGTATGATGCACTGGGTATGCTTCGCTTGGGTAGCAATTTCTTGAATATTCTTTTTGTAAGCATATAGTTACTCCATTCCAGTTCTTGTCATGAAAAACATGTTTTGGCTGCTTAATAAGTTACCTTTTGTTATGGCTTCAAGTTCAATCAAAATTGCGTATTTTTTATTTCCCTTGTTTGAATGGACATGCTTCAAATAAAGACAAGCAACTGAGAACATGAGTTTGCATCTTTTGATTTATCAAAGCAAACGAAAACAGTGATGAAAACTTCCTTTCGCTGAAAAATATTCTTTGATGTCCACCGATATATTCCCTATACGTCTAGAAATATCATCACTAGACAGCAATATCAGTTTTCTTATCTTCCAAGGATGCCACAAGGATTAAGTTTGCCATGTTCCAAAAACCCTTCTCCAATTGTCCAAGGTTTCCTTTGCTTGACAATTTCCAATGCCTCTTCACAAAATTCCAGGGTTAACGCCTTGTTTGCTTGATGAAATCTTGCTGTTTGCTCAAGTCAGCCACGTTAATAGTTGCCTTAATGCCGTAAAAAAAGAACTCCACATTATAATAAGGATATCTTAAATACTTCGTTTCTAAACGAATTGAGAGGTTTGATGGATTCATATGTTCAGGAATGAGAGCAATTTTAAACAAAATGCATTTTACCTTTGTTACTCCATTGTAAATGAAGTCGTAATTCATATAATCTTTTTAATAATTGATTTGGTCCATAGGAAGCTATTTTCTGATATTTTAAAACGAAAAACACGTTTTTAAATAAATGTTAAAACGGTTTAAAACAATGGCAGTCAGCTTGTGTTTATAGCTAAAGCCACTTCCTTATCTATCGCTAGGGGTATTAATTCCAACTAGATTTTATTCATACTGCAACGATATTGAGTACTTACGTTGGTAGAAAACGTCGCAATTTGCCTTAACGTCCCCCTATGTGTATGTACAAAGAGTTAGTAAGGCGAATTAAGGGTGCCGTGGATCGTGATTACTAGTGAAGTAAAATTTGGTCTGTTATGTCACTCAGATGGTAACCGATAAAGTGTATGGTTACTGGGATTTGCTTTTATTGGTAATCAAATTAGTCGAGATTTGCTGCAATATCAATCGCGGTCCACATTGCTTCGATTCATCACAATACGTTCACGTGACATTGGCGCAAACTGACCCACAAATCAATTCCACAACTCCTAGGTCTACCCTAGGAACCCGTCGCTTGGGCAGCTTCTGTGAAAAACACCTACTATTTATGAGCTCCTTGACACCTTCATTTTCCATTTACCTAATCCATACATTATTACTTTAACTATCTAAATGTGTTATTTTTAGCCTAACAATAACTAACGAAACGTGTCTGTTTGCCAGTCCATCATTTCATGAGTAAATGTCACTTGTTCGCTAGTTGTTGGCAATTGCGTCGTGTAATCACCCCACCACTGAATCACGCATCGTACTCTTCCTGTTGAGGTTGTTTAGACTTACTCGCTTATAAGTAATAATGTGATGCTTGTCAAATTTCTGTTATTTAACATACCATTCAATCTAGCATTGCCCAGGTGGTGCACCGTTAACACAACCAGACAGTATCCATGTATCCGGAATAGTAATTACTGGACTAGCTACCAGGAGACTTCCATTTAGCCCGCATGACAGTGCAAGTGGATTCAACCGCTACAGAACCGTACAGCCTGCGCGCTGCCGCTTGATGTCAGTTTACCTTAAATGACTGTGTTTGATTTGAACATTCCCTGCGCAAAATTTGCGCGAACTCAACGAACACTTATTTCTCATACGTAAAACACATGGACCTAACAATTTCCGTAAAATGGCTAAGGTTAAAACTACAAATGCAACATTTATGTGAGTGATCTGCTAAGGCGCGTACCGAGTTAAATGAGTCGGAAAAATACTCTAGTGTGAAATATGAATCGATTGCAAGCATACAAACATTGTAGAACGGTAGAGTTTAAGTATTTTTTGAGAAATTAAAAACGCTCACTTATGCATTGCCTCATTGAGTCCACATGATACCTAAATCCGGTAGAAAGGCAAGATCAGTGTAATCCACAACAGGTCAGTTTAGGTAGCGAATTGCTGGGTGCTAACAGATACATCCAACAGTTTGTTAAATGTACACAAGTAGGGAGGAGGAAACTGAGTTCTGGAGAGAGTTCTAACATTGGCAAACCCGGAGAGAAAGACATATCCGTGGACGGTAGATGGCTGTTTTATTCACTCAGTTTCAGTCAGTTACCACTGAATTTTACCTTGTGCCGAAACATAATTTTACTGCCGGGTAAGTAATTTTGGTCACCTTATATCGAATGCACTAATATGAGATCACCGCAAGCCTTTGGTAGCGTCCGCTGCAAATTCGCAATAACTTCAGCGTTATCTGCTGAGAGATGCTGCCTAGGACCTTCAGATATCTCGCTGACTTTGTTATAGTGTGTCCAGCACCTTTAGGTCGCGATCAGATAAAATTTGCCAAGCATGTCTCACGTAGTCCACAATGAAGACGCACGGAGTTTACATCCTGGTTGATCCAATTTTCCGAATGCACTTCTCAGCAGACCGTTGTACTAAGGATCCCTTTTTACAACTGCCTCAGACTGGTTTGAAAAGCATACATTTGTACAAGTACACAAAGGTCAACTTCCATGGCAACATTTTGGAAAGCGTACGTCCCAGTTATGTAAGTATAGGCATGCTTTCGGCGTAGTTAACCAACTCGACATTTAGTCTACAACAAACGGTAGGATATTCTGGACTGACCAGCTCAAAATCATGCCAAGATCGCGGTGGATCTGTCAGGGTCATGGGATTCTCTGATCGTTTTGATCTAATCAGAAGCAATCGTTCTTGTTAGAGCTTTTGCTGGGAACATGTATAGATGAAGCCCTATACCGAGCATTGCAATACACGGTACTCCACATTAGTTGCGTCAGAAGGAATGTCCTGACTTTAACGCTTGCGGTGGAGAATTTAATGGTTTAAGTGGTCAACACCTTTTGGAAGTGCAGTAGACTATTAAACCCATGTTCCACCACCAAGTCCATCAACTGCGTGCAATAAACTGGTTAGCATTAGATGAGCTAGTTTGGAGTAATCCCTGATGCTCCGCACCTATTATGCTTATTTTTCCAGATATTGCAAACGTGCTTCTGTGATAATTGGTTTCGTAACCGCAGAATATACAGGAAGCAGCGTTATTGAACGAAATTGCAGGGTCAGTGCTACTACCTCTCTTATGAATAATAGTGATGACCCCTCGCTACCGTATTGGTAGGATTTGGTTCTCTTTTACATAATGCTGACAGAAAATTACCAGTGCTGCTAATAGACTGCAAACTGCTGCCAGCGTAGCCTGCGGCCGAATGTTATAGGCTCCAGGAAAACTGTTAACAAGCAGATATGACAGATTCTTATACACAGCTTCGGCAGTAAATCAGCTATTTTAATAACTTGAAGGTGGGGCAAACTGAGAAGATATTTAGACTAGTTGCCGTCCGAAAAGTATGGGATGGACGAAACCGTATGATAGCAAGTGCTTCCCTATCTGGTCGCGTTTACCGGTGAGTCCCAACCAGTGTTGGGATTCCGCGCTGCATCTTATGCATGCCCATTAATTTGCCGGACATGATGGGCTTCACCCACTGGTTCACAAGTTACTTTCGACCATCCTTTTTCCTGTCTTGACTGACCTTAACTACAGGTCGCTGTCCGAAGAAGGTTCGTTGCCGACTGACTGGAAATGTTCGGTAGTGAAGCCTACTCCGAAATGCGGCGACCCTAGCAAAGTAGACAGCTAAAGACCAATCTGTCTGACACCAAATTTGGCAAAAGTTGCTAAGAAAATCGTGAAGAAGTGATTACTGCATTTGCTACAGTCAAAAGAGGTCCAGAAGCCCGCACAGCACTGTTTTATGTAACGCCGCTCATGCACTACAAACTTGCTTGTGCCGAGGTATGAGTGGTTAATGGCAATAAGTAAGGGGAAGTCTGTCGACCTGATATTCACTTATTTCAGTAAAGCGTTCGACAAGGTCAGCCATGAGGTTCTCCTTCACAATTTCAGGATGTGGTGTCGGTAACTCACTGCACCGGTGGATCCGCGACTTTCTTGTCAGATGAAAGTGGAGGGCACAGATCGACGACCATCTAACTGACTGGTACCCCTCTACAAGTGGCGTGCCTCAAGGCACTGTGCTGGGGCCCAGTCTGTTCCTGATCCACATCAACGATCTACCTCAGCATCTCCGGTCGCCGTGTGCCTTGTTTGCGGACAACATGAAGATATGGAGAGAAATTTACGTTTCCGATGTCTGTGGCCTACTTCAGCACGACCTCAGCCGCCTATCCGCATGATCTGCAGAAGTTCTTCTCCCGGTCAACCCGGCCAAGTCTGTATCTATGAGCCTAGGGAAGGATGCTGACGGCCGAACCTACACCCTTGACGGCCAACCACTATATCCCACACCCTCCGTGAAGGACCTAGGTGTACTCTCACGCTACGATCTGAAGTCTGTGGACAATACGAACAGGCTATATCGTAACGGACTGCGCATGCTTTGGGCGCTTAAACGTAGCTTCGGCACATGGTCTGAAGAGGTTGCCACTCGACTCTTCTGTTCCATCATTAGACCAATGCTAGAGTACGGTTCGCCCGCCTACTTTCAGATTACCCGAGATGAGGCACAAAAGATGGAACGGGTCCAACACGTTGCGACCAGGCTCATCCCGAGTTTACGTGGCTTGGGGTATGAAGAACGGTGCGAGAAACTAGGACTCTACACCTTGTCCTACCGTCGAGTGCGAGTCGACCTCATTATGACCTACTGTATTCTACATCTCGGTGACTTCCCCATGCTCAGACCAATGCTGCATTTACGAGGGCCATGTAGCACATGGGGGCGCAGATACAAACTTGTCGTGCCGGAAGTGAAGCGTGTTCCCCACCCACTGTGCTTCGAACGGAGAGTGGTAAATATTTGGTGCAGTTTACCTGAACATATGATAGAGGCAACATCTGCGCAACAGTTCAAAACGTTGTTAGATTTATATTTTAGCACTACTCAATTCAGAGAACGATTGCACACTTACGATGACAAATAACATTTTTAAGTCCTGAAATATCGTGAGTTAGATATTTTAAATTTTACATGAGAACAACAACGGTATTCACGTCTAACAAGTTTTAAAACATTTTCCGTCATATTTCGAATGCGTTGTAGAGAATTCCTTTCTATTTGCTCTATAACACAGTATTCAGTATTCAGAAGGTCAGTGGTTCTTAATGAATGGCTTTACTAGGTCACACTGATGTGTCAGATCGTCCTTACGGATTAAGTTCACAAAATGCCTAGGCTGTGCCATATGTGCAGTCCAGGTTTCGGTATTCGGTCAGTTCTGGTAAGTTCACAATGCCGAACCCCAAGCGAAAGTGCGTGTAAGATATGCTTAATCTAATGAACGGGGACACAAGATGTAGAAAGATACTGGAAAAGGAAAACTAACGACCACAGCACAGGCTGATTCATTAGATTAAGGGTAACAACTCAGCATTAGATGTTCAAACTTTGTTGTCTACCAGAAGACCATGCACTACTTATAAACATAATTCAAGTTTCTTAATAATCGTCTTCTTCCACTAAAATGTGTGCCTCTGTTCTCGTAAAACAAGTTAACTAGCTGTTCAATTAATATGCCGATAATATTTTTCAAATGAACTTGCTTTTAACATATCGTTTTTTTAAATTTCTGTTTAATCTATTTTTACAACAAAAAAGCACAGTATAGTTTACTTCTAAACTCTACACGGCTACTATTTGTATTTTTTACTAAATGAATATTATAACATCTCCTAGTGGTAAGTACGGAAGTAATTTTGAGTAAATTACCCAAGAAGTGCTAGAAATGCGCCGAACATCAAAAGCGCATTTGAAATTCTCCGTAAGCTTGATTGTGCAAGTGTGTGTACCCGAAGTTGTAGCCTAAGATGAACTGTCATCCAGCAAATGGATGGAAAACATTTACCTTGTTCTATGGATACCCGTGTGTTATGAGTTGTGTGCGTACATACATATCGGTAAAACAAGTTTTCATATAGCTTCTGCTGCCTACAGAGTGGGGAAGTTAACGACACGCCCAAAGTCCTCTTCATAGACACATTAGCAAACAATCAAAATGTCTTCTTCCACTTCGCCATCGCGTGATTGTAGTCAACTTGGTGATGGGACATTAAATTGCTGCTGCTAGTAATATTGGAACAGGTAGTAGCGCTGTTTCTTTTTTGATCCATACTGTTTCGAACTAGGTGGTTGTTTAAATAACATTACAAACAAAACATAAGTAATCTGAAGAGGACACTGAAATGTTTCTGCTCATCTTTAAAATTCTGCGTCTTGCTATATTATTCACCGCGTCCGGCTTGGATACAGTTGTACTAGCTACAAGTTGGAATCTGTAAAGTTTGAAACAAGAGGACTTCTTTTATTACACACCGTACAATTGTTTTTCTTACTTCTTGTTTATGATCTTGGATCTGGCCAGACATTTAAGTTGCTTTCCTAGCACGGTGTTTATGCACCCCGATGGTACACTGAACTATGCCCATTATATTTAATCAACTGTGACAGCATTATATCAGTTTTCTACATTGTTATATTAAATATATGGCAGTAGGAGCACACATAATACTCACTACCTTGTGGTTCTACGGAATGTACTATTTAAAAACAATTACCTGTGCTCCAAAGGGTAGAGCGCCTTGGTAAACCAATTTCGGATCATAGAAAACAGTGTGCGCAGTTGCGCAGTTGGAGTGTCATCCATATGTTATCATAACAGCGCTACTTTAAGTTATTTTCCGTTAAGCGGAGGCATACTAAACGTTTCTCAAGCGAGGGCTTGTTTCCATATATGAATAGTGAAAAGTTAGCCCAGAGTAGGTGCATTATGGTTATCTAGAAGTAGATTACGTCTTTACATGAGGCATTTAAAATGTTTCCCTTTACTTTGTTTAATTAAGTCTTTATCCAACACTAGAGTTCATAAAATTAGCGTTCTAACGCATATGTCAACTTCACTTAGTTTGTACAAATCAGTACCAAGTGGCCATTTTGCAAATCCTTTAGGTAACTTCTTGTCTGAAATTCTGTCCATAAATGCTTTATCTGCGGACAAGCAACTCCACACCGGATTAAAATGAATAGCTTTTATATACAACTAAGTATCACAGATATAACTCTGCAACATAATCAATTAGGTAGGTAAGTAGTAAGACAAACTGACGAGGATGAACAGAAATTCTGATGAAGGTATATTACACTTTTGCTAGAAAGAACGATGGACTCAAATGTATTGTGAGCTTAGCCTACACGCAGAATCATCCGCTTTCATCTTTGTGTCCATATTATTCGCAGGAGAATGTTTGGGTGCTGAATATTTAAACACTGGGTTAACTTAAGTGAGAATAGTCACTACAGTCGAGTGAGCAAGTCTCATTTAACTACAACGGTATTGCGAGTTCAAACTGTCTTATTCTCGCTGTTGATGTTACCAGTGAGATATAAGTAATGTTGCCAATGGGACCGTAAAAAGCGCACTATTTTATGGTTTGATCGCTGTAATCAGTTTCGTATGTGTCCACTAGATTATGGTGGCTGGAGAGCCTGTGGTGCGCAGAGGTTGGTAGCGTCTAGCTCCTGACTAATCGTCTAGCCATTGTTGCCACTGTTGTGCCATGGGCTCATGTCCTGGACGCCTCCTCGTGGCGATCGCTGGGTGGGAGTTGGGTTACGTCATTCTCCGTGCTTGGATCCAGGACACCAATCCGCATGAGCCAGTTAACTGAACATGCGCAAGTACCACTGCCTTTCGTGTGTTCATTTAATCGAAGGCTTTGGCTGAATACCTGAGTCATTCTCCTGTCAAGCGTGGGCGTCCTAACAGTATCTTACTCAGTCCTCTTCGGAGGGTAGGAAAAGGTCGATAGCGCTCTTCCCGTAAAACCCAAACATGGGAGATAACAGGTATATAGGTCATAAGCTCACATCTCAATTGAAGTAGAGCGCGAACACCATGCGTTATCTCTGACGGTGGGAGGGCACTCCGAGTGTTCAGTGGTCTACTACTGCTCGCCTCAAGCCAGGCAGCCCCTGGTCAAATTGATACAAACCACCAAAACCCATCAAAACTTGCAGGTGTGTATCCTACAACGGTCACAAAACATGTATGCATCGTGCCAGTACCTCCAAGGCTGCGTGTGACGGCCGCCAAGCATATCCCAATCTGTCTATGCAATCATATTCCCGAGCTGGATCTGTTCCCCACTGCCTTGTGGGTCAGGCTATTAAGCCAAAGGCTCCGGGCGGAGTCCCCCAAGCAACACTCCAAATCACCCACTGCCTTATGGGTCAGGTTATTGAGCCAAACGCTCCAGGTGGAGTCCCTCAAGCAAACCTCCGAAGCACAACGACCATCTCGCTTGCGATTGCTCACCAAAGCAATCGTATGCCTGCGCGCAAAGCACTCAGCATCTGGTGCTGGAATGTGCGTACACTATTGGACCGGAACTCCAGCTAGCGCCCGGAGCGACACACTGCACTCCTCGTGATGGAACTGGCACTCTACCACATCGATATTCCGACACTCAGTGAAACTCGGCTTGCTGTGCAAGGTAAGTTGCATGAAGCAGGTGCTGGCTACATATTCTACTGGGTGGGCAACGCTGCTTCAGCATTACGTGAACATGGGGTCGGATTTGCAATATCCGATCGCCTCCATGGCCAGCTGGTGGGTGAACCAACAGATATCAGCGCGCGACTGATGGCGGTTCGTCTACGACTCCACAGAAGTAAGTGGGTCACTTTTATAACCAAGTACGGTCCGACCAGGTGGTTTCCTGATGACACGAATGCTCAGTTCTAATCTCAGCTATCCTCCATGATAAGGTATTTGTCGAGGAGCGACTGACTATGTCTGCTGGGTGATTTCAACGCGCGCGTTGGGCGTGATGCATCGGTGTGGACAGATGTCATCGGTACGTATGGCATTAGTTTAGCGAATGCGAACGGTGATAGGTTGCTCTCACTGTGTGCCACTCAAGGACTGACGATCACGAACACTCGCTTTGCACTGAGTGCCAGTGATATAGCAACTTAGATGCACCCACGGAGTGGTCACGCTCACCTGCTCGAATATGTCACCGTGCGTCAGCGTGATATGTGGGAGCTGCGCATGAGCTGAGTGTGGCACTGATCACAAATTGGTGCGTACCAAACTGTACATTTATTTTCGTAAATCGATGTATTGCACTCCCGCCGTGAATCGGCGAAAATATAACATTCTCTTCCTCGGCACTGTGGAGAAACGTATTGCGCTGGAGAAGGCGATGGCTGCACGCATGTGTGATGTGGACTGCAAACCACAGTGGGC
The DNA here is from genome assembly GCA_944474145.2 of Dicrocoelium dendriticum. Classification (NCBI taxonomy): domain Eukaryota; kingdom Metazoa; phylum Platyhelminthes; class Trematoda; order Plagiorchiida; family Dicrocoeliidae; genus Dicrocoelium; species Dicrocoelium dendriticum. Next base: position 58,154,611 of record OX104068.1, read on the forward strand.
GACCTGTGGCACCACGATCGCGACCAGGTAACAGCTGCTGCCGAGAAGACCATCGGGCGCACAAACTGTAAGCGGCCTGATTGGTTTGATGACAAAAATGCGACGATTGGCGCATTGGTATCAGAGAAGAATGCGGCAATTACTGCACATGTTGCAGACCCCAGTGACTTGGGGAAGAAGAGACAGTTTCGCAGAAATCGGCGGTTTGATTGCCCGCGCAAGTTCGTAAGTTTAATTGAATATCTGCACAACGGTATGCGGGCGATGGTGGAGATGAGTGGACAGACCTCGGATGACTTTGCAGTTGTCAATGGTGTGAAGTTAGGCTGTGTCGAAGCTTCTGCCCTGTTGAATATTTAACTTGATGCAATGATATACTTTTAGGCGGCTCGTGCTAGCGGTGATCGTATAGACTACAATAGTTGGTGGGTTGTTGAACCTCCGTCGTTTCCGTTAAGAACCCTAGTCTGTGAGACAACTATCTGTATTTTGCTGTTCGCTGACGGCTGTGCGTTGTTTGCACACAGCGCGGATGAGTTGCAGTACATGACTTGTGCTTTTGCTTCGATAACCTCCGAATTCGGCCTCACCATCAACACAAGCAAAACTGTCTGCCTCTTTCATCCTTCACCGAAAGTGTTAGCTTCAATATGGCCACAGCTTAGCATTGGGGCTGATGTCTTAGCAATCATATTCCATTTTTGCTACCTTGGGAGTGTGATGTCGACTGACCCGTGGCTTCCCAAGGAGCTTCGTATCCTCATTTTGAAGGCAGCGATGACACTCAGGAAACTGAAAGTCATCATTACACACGCTAGCTGCAGGTGGGAAACACCTCAGCTATTGTGCTGCAATACAAAAGCAAGAAAAGGAAAACAAACAGTGGCATGCCGATTGGGTCCCCAGTAACAGATGGACATTATTCGGGAGAGCTAACAGCTGACTAGCTTGCCGTAAAAAGAGAGTCATATTATGCCTAACGAGGGAGCTCGTGGTTAGAGAGGATGCTAAGCAGAAGGGGGATGGACGGAGGAACACATGACACAAACACCATTGGGGCCGGCTCCAAGTCATATAAACGAGTGTGTCCAACCCGACGTGTTCGCCGTCCCTTAGACCCCAGCAAGGCAGTCGGGATGCACCAACCAACGCCAAATTTAAGTGAGGATTTTCATCTCTCTTGACCAATCAGCGCTTGGCCTCCCTTACTCCTCTTCCAACCGCATCCAGAACGCACAAACACTGCACGTCGCGGAAGCCTGTGTGCTGGCATGGGAAACACGTGGCCAAACCATCGGAGCCTGGTGCGTGATATAATGACGCTGAGCGGTTCACTCTCTGTTCCTGCACCAAATACACGACTCTGAACACGCTCATGGCTCACGCGGTGCTCTCATCAGACATGAGCTATGCTGCGAATGCAGCGATGGTCGAATATGACGAGCCCCTTTATGTCTGTCTACCTGATGGGATACGTTTCCCGACAATATAGGAGAGGTAAAAGGACTGCTGCATTATAAACTCCGCCGTTCAGGGCGAGAGTAATGTCGCGTCTGCGCTACAGGTGGTGGAGATTGGCAAAAGTACCTCGAGCTTTTGTTACACTGTTCGTAGCCTCATCTTCAATCCCACGGGTGCTAATATAGCTGCACAGGTACTTGAATTCCTGTACGACTTCTAGCAGATCACCACCAAGCAGAAGAGCAGGGTTGGGTCCCTGCCAATAGTGCAGAAGTACTTGCATTGTGATGGAGCAAAGCATAGCCTAAAAAGATTGACAGCCTGTGCAATTGGTCCAGCGCTGCTTGGCATGTTTAGGAGCTGTCACCGATTAGGACGATATGGTCCGCACATTATAAGTCAAGAAGTCGCTCACCAGGAAGTAGTTCCATACCCTCTAGGTCGTGTCCAGCGAACGCCGTTTCCAGGACTTCCTCAGTAGCGAAGGTGACAGCGGGCAACCTTGTCCCACACCGTTAGTGAAACTGAAGGGTAGCGACAGTTTGCCATAAACTCTCACCCTGGCCGAACTATGCGCGTAAGGCGCTTTTATAATGTTTACATATTTATCATGCACACCTTTCCTCAGCAGACAGTCCCAAATGGCACGTCGATCGACTGAGTCGAAGGCATATTTAATGTCAAGAAACACGACAACGGTGGGTCGCCAGTAAACTAGGCGGTGATCTAACAAGTGACGCAAGGTAAAGATTGCTACACTCAACTGAAATCAGAACAACTGTATTGCAAATGGAAGTTTAGTAAAAGCGATTTCAATAGTACATCGGCAGTTCACACTGGGTACAAGATCTACTGTTTAGTTTTCCGTATGTCACATGTTTTAGCCAAGCACTCGCTTTTGAACCAATCAATAAGCATCGCTGGTTACTCGGAAGATGGACACTCATGCACTAGCGCGCACAATGCAGCTCCACAAGCTAGGTGGTGTAGCATGACCTTGACGCGCTCAACCTCTGTCACTTCTCCCTCATTTAGATGGAGCTATTCGGCCTGGAAACCATTGACCGGTCGGCGTCGGCGCTCAGAGCGCCGCAATTTAGACTCAGCTACCGGTTCGGCGTCACGCACGTGCATGTCGTTCGACGCTTGAGCTGGCTGTCTCGGCAGCTGTCTCTTTGTCGGACAATCTCGGTCGAACATTATCTAAATGGCGTCGAACGATCCTGCCATCCTCAGTCTCTGCTTCTATTATCTGTCAGTTGGTTGTTTTAACGACGGCGGGCTCCCACCCCAAGCTTGTAGGTAAGCGGATGTAGGTGGGATCTGAATCTATCACATGCTTGTCTCTGCTACAAGTATTACAAGCTCTTTCACTCGTTGTTGTTTTTCCGAAACTTGTGGCTCAGTAGATCCATGCAATAAATCCAATCGTGCACGCAGTCGACGACCAAACATTAACTCTGCGGTGCTTCTACCTGTGGTCTCGTTTGGCATGTTTCGATATGCGAACAAGGAACGATCCAAACGCACACGCAGCGGAGCATTTGGTTGTTTTATTAGCAACTTCCTCACTTTTTGTACGGCTCTGTCCGCCAACCCATTAAAAGAAGGATGATAGGGTGCAGTTGTTATGTGTTTAATGCTGTTCGAGTTGAGGAAGGCAGACAACTCAACACTGGCGAATGCTGGTCCATTGTCAGATACTAATGTCTCGGAAAGGTCAAATGTTGCGAACGTTGTGCGTAGTTTCTCTATAGCACAAGCTGAATTTGCTGAAATAAGATTATGGGTATCAATCCATTTGGAATGGGCACCGATGATTAGCAAAATCCTCTTAAAGATCGCAACCGAACGAATAAATTGCCCCGAATTTAGAACTCTCAGTTTGCTGAACGTAAAAGTGTTGTTAAGCGCTTGGGTATATTGGGGCGTATTATTTATATTTTCAAAGATCCAGTTGTTTCAGGGAAACGCGCTTTGTGAACTGAGGAATGGACCTAGTTTTCTGGAAATAAACAAAATTCGCCACAGCACGCGGATTTAGTTTAGATGTGGATGAGTGTGAGAAATGATCTTGCTTTCATTTGCATAGCTTAATCTCAACATGTACTGTATTCCACTTATCGCATTAACAGCTGTCTCTAAGTTTTCTGTTAACAGATATGGATCTCATTTATTCGAGAGCACAAATGTAGTGAGACGTGCAAGTAAGCTCTTAGTACCACCGTATAAATCAATAACTTTTAATATTAGTAAGCATTTCTTGGTTCAGTTGATGGCTTTCTTCTAAATTGGAAAAAATCAAAATATTCCATGCGAAATCTCGCCATCGATAAACGTTGGCCTTATAGTTTGACACAGTACGGTTATTTAAAAATGCTGTGTCCTTTGCAAGGATTTTTATATTTTCTCACATTTTAAAGGTATAACTAAGGAACTATAACAAACAAGATCTGGCAAACTGTTTCCAGATTTTGATAAAAAATGCTTTAGGGCTCTTGCGCTTATTACTTAAGCAAAGCTGAATATAAACGGATAAAGACATCCATTTTGCATACGTCAATCTTTGCTTGTATCTGTGACGTGAAAAAGTACATATTTCGCATTTAAGTTGAAATGAAAAGAGTGCTTTTTCTCCCATAAGCGAGAGTGTCTTCCTTTGCACAAACACACTACGCACCAACAAGCCAGTGACCAGCTTCGCTTGTATCACGCTCGCATAGACTCAAATTCGGTAGGTTGATCAGGTTAGAAAACCTTGGTTGGCTTTAACAGATGAGCGTGAGCATAATCTGGAGTCCGTTATTCGGATACTACACACATAAATAATTATCGTTTGGACAAAATAGTAGATATATTTTTGTGGTTTCCATGAACAGAAGTATAGATAGTCTCCGCAGCTTATTTTCCATTTTCAGTTATAGCTGACTTACCCGGAAGTCACTGTCAAGTGGGTCATCCGTTGTTCATGAAACGTGTTTGCGAATAACAGCGCAGTCTGTATGATCGTGCATTTTTCAGGTATTTGACAGCATCCTAAGATTGTTGGCAGGCGTTTATTTAGAGTTGGTTGACAAATTTCCTGGTGTAGCGATTATTGGAAAAGATAAGTGCTCTGGTGATGCTTTCATTTTTAAAAGCGGCTGGGTATAAATTCCGTTTGTAACGGTACAGTGAGGTGCAAGTTTCTTTAATCAGAATGTCACTCACTCCTATCTGATCATGCAGAGAAGGTCGGTTTAATTATTTTCAGTACTTCCACACACAGGAAAGAAACAGTGATGCCCCTTCTTACATACATTTGAATCCAACCAGCAACGACTTTTGTACAAGGTTGCATCAAACAGTGACGACTAAACCTGATCAACTTTCGGCCACCTATTTCCATACGAAACATCCCGCCGGGTGACTGAGTCGTTCAAACCAGTTGTACAGGAATTCCTGTGATTTCTATCAGCGTCCCGCATATAGCTACCTTTTAAATTATATTTAATTATTTCTGACAGTTCGGAAGTAACCGGAGCACTTGATATATGAAATACAACTAATGCATATAAATAACAGGCCCATTTAAAAAAGTGACGCAGGGTAGGGCGTCTTATACACACTTTTAACTGCAAATATTACTTCATTCCAGTTTAATCAGATTGATTCGTGGGATAATGGACAACCGCGTTCAGCGAAAAGTGTTTTGATCATTTTCTTTACGAGAACCAATTTATAAGAAAAGCGACTAACAGCCTTGACCACATGTAATCCAGCATCGAAATTAGATTGCAAATGAAGTCGAACGCAGCAGACTGTTTCAGGGGATACGAGAAGATGTGGACATGCGAAGCGAAGCAGGTGTAAATGTCATCACGGCCATTCATTTCCAGACGAGTGCGTGAGTATATAAAGAGGGTAAGGAACATTCGAACAGGAAGAAATATTGTAGGTCCATAAATGAAAAACTTTTGCATATATAGATAAATTATAAACAGGTAGTGTAAGAGTGCATTGTCAACACTAAAGCAATGACCAGACCTATAAATAATCGTAATGCGTGAGTACTATGTGCGAGCGCACAATAATTTGGCATTGTATAGTTACTAATCATTGTGTTCCACATTTACCATATTGAAACTACAAGGCGGCTATTATGAAACAATCTCAATCAGCGCCATTCCGGAAGCCAATTAAGCCAAAAGTGTTAGTGTTGATCCTCTCTATCAAATGCAAAACACATATAACAAATCAAAGCCCATCTTAGATTGGTCATTTTTATAACTTTTAGAAATGATTTTACAGTGGATCGCCATCTTAAGAGTCAAATACACTGCACTTGGCAAATTAGGGCAATCCATAACTAAGTCGAATGCTAGTCAAATAATCAGCGCATCAGCAGCAAGGCTGTTGAAAATAAAGATAAAATATCTGCTTTCGCAAAATTTTTCAGAACTTTATCCGCTGCCGGAAACATAACCCAAGTATCGACGCATTTAAAATATTAATTTTGTGAAATTCACTTCATCAAATGTGGAGCAAAAATTTGACAGAGCTTGACATTCTTATACTGCATGCTACAATATAACGCTAAATTTCAGCAAAAAAATTAAACGAAAAGATAATAACCTAAAATACTTATATTGCTCCAAAAATAAATCAAATAATAGTAAAATTAGCAACTCAATATAGGAAGTTCAAGCCGATTCGTACACAAATTAAGTGGCAAAATGCCGTAATTTCATTTTAGATTTTATGTTTCTCTATGTAAAGACAAACATTGCTCACTTTAACGCTTAGGGTCATAAGCAGTGTTTGTAAAATTTAATAACCTTTTTATCCCAAGTGATCTTAGCGAACTTGTATGAAGCTAAATTCTTCACCTGAAGCCGCTTAATGCATACTTGTTTTAAAAGCTTCCGTCAAGTTCCGGCTTCATTAAGAATGTCTCGAGTTACTCACTTAGCCGGCCATTTAATTTGCCTATTTTACAACTCTAAGGGAAAATGGTTTTACCACATTCTTGACATGTTCATTGACGCAGTTTCTTCTGAAAACACAGCCGCATGTTTGAAGCTAGTTGTGGACAAATTTCCACAGTTGGTTAAAGTCTATTTAAAATATCTTTTTGTGTTTTTCATGATTGAACAGTTCTGTCCTTTAACTCTGTACATCTCACGCGGTTTCAAAACAAGTACAGCTGCAGCATTTCCCTTGACTGCGGGGCAACGTTTGATGCCATCATGAGTGAACTTTGTCGTGAAACAATATGTTAGCGTGAGTGACCTATAATTTTTTGGTGAGACTTTATGTAAACAAGCAGTTCGCTAGACACATAAAATTTCATAAATATGAGTACACCCGGGATTTTCCATTAAAGGAATAAAACAAATTAGCTTTCAGCCCTGCTTGCGGACCATCCGTATATAATCATTCCTTGTTTTCAATAATAGAAACGGGACAGCAAATTTGTACCAAAAGTATAATTGAATGCAGAGCAAGTAACATTTTTCGATTAATATCACAGGTACCACTACCACTATTTGTCACTAGAATCTTGGTGATCAATGCAACTTGACCTCAAACCCATTAGGTTTGCTTTTTGCCCATTTTTATGATAGTAAACGGTGGTACATTTCTAATTTTTCTTGCGCAACGACACTGCACTTAATTACAATAAACGCAATGTTAGGCTGCTCTGCTTTGTACGATGCAGGAATTCCATCTGGCCACATAAAGTAAAGCTTGTATCCCCTTCTGAATTATTCTAATGTACGTCATGGAGTGAAGTGTCGATAAGCAATCAAAAGTTTGTAGCCACAAAGGTCCCCAATATTCGAAAGGGTAAGAAGTCCGTGTAGTATACCTTAACTAATCTTAACCACTACATACTGTAATTACATAGTCTGAATCCAAACTGTTTTCACTACGTGCTCAGACTTTTACGGGATCCACTGACGTATGCGCAAAGGTACTGGATACTGTAGCTGTAAAGCCAAACCAGTTAATGGGGGGTTATCCAGAATCGCTTGGATGGTAGAATATATCCCAAAGTTGAGAATGCAGGGTACTGTCACCGAAAATTGCAAGGGGTTTAAACCATGCAGGCTGCACAAGCCAACGTCTGATGACTCGCCTCTCTTTGCTGTTTGCGGTCATCTCCGAACTTTTGATGAACGACCTGAGAGAGGGCAATCTCAAGTCACCGCAATAACATGCCTTCTATCAACACTAGTCATGCACCACTGGCTGATGGTAAAACGTAGTTTGGCGGAAATGGCTGGTCGCGGCGCCAGAGCCCACATCATCAACCTAGACTTCAACAAAACTTTCGACATTCAAATTTACCGAATTACAACTTCACAAACTGTAACGATAATGCTTAATAAAACTTATTCTTTGGTAGATCACCTAATTTCAACATTGGTAGAAAGAACAATTACGCTTTGGGGATCACGATTTACAGCGCAGCATTTTCGCCGGGTCGACATTTTTCATTCGTTGCCAAGCCAGTTGGATTCTTATATAACTGTGCGCGTAAATGGGCTTCCACTCTTCTCCGTGTCTAACTTTCTTTATCTTCTGATTCTGACTTTACTAATCGTGTACATGTGTCCGATAGAGAATTGTTCGTGTTGTCTTCGAAATTTTTCAAGGTTGCTCGTTTCACTACTTTGCCGTCTTTATTCTTAGCTACACGTAATGGCGAAGCAAAACTGCGTGTGGCACCTGTCTAAAAATTGCCGGACATCAGGCCAATTTTGGTGCATTCTTTAATATTTTTGCCAGAAGTTCTATGCTTTTCCTGGCATCAATTTAATGACGAATTTAAAAGTCCTCGTGCAATACAGAAAGATTTTTAAAATATTTTGTTTAAAGTATCAGTACAGAATGAAGCCAAAATAGGCCGAGGAACTTCAATTATCAGCAAGGAAGAAAAAACCCTTTTAGCCATGAGCACCGTATGTTCATTGCAGATAACGCACACGAAGCCACTTCATGTGGGAACAAGGTCTCTTGCCTGCTGTCTGCAAGTCATCACGAACAAGTTCGAACATTCACCGTGTTGGATCTTGTCGACACTGACGTCCACTTGTGCCATGGTCTAGTTGTTAAAGCTCAGTAAAGCATACAAAGAGGGTGTGATGCGGCAACATCCACCAGCAATATTTCATGCACTTGAGCCAAGTGATACAGAATTAATGCTTGCTAAGTCCGCAACGTCAGTTTCTTGCAAATATGAAAGATAAACATGTGACGAGGGTGAACCTGATTTCAGATTGAAACAAACCACTCCTCTTAGGGAGAATGTGTTTACAATCTTCAGTCTACGCTAGTTACATTCTTTAAAGAACCTGGTATGACGTTTGTAATGCCAGACTCCGTGGGCCGAGGTTTAAACATCCATGTTAACATATTTGTGAATGCGGCAGACTAAACTAGTATTGAGTCCATTACTTTCCAACTAAAGTTGCTTACTTACTGGTGATAATTTATCTCCCCATTGTAGTTTATTGGCTCTTTAAGCGGAATCCGGAAGCGGAATCCGGAGTAGCGGACCGATGTACTTTCATGATCAAAACACGGCTCCTGCCATAGCTACCGTATGGTCTTCACCATTGTTCAGCAGACAGGAAAAGCCGTGCCATTGAGTTGCATTTCGGCGGCCAAACCTTCTAGGGCTCGCTGAGAACCGGTCGAATCTTGAGTAAACTTCGTAGGATGTGACGCACATTGGCTGCTTATGCTGACAAATTATCAAACGACTGCAGTAGCGTGTGGTCTATCTTATGCTGGAGAGTGACAACCATCTACCTAAATGTCTAACTGTAGTGCTAGATATATCAGAAGGTTCGGCTAGTAGGGCCACATTGTTTCGATAAGGATTATAGAGAGTCGACGCAAGCCGAACAATATTATGCAAAATATTCCTCTTGTTTGGCTCGGATCTCGATTACGCGCTATACGGCAGGATAATTCATGCTTTACTGGAAAAGCGCATAGACCACTGCAGCTGAAATATAAATCTGCTACTGCACAGGTAGCACTCAAGAGTATCTTTGCTTAATTAAAGCGTCGCCTGTAACCTGCATTTGCTGTATCATATTAAGGGGGGTCTGAATAAGAGCGTCTGACTTCCAACACCGAGCCTGCGTCTATATTGTCATTACACTTCACTTCTGTACTTGTTAATGGGTAGTCATCTGCGTATAATCAGCTTGTCCTAACACATAAATAAGTCAACAGTTGCATCGCTGTCAAAGATGTATGAAATCTACTGAATATTCTTGACAAACGAAGGCCCGCCAATTCTGATAATCTCTATGCGCTGATTCTCAAGTTGTTCTGGACCATTATCTTGTCTTAACGATTGGTTCTTTTGATTGGATTACCGTCAGAAGCCTTATTCCGAGCGACGGAAATGCTCGGTAGCCGAGCTAATTCCTTCAGGTGGCGACTCAAGCAAGGTAGAAAATTAACGGTTGAATTTTTATACATCGATTGTTGACCAATGATTCTGGAAGTTGGTGAAATAGGGTCTGCTGCAGCTACTGGAGCCGAAAGATCTCCTGACACACACCCAGTACAGTTTCATGTATGGCTACTCATGTGACACCATTGCGATGGTAAGTATGCATGAATTGTTGCTTGCGTTGAATTGGGAGAAGTTGGCCGACAGTCCAAATTAATTCTCGTTAATTCTGGTTTATCTGAAATACGCGGTCCTCTGGCAGCGATTGAGGATACGCAGTGTGGGTGGCTCACATTACTAAAATATCAGCACCATCTTATTTGGTGAAAGTAGTGGGTACAGATGGATTACCCTTTAACTGACGCATGTTATCACTAGTGTCGCATTGCAAGACAGTTCTAGGAGAGTTTTCTCCCCTTTCCACATCAATGCAGTGGCTTATTTGTGGATGATTTAAAGAATTGTAGAGTAATCGATGATTCTGATACTTCAATATACTTCAACATAACCTCCACCACCTGTCCGTTTGGTTTGCAAGGGCTCGTTTTCTGAATATTTCGGTAAATTATCTGCGTATGAGACCATTTTAGGGTGGGGATGGGTGCATGTACACTCTTGCTATACGAATGCTGCATCCAACAACCTAACATATCAAGCCACATTGCAGTGCTGCGACATTAAGTCCGAAGACAATATGAGCAGGCCATACGGAATCGGATTAGGCATGCTTTGAGCGTATAAGCGTGGTTTTTGGCGCTTGGCCTGAAGCGATTGCCCCTTACCCACTCTCTTCCAAGACATGACAAGTATTAAGTGCAACTCATCCACATTTTGTTTGATGAACGGTGTTTAAATAAAAATACTGAAACCAGGCGTAGCAAGTAGTTACCAGGTTTATCCCTAGACTAAATGGTTAACGTCTACGAGGATCGTTATTTTGGATCGATCTCGCGCCAGATGTTATTGCTGAGGGACCTCCTAATTTTAAGACTGCTGCTACACCTGCGATCATCAAAAGCACACGCTGGCACCAGTGCAAAGTGATTGTATCCGAGACGAAGCGGCTAATCATGTTTCTTTGCTTCGAGTGTTCAGTGGTTAGATATTGGGACTAGCTGTAATAGAAGAGTGACAAGGAGATATAAGTGTAGCGATTCAAGAATATCCTGTGCTCACTATCTAAAAGCTTTAGGTAAGCCTACATGCAGAAGTGTCCATGTGGGTAGCGTGGATGTACTTAAACTGGATTAACATACAACATCTGTCAAGTGAAGCAAAACACGGGGGTGCGTTTTCGTTTTCTTCTTTCTTTCTCATGATTTTACTGAATTATAACAGCTCTCTATAACCCATGGTCTGTGCACATGCAATTCTCACTTCAAACAATCGCTATGCAGTAGTGCACTTAAATCGGTAAATGCTTTAATTAACAATTTCCCTGATTCTGCTGTCCTGCATATTGCACTTGGCTGTGCAATAGCTGGAGGTCAGCCCTCGAACTAAAGCCGGGTGAGGTTGGGGTCCTCATACCAATAATCCCCAAGTAACTTCATGACATGTCCGTTGGTTGCGGTTCTTCTCATGCTACTGAGTTCCCGGTAGACGACACGCTCTGCGTTAACCCACTGGTCAGTGTGACAAGTAAGCTAGCTGGGTCCCTCAATCCCCGGAAGCCACTATACAATGGATACTGGAGTGTCAGAACACAGTTGGATATCAGTAGCCAAGCGTTGACCATGCGCACACTACATAACTACCAGATCGACATAGAATGCCTGTCAGCTTCTCGAATACCCAGGTATGGCTCTCAACAAATCAAAGTCCCTGGTGTCGACACCTCATATTGGCTTAACCATAGTGGGTCGGAAGATAATGCTGGCAATGGGGTGGGAGTCACTACGGGTCTCAGTTACCAGGAGCACAACGTTCAGTTTACATGGAAGCCAGTATCGGCTAGAACAGCAGTCTCACGCCTCAAAGGTCACCCGACGCATCTGACCATAATCTGTTTCTACGCACCAAACTTAAACTTAGCGGAGAGTGAAAAGCTGACTTCTACGATACTCTATAGACAGTGGTGAACCATGTACCAAAACGCCACATTCTCATAATTGTTGGGGACCGAAATTCAGCTACCCGGGTCTAGGAACGATAAGACCCGCCACATGCTCAGGAAATAAGCCCCTGGAGAGCGCTGTGAAGACCACTTGCTCAACTTTGCTCATCTTAACCTATTGTGCGTAACTAATACACAATTCCAACATCCTAGGCAGCATCCTCTAACGTGATACTCCAACAATGGTTACACCTAAATCCACGTGGGTTACATCTTAATCCGATTCCGGTGGATCTCCTCAACTGGTGACATTTAAGCGTACAGAGTGGCGGAAAAGGGGAATAAAGGTGGTTAGGACCACGTTCTCCTGCGCGGCAAATTCAGACTCCGCTTGACAACGTGCCGAAAGACCCTTCCACCGGAAATTATCAACACTGTCCAACAAGAAAATACTGACTGATGTCGATCCCTATAGGCAGCAATAGATACAGAAATTGCTGACAGTACACCACGCCTCGTGTTTGCAGAAGATGAATCTGTCGACGCTGGATGGTCTATACTAAAAATCGTCTGTCCAACGCGCTGCAAAATCTACCCTGGGCTCTACCTCTCAGCCTTTGAAGGACTGGATCACTGGAGGTAGTGTCCGCTTGTCCGCTAAATTAAGAGAAGCACGCCTCACAAAATCCTCAGAATACCGTCACTTGAGATGTGCGACAACGCGCACTGTACGGAATGACCGCAGTTGCTACTAGTCTGTTATCGCAGCCAACATGTAAGCTGCATCAAAATCTGGCAATTCGGGTCATCTTTTTAACGTAGTTCGTTTAGCTTCAGGCAAGAGCTACAGAAAATAACAGAGGTTGCGCAATTTGTAATGCAAAATCATCCCGTTACGGGAGGAAAATATTCCTGGTGGGTAAAGTATTTTGGCAGCATTATAAACCGCCTAGTACACGCCACTACACCCATTTCAGCATTAATCTAGTCACGATATGACGCGGATTGCTCATCGCCATCTCCTCCAGGAATTGCAAACATCCTTCGTCATCTGGAGCCGTAGAAACCTCTTGAGCTAACGGGATTCCAGCGGAACTCTACAAATATTGTCTCCCAGCTCTTCTTGACCATTTGTACGAGCTATTCTGCTGGATATGGGAGACCGACATCTGTACTTCCTCCTGGAATACCTCTGTACTTTTGCCACTTGCAAAGAAAGGTGACCGAACTGTGTACATTAATTATCCCGGGATTAGTCTAATTGATGTGGTTGCCAAAAACTTTGCACGAATGTTACTTGCCCGCTTTGCGAACGTGAGTAACCTGAGAACTCGCCCCAACCAAGGTGGCTTTCGTCCCGACAGAGGCTTCACTAATTAAACCTTCACCCGACATCGGGTACTTGAACACTGCTACCAGTTCCAGCAGCGCAGGTTTGTGTGCATCACCGATTTTCGTGCTGCCTTTGGCTCAGTTAGCCGTGAGGCACCCTGGAGAGTCCTACTTGCCGATGGCGTGTCAGTTAAACTAGTTAACTTGATGAGATCATACTACCGTTACACCAAGTCTTGGATTTGGGTCTATGTAAAAGAAACAAAGGAATTCTACATCAATACTGCCCACTTTCTCCAGTGCTGTTCAACTTTGCAGTCGACTGGGTTATGCATCATGCCCTTGAGGGCTATCGTGGTGTTCAAGTTTGCCCAGACTTCTTGCTGTCGGACCTAGAAATTTATGAAGATATTACAATCCTTGTAGAAGACTATATATCAATACAGACATGGCTAGACCGGTTCCAGCAGTTAGCCTCTATGAGCGGCCTCTAAATTAACACCAGCAAGACGAAGTACTTCTCATCGTTAGCCACCCAGTTCGCCCCTTCGCTCTATTGAAATGGAAAAATCGTCGAGTCTGTTCCTGAGTTTAAATATCTTGGATCCATTATACTCCATGATAATCACGCTACATCCGAAATCCGGAATCCTATTGATAGTACCATAACAGCCTTCGTACAGCTGAACAACACAGTTTGGCAAAGAACAGAAATCAGTCTGAGAACGAAGATCAGGGTATTATCAGGAACAATTCATGCCATTTTACTCTACGGTTACGAAATATCGCCGCTGCGCTTCGAAGCCTCCAGGAAGCTGGATGTCTTCGAACATTGGCATCTTAAGGCTTATCTTGAACTCCCAGTGGCATGAGCGTATAATCAATGACGAAATCCATAAGCGCTGTTACGGTCTTCTGCAGCTCTAAGCCTTCATCCAACTCCGCAGACTAGTCATTTTGTCAAGTCATCCACAGACCAGTCACTGACTTCACTAGGGACGTGGTTTCACCTTCACCTTTCCAGGATTGGTGTCGTCACCGTGGTGGACAAGTGAAAACGTGTTTCCTCGCAATGAAATCGGATGTCTATCTTCTTGGACTCCATGTTGTGCATGTTGCTGCTAGCTGGAGGAATCATTGGGTCAGTATCTGCCTAGAGCTTGCCGCCCACTGTCGCACTTGGGCAGCTACAATACGCGACATTCACGAAAGCTGCTCATCCTGTCGCAAGAGCTAGACGCAGTAACGTAACGTAACTAAGTAAAATAATGAGTTACTTATTCGAGAACCCTTTCACTTTTAATTTTTACTCCAACCATTCTAAGGGACTAACAAGCACATGCTATTTTACCCGTACTAAGTCATAGTTTCTTGTTCCTTGAATTTGCGCGGAAATTAGTACTGATGTAATGCTCGCTTGCCCTCTCATCTTTTGGCACAGCGGTGCAGTTGTGCGGCCCTTCGATCTCTGTTTTCAGTGCCCCACAAAGCTCAGTGTCGGGGTAGTGCTCATTCATTGTGTTCGACCTACTTCACTGCTTTGAATTTCCTTATTTCCACCGGGGTCGGTAATATAGGCTAAGCCATAGTACCGAAGCCATAATGACCTCTGACATGGTTTGTATGGAGTTAAGAAGTTATAAAGGAAGGCCCTATGCCAATGTAAAGCAGCCACACGTAGGGAGATCAAGTTCGTCGTCAAAGTGGGGACATAATCCTTGAGAGTACACTTTGCAGTGAGTCTCTTAGGAGCGCTACGTCGAGATAATTGTTTAGGACC
Organism: Dicrocoelium dendriticum; assembly: GCA_944474145.2. Taxonomy (NCBI): domain Eukaryota; kingdom Metazoa; phylum Platyhelminthes; class Trematoda; order Plagiorchiida; family Dicrocoeliidae; genus Dicrocoelium; species Dicrocoelium dendriticum. The sequence continues at coordinate 58,169,698 of OX104068.1, forward strand.
ACGTCAGCTGCACAAAACTATTAGAAAGGACAAAACTGCCAGCTAAAGTCGGATGTTTGCGCAAATCGCTCTTGTCATTTTAACCCTTCGTTTTTCCCCACACCTGGTTAACTTCTCTCCGCAACTGGCGTGTAATATGTCATACAGACGTGACTGCCCTGATATGTTTGTGATGTATAAGAACATCAAAAATCTGTAGCATTCATGGTTGAATTAATACAAATGCCCATCGATTTGTTTCTACAATCCACATTAGTGCAAAACGGTGGAGGATATGCTGCTCTATCTGCTTATCTGAGTTTAGCAAATGGCTAAAAATTCACTGTTAATGGAACATAAGTGTCAAAGCTATTATAAAGCATCTGACCCTACAGCACCGATGTGGGAAGTACCATGTGACTGAGTGAAAGAAAAATCGTACTGATTGGGCAAATCAATTCTGGGAACACCAAATTAGTCGTCTGCCCTTGGAAAGCTAATTCCTAAATTCACAAGTCTTTCTTATCATCAAATTGCTTTATTTTAGTGCGTAGTTGACATAGTTTTAGTTGACAGTTTTTACTATGATCAACACATATATCTGGGTTGGTACCTCACTGCGGACAAGAGTCAGCAACAGCATTGCTACATTAAGGTCAATCCCGTATGTTCAAGATCTACACATGTTTGACCGTTACAGTTAAATGCTAATGTTGCAGGTGAACACACTACTGTGTTATCATACCAAGGTAGTACAGCCTGGAAGACTGTTGAGCTTTCCTTAATTTGACGTAACACATTAATGTGGGTCATAGTGAAATTCATCGCTGCGCATGGGATATCTATCCATTTGCATTTTATCAACATTTTAATTTCCAGCTCTAAACTTCTGCATACCGCAACAGGTGAAGCGCCGTGAGAAATTATTGAGGTTGCTTGGTGTTATTGCTTTGTGATCTCTTTTCTGCATTTAGTACCTAACAAGTACAGAAGCCACCTACATAGATTTAGATAAACGGTCACCAGAGTAAAGCCCTCTAACGATACCCGATTTTGCTTTGGAAAAAAGTGTTCAACATGAGAAACTGTAATATGATTTATATTTGATACCACATGTTATCTTGCCCGTAACCTTATACCGCTCGAACACTAGCATGAGCTAGCTCATGGTTGTTAACTGTAATACGGTACTGGGTTATCATTTTTGACCCCACATAGTTAAAACCACGATATGATTGATCATACAGGAAACCCATTTAAAAACTGATACCAGTTATGGAGTTTTCCTTGTATATTCTCTCAGAGTTGACATTTTGGCTTACAGCTTTGTGCTTAATGAGTACGCGGTCCAGGTTAAGAAATTTTCAGTGTAAAACGCAGTATAAAACGTTTGCTGACCTCTGATCTAGCTTAACCTACACGCCTTTGCAAAACATTGCCAATGAAGCAAATCTGAACAACGGAGCTTAGTGGCACAATATGCTTTTATGGCTTGTTGATCATGGATGGTTAGACCAGCTTTTTGCGACCGATCAACTTGAAGGCGATCATATAGTTTAAATGTATTCAGTGTTAATTTGTTGGCGATAGTCAAGGTTTCAAGAAGCAGCACTCAAATAGTAAGTTCCGTGTACGCAATAGGTGGATGGATATTTCAAACTTTAAAAAGCTGTGTTAAGTTTGTAAGTTGAAAACGCCTGTTAAACTAACTGGTGCGACCATGCTATTTGATAATCAGTAGGTTAAAGCTGACATATACTGGTCACGTCCTAGCTCATAAAGTCCATGTATCACGTGAATGAATGTAGCAACTTCACTGGCACTACCCTCATCTGTCACACTGGCAATTCGAATATACAGTAAAACCTAGTAAGTTGTCCATTCAAAGAACCTGACCAAAGTGATCATCCTAGATAGGTGGTTAACATGGGATGTACTCTGCCAAAACTTAGCCTAAACTACTATTTATTATTAAGAAGTATAGTATGGAATTTATTTTCCCCTAAACCCGTTTCGAGCACCAGTGGCGATGTCCAACGCAGTTCAAAAAGGCAGTTATAAGAAAACGAAACTCAGTGTGCATTTTACAAGTTTAATCATTTCTCAAGAAAAATGCCATCTTAATCTGTTTTTCTCTTACCACAAAGATGAGTATTTAAGCACCCTCAGCACAAGCTTCACTGCTTTGCCTGCTCAGACATTGCTTCATAACAAATGATTTCAGTATTATTATAAAATGCTCAACATTGGTCTGTTTTTGGGATACTATGATTTCCATGTCATTTTGACTAAGTTCTTCCTCGCAATCAAGTGTTTTTTGTTTGCTCCCATAGGAATGTACCGCAGTTAGCCTCTCTGGAAATAGCATATAAGTCTAGTACAGTGAAGATAACCAAGTCACCATCCATTTCAACGAATGTTTAAAGCATTTTCCCTCAAAAACGGTAATAGGTGATGGAATGTTTATTAAGCCAACGGCGTCCTGCTTGAGAGATTGAATGAATCCAGCTTTCGTGACGCACTTTGGTATTGTTTCTGGCTGTATTTTTTTCTAAGCATAAGTTGTCCTAAACACAGCAGTCCGAGAATTAAATATATCAGTAGATGAAGTTCTTACCGCATGCAGATCACTGGGATATATTTTTTTCTATAACCCGTTGCATGACCTGGGCTTTGTATTACCTTTTAGATATTCTGATGACTTGGTTCAAAGTTTGCATTATTGAGCTCATATTTCATCAAAATCTGGAATCATCTGCAGGGAGATTGAAGCATTCGCTGCCCTCATTTGTTTGAACGAACGCAACTTAGATGCAATGAATTCACCGCGTGGTTTCCGCATCTTCTGCCGTAGATCTGCTCTTTCATTATCGTATATTTACAAATGCTCATGTTTATGTTATTGCATATTCCTAATGGTTGTCTTGCTAACACAGAAATGCTCTGCCGTCCCCCTTTGGCTGCTGATTTCCAAAAATGTAGCGGATGATTCTTCACGTTCAAAGTTCCCTATATGATGTCATGTTGTTCTGATAAGCAAAATAGCCGATGACGATTTGTTTAAAGGAATGAGAGAACCCAAGATCTAGTGTGCTATGAAAAGATACTCAATTACGTACAACAACAAACCATCATCGTTTGCGCTCTCAGACCTTCAACAAATTGTTCTGAATAACGTTTAACGATCAAAGGTGTTAAAATCTGATGTCATTAGGATCAACGAGGCTGATCAGCAGATGTTAAATGGGTTAACTTAGATTACTGATTACTGCTTACTGGTTGGAAGCAGCAAGTAGAGTTTGCACTGTGAAGCTGCGTCTAATATCATTCAGGGACAAAGCACCTTTACGTTGTGTTTCGCTCAATACATTTTGCCACGGCAAAATGTTTATCCGGGGACTTCTTAAATTCCGACCCGGACTTTACTTCAATTACGTGCTGCGGCAGGCCGATCCATATATTCACTACTCTGTGTTCGAAGCAGAGTTGGTGAGCGACCCACTTCGAATCCGATACGACAAGCTTGTATCTGTGTCCTCTTGTTCTGCTTGGTGTGCGCAGATTAAGAAGTGGTCTCAACATGGGGCAATGTCCCAGATGTAATATCCGGTGCATCATGATGAGGTCAACCTTCAGTCGACGATACGCTAGGGTGTAAAGCCGTAGTTTTACAACGGTCTTGCATAAAAAATAATCAATTTGTTCACGGTTGTTACAATGGATCCAAAACAGGTACTAGAGTAATTGGCAGGATTAGGGCATTAAAGGAATTGAAAAACCAGGAACAATAACGTATGCAGATTTAAACAGATGTCCAGTTAAAGTAATACGGCCACTCGTGGAACCAACCCCAGGTGACCTGCTTCCATACAAGATATTCCCTCGAAAGGTTTGGCCCGAACTTCCATGCAATACCTGGCCGCGTGCCGGTGTGGCATAGTAGCATATGAGCCATCACTTGTTTATCATATGTTCTGTTCTTTTTAGGGCTGTTTTTATACATGTATTATGGGCGATGAAGCCTCATCCTAGTCCGTCATGCGGATCATTCAATTATGGCACTTTTTATACGCCAGCCAATTTGTGGCAATGTGCCTTGCATAGGTAAAGTCTTTTATAGCCTGGAAGCTCTAATCCGTCACCAAAGGAGATCTGCCCAGTCGTGGCCAACAATGAGATAAGGAAGAATGTACGGCACCCCACCTAAATTGGGAATCATCCTGGTGGCTACATGCTGCACTCGCTCAATCTTCTCTACTTTGCCCCGGATGATAAGACAATACGCGGGAGAGCCATACTGTAGGATTGGTCGTATTATTGCGAAGAAGTGGCGAGTGATAATATCTTCGGACCAAGTGTTGAAGCTGCGCCTGAGCGTCCAAAGCGTACGAAGACTGCTTTCTTGTTGTCGTAGCGTGAGAATACGGTCGCGCACGAAAGGCGCGGGATGCAAAGGTTGACAAGCCGCCGTGTAGGTTCGACAGCGCTCAAACTTACCCAGCCTCCCGAATTGCTACTTGACCGGGTTGATCGGAAGGTTGACATCTGCAGACCACGTGGAGAGGCGGTCGAGATCCTGCTGAAGCAGGTCACGATCATTTCCTTTTACCAAATGCATGTATGGTTGGAATAATGAGCAGTACAGACACGTACCAAACTGACACGAATGCTCCGACATTATAACAAACAAATGAATCGACAATGGTTTGGGGACAACGATCAAGTACTGCACACCCAGTATGTGTCAGTATTTGTGTTGTTATAGTGAATGTGTTTAGTAGATCTGGCACCTCGCAAATAAACAACATACACACGTGTGCTTCCTCGGATGTTGCAAGGACACACATCGGAAAAATCCAAGGTCGAGTGTCCCAAGGACAACAGATGTTTTGCCGAGATGGGATTGATACATGTCTTATTGTTTAAGACGAGTGGCGATGTATCATAGAGGGGATAGTCAAAAGTGCAGTTTGTGCGTGGTATCGGAGGGACGCTGCATACTCACCGAGGTCGTATTTATCAATTTTGTCTTGGTAAGGTTGTGTCATTTGTTGTACGTCATACAGCGATATATAACACGTGGATAGTAGAGTCCAGGCAGATGACTAGATCGGGCTCGATGCAAGTCGTTCGCTTGGGAATGCCTCGTTCTGGGATGACTGTAGCTCCCGACAGCGTAGAATCGTAGCAACTTGTTTGGCGATACAATTGTGTCGTTTGCAGCGTGCATCATGAGCTAAGCTGTAAGACTGGAGCCTAGAAGAGATTGCTTCGCGTTACCCACGTGAACCGCGGCAGTTGAGATCGAATAGGGAACGCGGTGTTCTGCTTCTGGCGCGTCTGCCCTTTGTAGGAAGGCCGGCTGCGAGTAGTACAATTGCCCTGGTAAATAACCGCGGAATGATCCGTACAGGTTGCCGGAGCCATCTATGAGCAGTTGGAAGCGTTAAAGCTTGACGGATAGGGGATCTGTCAAGAGTAGTAAGCAACTGAGTCTTCCATGCCTCATTGCCTGAGGCATTACTGGTCACAGTTAGTCCACCTACAATGAGTAGCGAATTAGCTAGCCGCAGAGAAATACGGGTCACAAATAGCACAGCTTAAAAGGGGATTCAGTTTGAAAAGGTGCCGCTCCAATCTAAGTTTCCTAAGTAATGGCAACATAGTTGAGAGATTAGGCATGTCTAATGATGTTTGGAAAAAGCGACGGCTGTATCCTTGGATAATCCCAACTACTTTCGAACGTTAGCCCTGATTAATTGTTCAATTGTTTTGAGTGCGCATCGATGTATTACTTCTAGCCAGAAGCTGTGGATGTGTCGTGGGATGAGGTAGGTCCTGATGATTTCAACCCGTTTGTGTGCTTTTAATAGTGATTGCGAAGGTTCCTTGAGTTGCTGATGCAGCTCATTGGGGGAGTGAGGAGGTAGCTTGCCTTGTCAGTTAACAGTTAAATCCAGGAACAAAAGTAAATCCGTTGGTCGGACTGATGATTATTTCACCGATCCTGTTTGATGGATACGGGTGTCCATTAAAGTTTTCTGCCTGGATCTATCGTGGACGATATTTCCAGTCTGTTTTCATCTGCAAGATGGAAACGCCAATAAGCTGGAATTCGTTGTTAAAGATTAGCAGCCGATCCTGTATGTAATCTTTGTTTTTCGCCACCATGATCACCTCGTCCGCATAGGTAACCTAATCACCCGGGCCTGCGGTAGACGTCCAAGAACAGGAGGATGGTTTTGAAGAGCTTCGTCGAGTGTCAAAATGAAAATTGTGGTTGCACTTGTGTCCCCTTGTCTAACGCCTCGCTCTGGGTGAATTCGCAACTCCCGAAACGTAAAGATCGCAGACGGATATAAGGAACACAGGTGAGCAATAAAATTTAGGAGTAGATCTCATTAGGAAGTAATGTGAGATGGAATCACATGCCCTTGAAATGTCCGCATAGGCGAAAGAAATGGGGGAGACGTCGGAGTGAGAGCAGCGTAGCATGAAATGAAGGATAGATGGGCCTAGAAACATCCGTCTTACCTGAAAAACCCCATCGAAGGTATTGGGTGGGAAGGAGGAACTCCAGCACTCACAGAGAATTCGATGCAATAGTAAAAACAGAAGGCACACATATAGCCCCTCAAACTCCTGATTGTGACCAATACCTTTCATGGGAGATGTTTCAAAGTATCCTCGATGAGTGCCTGTGGAGACACACCGTTCGAGGTAAACACAAACGCACATGGACATTGTGGGGAGGGTCAGAAGCAGGTACGCACATACACAGACTGAGAACATGTGGTATGGTTTGACGTATGCAAAGCCGTCAACCGCATTGGCTGTAGATCAGAAGAAGTATCCTTATTGCGAAATCTCTCTACACATATTTTGCCTGAACAAATGGTGTGCGGCCATGGCACAGTAAACATTTACATGGTCAACTTAAAGAGGCCAAAATGGTAGTGTCTGCTATGGCCCAACTGGTCAACATGTAACACACATAGGTAGTCAACATACCGAAGTCTGATTCCATAAGTTTTATATAATGCGTGCTCAATCCATGAAAAAGCTTTCAACTTATGGTGGTGGTCGACTTGGGAGGTTTGACTGTAATTGTTTCACTCTAAAGTACGTAAAATACGGATACCTCGGATGCCTTCTTCATTGGTTATGTATTTTTCATGGAGCTTGGCAATCTGTATCAGTATTCCAAATGCCATCACCGCGAATAATGGTGAAAGTTTTGCAGTTAACCTGTCTAACTCGGCATATATCGCAATAATTATGTAAGGGATCAATCGAGGGATGTGCGGTTAAAGCAAACTATGGATATTGTAGCAAGGGAATCCCGTTCAAATAGTTTATCTGACTGATTGTTTCCACTGCACTTTCCCCAGCAGTCAAGTAACAAATTATTTTTCTAAATGCAAATATACGACAGAACTAGCATTCCTGTTAGCTTTGCATGCACCACGTAATGAAGTCGAAGATATGTATTGTACAACACTATATAAACGAGATTATATAACAGGGGTCTGAAATCTTCTTGATCATTTCGAAATGCTTCGTATCATAATCATCTGAAAGTATTTTAGGCGAGATTTTAAAGATATAGAATAAAAATATATTGTATTGCTATTACCGGTTGCGACACATCTGTTTGGTTCCACGGCAACTGCTTATAAATCACATTCTGGGATCTGTAACTCGCAATGTTTTGATAGTATTCAAAGACAATCGACAAACTTCACTCAGTTTAACGAATAACCGTTACTAACCATCGGCGTGTGCAGTTGTACTACATCATTTTAATGGTAGCTTTCACTATTACCTCACACAACGGGTACATAGCAAATATTCGTTATTGTCACGCCCAAAGTATTGTCAGAAGACGACACTGGAATAAAGCTTAGCTCTACCAACTCCATTCACCTTGTTTATAGTAACAGTGCCAATATATTAAATAATTCAACCAATAAATCATGAGAAAATGCTGCAATAATAGAATACTACTCAGTAAAACAGGACACAGTCTAGTAAAATTAATCAAAACTTTATGTACTGGTTGTGTACACAAGTGATTCAGTACATAAATATTTTTAACAGTAAGAATTTTAGGTTGCAACTGCTCTCAGACACCAGCCATATATTCCTTTCTAACTGGATATAAATATTGCTATTAAACACGCATTACCACATCATCATATGCGAACAGCGCCAAAGTGCACTGAAAAACTTCGACGCTATACTATCGCTATTACCTATATGCAAACTAGCTTATCAATACATGTCTACCTAGCTTCCTCTGCTGGATCAACCGTTTCATAGAAAAAGCCAACCTGTTGCTATGGGTGATCCAAATATTTAACCCTATTTCGTATACCATGGTGATGTCGTATGTTGTTGTACCATAACAAATACGAATCTCGGTTAAATTACTGAGAAAACTTTATGCTTTCCGATGCAAGCCGGTGGGGAGCTAAGAGATTAACAAACTGTTTACAAGCTAGAATTTTGATTAAGCGCCTTTGTAGCATTTTTGAGTCTGCCCCCAGTCGTTTTTAAATTGAACCGTCAACGTTGGCTTAGGGCCATTCCAGTTGGTGTGTAGTGTGCTTAGTGTCAGCAAATGTAGGGAAAGTCCTTATTGTGCCATCAGAGGTTTTTGATGATATCCCGGTTTTGAGCTGCGTACTAAATTTACACACTTCACCTGGTTGTTTACTGATATCTTGTATACTTCTGGCCGGTGTCTCTGGCCTTCTGACATTAATAGGATAAAGGCATATCCGCTTTATCTGCCCTCGGTTGGGATTGTATTGTTGCTTCCATCCTTGGCGTACGCACCCATTGTGATTAGGTAGTGTTGGTAACCTTGATGTCGAAGTGGCGATCACCTTTTCAAAAAGTGTAATTCCCAGATGGAGTGCCAGTTAGCTCAGTATTCGGTTGTAGTTTCTATTTCATTTAAATACTGAACATCGGTGAAACATTGTGGTTAGTGATGTGTTTCCTTCATGGTCGCGCTGTTTGCGTTAGGTTTATTGATCATCTCTAGAAGCGTGAATACTGCTTAGGGACAAGTGCCTGACGATTAACATTCTCCTGCATCCCCTCTTGATTACGGAGCTAGGTGGGCGTTGGGGTTTATCGTAATTTAACGATCTGGATGCCTTGACCTTGCTCAGCATGCACGCCAGTTTTGTCTAGCTCCAACTTATTTGACACATGGTGTCCACTGTTTTCGCTGATGTAACATCATATTTTGCTCGAGTTTTCATCCAATTCAGGATGGCTAAAATATACAATGATAAGTAGATAATGCTATTGTCAACCGCTCTTTTAAATATACGACCGTTTTGTAGATATAGTTGTTGGAGTGAAGGAACTCATTCATGGAACCGATGTGGTATTTGTGGTAATAACTAACTACTCTCAGTGTTGCCTTTGAAGTATCCATCGTATGGTTGTACTGTGATGCATAACCTTTATTGTGACCTCGGTTCACTCTGAAGTGGACCTGGGCTAATCCGATCACAAGGACACAGTTTTGTGTTGCTCCCTCCAACATTGACACCGCATAACAGATTTCGTCCTCCTTTTGACTCAGCAGATGGAGACAGCCTGAGCTGGGGTGCAACTCGGAGCCTAGTTGTTAAAGGCGGACGCCTTGACCATGGATGTCAGTGTTGGGAGGATTAACAGCAAAACACCTCTAATTTCGAATCGGTCCTCATGATCAGCATGACTGCGGTGCACGTCAAAGTGGACCGATAGCCCAGAAAAGGTTTAGTGTCACAATCCAACCATACGGCGTGTATTACAAATGCAACTTTGTATTCCTTACAGCTGGGGCAATCGTTGATCCGGAATCTTAGAGGCATGGTGATCAAGGTGTCAGCTTTTAACCACTAGGCCACGAGTACCACCTCAGGTCTGGCTATCACTATGCGATGAGGTTAAACGAAGGCGAAGTCGTTTATGGGATGACAATTCTGGAAGAATCAACAACGAAACACCTCAAATTAACGACTTTTACTTTGTCAGCTATAGATGAAGTGCTTAACGGTAACTCTCTCATCTCGGTAGCGTAAACGTAATCGTATCCTTTCGTCCACCAGCTGTTTTGGATTTACCGAGGTGCTTTCTTTAAGTATCTAATGCAAACACCCAATTACGAACAGCCTATCCTAACCTCATTGGATTCTGCAAATTTATGGTACCTAACAATGCATTAATTCCATTTTTGCAATGATTTCTCTGTTTTTAAATTGGTATTGGTGTTGGGTAGCAAATTTTGGGCTCCGATCAATGTTGGTCTAGCTGGACTCTTCTCAAGGTGGTAGTCTGCTCTGAAAGCATTGAATATCAGTCGCGTTACGGCTTTACTATTTTCGTACATTTGAATAGTAGAACAACCATGTAATGTGCAAAGTACCGAGCGATATCAATCTTATTATTTTGTCTTCTTACTTCGCATTGTGTCAGGTGTGAGTATGTGGGATGGAACTGTATGCAACCGTTACAGCTTTTCAATCTAATTAGTACAAGCGTGGCAAAAGTTGCTCATTTGAACTCCAAGCTTGAAACCTTGTAACAATAGGGTGCGTTGCCATGCGAAGTAGCATCGCTAATGCACTGCTATGCAGAGTTCAATCTTGCAAGACCACACAATGCTTAGCAGCCCGATGACAATGCCACCAAACACTGGCCAAACGCACGCAAGCAAATTTTTAAGCCCGGCGAACAACTGCGCAAATTAGCAATAAACCAGAACCATCGATGTTTCAAAAAGTGTTAAAGCATAAAACAGCTTGCCACAACGCAAGTTGTGATTAGATTTTGGTATTGTGCTATTTATTTTCGAAGGGGCAGCGGTGGATTACTTTCGTTAACCATTAGTTTCAGCGACTAACAGAAACGGTGTAATTGCCCCTTTTCTACCTATCACTTTCGGTGCAATTAACCAGATAAATCAGTTGCATGACGCTGTGCTATAATCAGGCCGAAAGTCAAACACATAATGTAGACGCGCCAACTCCTGCAAAACAAGAATGTAGAAGGAAGAGCAGAAGGTAAGTAAAATTGTAAAACGTGTGATCAAAACGGAAATGCATGTACTTAGCTGCATAACAGGCGCACAGTAAAATTGTCAGCTCACACATAATTAATGGGCTCAGTTAAACCTTGACAAAAGTAGTAAATGTTAGGCCCTTCGCTTTATCCTAGCTTTACACCACAGCGAATTACCAACAAAAAGAATATAAGCAATAAAATTAACGGTTAGCCTAAATGAACCAGTAAAATGTCGAATGCGTCACATCCGGGCCGTTCGATTTTTGTGCCACTGATTAGCTTGTAACAGATGGTACTCGTGCTTATTTCCTATCCAGTTGCTTACTCTATAAATTTAGGCTGCATTGTGGATAACAAATAAATATGTGGCTGTTGCATAGTGTTGGATAAGACAGTACGGCGATTGGAAACGTAGGTTTTTCTATAGCACGGAACAATTGCAGCGAGTAAGCAAATGACGGTTTCGCAGTAGTGCAATTATTGTGAGGCTGATAGCTGCAACAGTACGCTACATTTACTGCACGCAGTGTCAGATTGTTGTGAATGAATAATAGCTAAAATTCCTTAAAGGTGCCGCACCTTGCGAATGTTTTTACATTCAATCAAAAAATGGTATTATATGCGGGAATTTGCGCAAATATCTACCGGAAATGATTGAGCCAGAAAAACGATGCCGTAAAATGACTGATAATGTGATTCTTAATACCTAGAACAGGGTGAAATGAGTGCAAGCACAGCAGTGCTTGCAAACTTGTGAGAGATAAATGCGCAAAGATGGTCCAACATCAACGACTGCGTGGTATTTTCTGTGAAGTTGTCTAAACCCTATGCATGCACAGTAACAATTAATGGGAAGGCGATAACCAAATCGTCATCGGAATTGCATAGACCTGTGTAAAACGTAGGTACTATATATATAACCTTTATAGTTTAAGAATACGACCGATAGTGTGTTGTTGTATACCATCTGAAATCACCTGTTAAGTTGGTAACAAACCAAACGCATTGAGTAAGGAATAAACTACGGAGAATTTTGTAACTTAAAACCCAGAACTGACCGTGTAATTGGCCAGATGATTCAAATAGTTTTGTTCATCCAGTGGAAGAGTTCTCTAGAATAAAATTATAAAACTTCGCTGGTTTGCATCACACGGTAAAAAGTCGGTCCTTCAGGGACAAAATGTATATTCTGCAAACAAAAAGACCAGGCGAAAACGCAGGTAGAGGGCGGGTGAAACATATCGGTATATACAGCTAGTTGGATCCATAATTAACGACCTTTGTGAATGCATGACATTTTTCCTTTTATTCAGTCAAACAAACTCACTCCAATGCGTCCAACTGTTGGCCAATCAGCGTGCATGCGAGAAACGTGTGAACGTCCTATCAGCTGCCGCCTATCCTTGCGGCAGCCTAACGGCTTTCTTGCTGGGCTGGCACCGCACGTTCGTTCGAGTGTATACTCCCATCACATCCTCCCTCTTTTCATGTTCTTGCTGCTGTACTTTGCTAAATAGTCCATACACTTTAACACTGCGCGTCCTCTTTGTTGGATCTACCGATGTCGCCTCATTGCTGCACGCAGTATAACGCTGTCTCCCTGATTCATGCTGTCGCCTCGGAAATCTCCTCAGCTGTACTCGGTTTCTTCTCAGCTTCTTCCCTCCAACATTTACTCCGTATGACTTTTCGCCAACTTTCGCAGCCACGACGCCTTTTCTCCACCGCTCCTGTCCATCGAAAATTGGTTCAACCCATACTTCTTCCCCCACGGTCAGCTCAGGTAATTCCCGTGCGCCGTTGTCGTAGTACCGTTTCTGAGGAGCTATTCACTTTCGAACTATACTGTACTTTCTCAAGTTGTGTCGTGACAGGGAGCCGAAGTGTTGCGGATGCAGGCATCACAGTTATGGTCCTTCGACTGGATAGGCGCTGCACTGGGCTCAGACCGATATCCGTTGAAGGAGTCTTGCGACTCTACAGTAGCATGAGGTATGGGTCCTCCCGAGTATCTCTAGCCTTCGCTAATAGTCGCTTGGCTTGCTTCACTGCCGACTCTGCCTTCCCATTTGATTGACTGTGATAGGTACTGGTTTGCCGGTGTGCGAATTCCCATTTGGTTGCAAAAGCCTGGAATGCACTGCTGCTGAACTGGTGACCGTTGTCCGAGACTAGCTCCTCCGGTATCCCGTGCCGTGCGAATTGACATCTGAGGTTGTTGATTACTGCCTCCGTGGTCGTGATGGTGAGTAAATCAATTTCAAAGTAATCACTATAGTAGTCCACCTTGAGTAAGTAATCCTTTCCGTTGTCATAGAATAGATCCATCGCTACCGTTTGCATCATCGGGTCCTTCGTTTGCCGAATGTCATGTGAACGGCAGGCCTCACAGTTAGACACATGATCCTTGATCTGACTTGTCATTCCTGGCCAGAACATCAGTTCTCTTGCTCGATTAATGGTGTAGTTTGCACCCAGGTGAGCGCGATGGACATGCTCCACCATCTCCTTTCGGAGAGAAGAAGGGATTAGGATTCGACTTCCCTTGAACAACAGACCGTCACAGACAGTGAGTTCGTCCCGAAAATTGAAGTAGGGTGTTAATTCCTTCGGGAGCTGCTTCTTTGTTGCTGGTCACCCATTGAGGATGACGCCTCGCAAAGCTGCAAAAGTTTGGTCTTCCTCCGTGAAACGCCTTATGTCTTTCAAACGGTTTTCTGTCACTGCCAGATGCTGCACCATGCTAACTGTCTCGATCACTTCTAGATGATGTTCGGCCACTGGCGGATGTGCTCTCGACAGGGTGTCCGCAATGAACATCTGTGTGCCAGGTGTGTACACAATGTCAATGTCATACTTTTGGAGCCGGATAAGCATACGCTGCAGACGGCGAGGAACGTTATTCAGTGGTTTAGTGGCTACCAACACCAGCGGCTTATGATCAGTGTACACGGTTGTCTTTCTTCCAAAAGTATAATCATTGAAACGCTTCATGGCATAGACCACTGCCAGCATCTCTTTCTCGATCTGTGCGTACCGCTTCTCGGTCTCTGTGAGTGCTCGACTGCGGAAAGCCAAAGGTCTTCGGTTCTGCAACAGAACAGCACCTATTCCACTCTGGCTACTATCACACTGTACCTCCAATGGTTGTGCTGGATCGTAATATCCGAGTACGGGCGCATTACTGATAAGGTTCTTAATGGTTGCGAAAGCCAAATCCTGTTCCTTCCCCCAGCTCCAATTTACTCCTCTGTGAGTTAACTGCCTAATCGGAGTCATGACATCAGCGAGTCCTGGTAGGAACCGGCTTAAAGAGTTCACCATACCGTTTAGGCGATGGACTGCCTTCACATCGTTAGGGGACGGCATCTCTTGTATCGCCTTAATTTTCCCTGGGTCAACTCTGATTCCGTCGGATGTTAACACATGCCCATGGAAAATCACCTCCTCTTTCCGCAGCTCTAATTTCTCGCGTTTTAGCTTGATGTTCTTTTTCACGCAACGCCTCAGGAACCGGTGTAGCTTAGTGTCATGCACTTCTTCGGTAGAACCGTAAATCAGAACGTCATCTGCCACACAGGTTACGCCATCTAAATCATCTATTGCTTGCACCAAACGGTTTTGGAAAATTTCGCTAGACACCTTCAGGCCAAACGGTAATCGCAGCCAACGATAACGTCCGAACGGTGTAGCAAATGTGGTGAGGAAACTGGATTCGTCGTCTAGAACAACGTGCCAGAATGCGGAAGAAAGGTCTACTTTCGTGAAAAACTTAGCTTTTGGCAAACGTGGTAAAACATCTTCTAACGTCGGCAGCGCATAATGTTCTCTACGCAGGGCCTCATTCAGTGGCTTCGGGTCTATACATACGCGTAGTTCGCCATTTTTCTTCGTAATGATTGCGACCTGGCTAACCCTGTCTGTTGGCTCATCAACCTTTGCAATCACACCCTGCATAACCAGCTTGTTCAATTCCGCGGAAAATCGCTCACGTAGCGCAAATGGGACTCTCCTAGCAGGTAACGCAATCGGGCGTACCAAACGATCTAACGACAGGTGAGCGGTACCCTCAAATTCCCGTAAACCCAAACAAAACACAGACGGATACAGGTCACTAACATCGGCTTCACTCTGACATGCGCACACGAAACGATCATGGTCAAAAATGACAAAGCCAAGAGATAAAATCGAATCAATGCCGAGAATCGGCGTGAGATCATCATTCACGATCACGAACTGCAGACGATGCGAAACACCGTCTCTCGGATTGACCACTTCAATTGTCGCTGAGTCCTTTGGCTTGAGTCTGGAACCACTCCACATGTGCAAATAATCCTGATCCGATTGAATTTGCACGCCGCGGCAGTGCTTTCTGGGCAAAATATTGATCGTCGCGCCTGTGTGTAACTGGAATCGCACAGACCGTCCCTCGATCAGAAGACTTGCATAGACACACTTTTGCTACGCTTTCCGAGACACGTTACCAATCGATTGTTCGGTGTTTTCTTTTGATTTGTCTAGAACTAGTGCACTGACATCTGTCGACTGACAGCAGCGGACGAAGTGATTGCGCTTCCCACATTTGACACAAATGCGGCCCCACGCCGGATACTGTTCGCGGTTCCTCGGATGTCGTGTTGCACAGAAGTTGCAGGGCTTCTGTCGCACGGTCGTGGCCCTCGTAGTTTTGCTGCTGGAAACGGCGCACAACTCTGAATCACCTGTGATTGTCATCTGCTGGAACTAATAGGCAGTGGAGGACTCACTGGTACAGATGTCGATACATTGCTGCAGAGATAGGTTGCGCTTTCGTAATAGTCGCTACGTCAAACCTTCGTCATTGATCCCAAGAACAATGCGGTCTCGTATGAGACTGTCCGCCATGCATTTACAGAAACTGCAGGATCGGGCTAAAATATTTAGCTCAGTGATGTACGTGTCAACGAATTCACCTGGCCGCCTGTTCCGCGAAAAGAAGAGGTAGCGTTAAAATATCTCGTTTGTTTGGCCTTCGCAGTATTCACTGAACTTCTCAAGGACTGTCTCCAGATTGTTGGAATCCTCGCTCTTGTCGTAACACAATGTCTCTAGCAGGCGGCGCGCGTCATCTCTTGTTGCGTGTCGAAACATGGCCAAGCGGTTGTTTGTCCAGAAACGATAAAGTGCAGAAATCCATCCATTTGCTCTTCCACAAACGCCAGTTGCTTGCCAAACTGCGTTCATCCATGTTCAGCGGGGCAGGCATTTGAATAGCCGGTGCAGCTCCAATCATCGTCTGGGTGGTAGTAATGTTCTTCTCCTTCTCTGACACCATGTAAAAAGTCGGTCCTTCAGGGACAAAACGTATATTCTGCACACAAAAACCAGGCGAAAACGCAGGCAGAGGGCGAGTGAAACATATCGGTATATACAGCTAGTTGAATCCATAATTAATGACCCTTGTGAATGCATGACATTTTTCCTTTTATTCAGTCAAACAAACTCACTCCAATGCGTCCAACTGTTGGCCAATCAGCGTGCATGCGAGAAACGTGTGAACGTCCTATCAGCTGCCGCCTTTCCTTGCGGCAGCCTAAAGGCTTCCTTGCTGGGCTGGCACCGCACGTTCGTTCGAGTGTATACTCTCATCACACACACAACGTGTACTTTTCAAGCTCGGCGCTTCCTTTTAAGTATGTTCACTCAATTTAAAATGACAGTTCCTTCGTCCTGGTCTTAATCATTTTGACCGTGCGGTTATCCTTCTCCAAGTCCCAATTCTTTTCTAGCGCTTTTACAGAAACCGACCTAATTTGCCTCTCCTGCAATTGTCGGACGCACACTGGTATTTGCCAATCTAATTTTAGCGTTCCGCTTAACAATTTGGCCGCGTACTATTGCATTTAAAGTGGCGAATTATGATGGGTACTCCGACGCATTTCTTTAAGACCAAATAGTTAAATAGTAGGGTTCAGAACAGTATTCTCGATGACATATTTGTTCTACAAATCTGCATGTATGCAGGATACAGCTCCCCATTTCGATACCCATGATCGGTGGCAACTTACCAAATTACGGTTTGCTATTCATTCAAATAATTTGCGCTTCTATATGTCACTTCAGTTTTGTCCAGGTAAAGAAAAGGTGGATTCATCCGATAACATCCGAAGGTCCCTGATTCATGTCACATTACTGAACCACTTGATAGACGATTGCAGACGAGTAGGAAATGGACCATAGAGTGCAGTGCTTCGAACGGGCAAAACGAATCATGTAGCTGATTAAAATGGTCTCATTTTCCTGCGGCTTTTATGGCTAGATATATACCGGCGGTTAATGTGTTGTGTGAAGCTCTGTGAATAAATGCACACATTTGCACTTGTGCCCGTTTACTGTCAGCAAAACATTATCGGCTCTAGCTTAGAGTAGACTTCGCGAACCGTTGTGAAATATACTAGTATTTTGGTAGATTTGGCTGCGCTACTTTAAATTGTAATTTATGCCTTATTTCCAACTTGTTGATTATCCATGAAATTATTGTTCTTGGTTGAAAAGAAAACAGACTAAACAACTTTAAATATGGAATAACTGGACTTTGCTTTGAAAAAGGAACTGAATGCAGGTGAGAAATCTGATAGTGATAAGGACTTGTTTGAAATATTTCTTCTACTTTTTGTATGTTCAAAAATCTAAGGGAGGAATATTGGATTATATTGTTTAATAGCCTTAACATAAGTCACACTTTCAAATGTATTATGAATGTTTTGTAAGTCGTCTATACTTACTAGAGTACTTTTTTACTGTGTGTTGAAAGTTACCTCCATTCCCGGCAATCATGCGAAGTCAATCAAATTGTAGGTTTACCCGAAAGTTTTAATACAAGTTAGGTCAATCCGAGTGGATTTACGAAGAGTTTACTCTATAGTTGGTAAACAATTCAAGGCGGATGGGCAAGAGATAACCGCTGGTTCACCGCTGTGCAACCAGGTCACCTCTCCAGCGCGTTTCAGAACAGGAAGCAGCCTGGCCATCATGGACCTCAATTGTACCAACGAGGAAATGATGATCGAATTATTAACAACGTGCACTCCTTTGGGCCTCAGCGATAATGCGACACTAGTGTTCCAATAATTGGGTTATGCAACGTCTCCTAAATAGCGTACAGAGGACTCTTACGTCATAATCAAGTTTGATAACCTATCCGAGCTCATTGCTACAATAAACTGCTCTTTCCTAGCCGAATTCTCCCCTGAAGTGACCTGAGGGAATTTTTCTACAGATTCAACAGGCTCACTGCTCGTCCCGTTACTCTTTTTAGTCTATATCAACGACCTCCCTGCCAACATTCAATCACCTATGCAAATATTCGCCGACGATGCTAAGATGTGGCGAGCTATTCAGTCAACATCTAACCCTGTCTATCTGCAGGATGACCTGAACCGGATTCACGAATGGGCAGTAAACAACCAACTACACCTGAACCCCGAAAAGTGTCACCTGTTGTCGCTGCACAGTAACTGCAGCAACACATATCACCTGGGGCAGCGCGTTATAAAACAGGTGAGCAACGAAAGAGACTTAGGGGTCATCGTGCAAGAAGGTCTGGGTAATTCGCTCCAATGTTCAAAGGCAGCTAACATAGCGAACTTAAACTTGAGGCTTTTAAGGCGAGCGCTTGGTACCTTCGAGCGGCAACTCGTGCCATTATTGATTAACGCCTACATTCGTCCCCACCTCGAGTATGCGGTGCAGGCATGGCGTCCGTGGTTAAAACGGGACATTCGTCTCCTGGAGCAACCACAAAGAAGAGCCACTAAGGCAACACGTGGTCTATCGGGTCTTAGTTATGAACTGCGCCTTCGTTCGATCGGTCTGTACTCCTTAGAATACCCACGACTTCGCGGTGATCTGATCCTCACTTACCGGATACTAAGAGAAGAGGACCATCCATGTAAGTCGCTGTTAACATTATCTGCCGACAAACGATGCCGAGGCCATGCACTAAAACTTGTGACTCAATATTCCCGTTTAGATTGTAGAAAGCTTTTTTACTCTCTTAATGTCTGTCCGCACTGGAACGCAATGCCATCGCATGTGGTGAACGCACCAAACATCGAGACATTCGAAAGACTATTGGACTTGCACTTACATGATACACATTATATAACGGTATGACAAACTGCAGTGTCTAACTTACTGATACTTTTGTGTCACACCTGAAACCTGTGTCACACCTGAAATAAGCCTAAGTCATTTCTGTGAACCAGAACACGTAAATGTAGGTTCCTGTGGGATTTTGCATGGCGGGATCATAAGGACTGCTCGAATGCCGAAACCTGGACTGCATACGTGACACATCATAACTTCTGTTTGAAACTGTCCGTAAAGACAAGGTTACGCATCCGCAGGAGTTAATGAAGCGATTCTGCACGAAACGCAAACTTCTGTACAGACACATTAACGGCCTTCCAAAGGTGAAGCGGGGGATTCCAGTATTAGTAACGGCTGATGGATGCACACGTTTAGCAATGGAAGCAGCCGACCTCCTACGGCTTCATTACTCCAAACCTTTTCAGCAGGTAACGAGCCCAAATATTCCCCCAGTTTTTATTTTTCCACCCTCGGTTTTAGATAACATCATTTTCACTGCGGAAGCTATGTTGAAGTATTTGTTATCCCTGCGTATCCACAGTTCTCCTGGAGTGAACAACTTCCGACCAAGGGCTCTGCAAACTATAGCTAATGATCTAGCAGAACCACTGGCTGTTTTCTATCAGCGATGTTTAAAAGATAGCCATATTCCACCATTATGGAACCGAAGGGTCATCACTCCTATCCGTAAAGGAGGTAGCCGCATTGACCGAACCAAATACCGATCAGTAACACTACTCCCTGCATTAGCAAACATTATGGAATCAATCATCGCGGTTGCGTTGATTCAGCATCTGGAAAGCCACAAATTAATAGCCCAAGAGCTACATGGCTTTTGTCAAGAACCTTTGTGTACTCCTAACCTACTAGCTGGACTGAAGCCGTTAATGATGGAGCAGGAGTCGACGTCATCTAGCAGAACTTCTCAAATGCGTTCCAGCGCTCAGATCATTGAATTCTTCTGCAGAAGCTGCGGAACTTCGGCATTGGCGACCCAACGCAGAGTTGGATAGGTAATTTTCTACACGAACGACGGCTAGTGGTGAGAGTCCGAGGATCATTGTCCGATGCAATCGATGTAGTGTGTGGTGCACCACAAGGCTCGGTTCTTGGACCTCGTCTATTCTTGGTGCTCATTAACGATATGACGAGATCAATTGCTTCCGATTTCCTATTTTTCGCTGCTCATATTAAGATGTGGCGAGTGAGCAGAAGACCGGAGGACCACGGACGGCTCCAGTGCGATCATAACACAGTGTCTAACTGGTCAGTTCAAAACGCCCTATCATTCAACGTGAACCAACGTCGAGCTGTGCAATTACGCCATAGACATAACTACACACATTTGCTTGGGACAAATGGATTACGGACCAGTTCCCAGGAACATGACCATGGTGTGCTTGTACAAACCGACCACAACTGCTCAACACAGTCTAAGGTAGCTGCGAAAAGTGGCAACCAGCACGTCGGCATGCTGCGAAGGGCACTCGGGTAAATTGACGCATCAATCTTCCCAATGATGTACAATTCCTACGTGCGCCCGCATGTTGAGTACGCTATCCAAGCTTGGCAAACTTGGCTGTAGCGCGACTTAGAGGCGTTAAAGACACCTTAACGAAGAGCAACAAAGAACATGAAGGGCCTGCACTATCAATCTTACCACCGAGGGCCGAGGTTGCTGGGAGCTTTCAGCGGACGCTATCGAAGGCTGCGCGGCGATCTCATATTAGCGAATCAGATATTGATTGACCCCAACCACGTATACCGCCATTTTCTGGAACTTAGCCACAACACGCAGCTCAGGAGTAACTGCTTAAAATTGAAGGAACAATATAGCCGTCTAGAGTGTCGACGGAATTACTTTTCCCTTCGGGTTTGCTAATCCTGGAACGCACTTCCAGACTCAGTTGTATTCTCCCCTACCTTGGCTCTTTTCAAAAAACGATTAGATGTTGATCTTAGCTCCCAGCCCCTTGATACCTAAACTCCTTTATTGTCGATTGCGCCAAGCATGATTTTCTACAGGATTTATATATCAAATAGACCTAAGCGAGCGACCATCTTTTGCTTTTCCGATGCCTTATATCAAC
The DNA here is from genome assembly GCA_944474145.2 of Dicrocoelium dendriticum. Classification (NCBI taxonomy): domain Eukaryota; kingdom Metazoa; phylum Platyhelminthes; class Trematoda; order Plagiorchiida; family Dicrocoeliidae; genus Dicrocoelium; species Dicrocoelium dendriticum. Next base: position 58,190,967 of record OX104068.1, read on the forward strand.
GCCCACCGCACCCCAGTGTGTTTCTGAACTTTACGCTCCATATTTTTACTTTTGCACTGATGTTATTTATCAAAGTATTCATCTTGGCAGACTTTCGGTAGAGGAATCAAATATATTTTGTTTCATCATATTCACCCCAACCATCCTACGGGATTTGTCAAGCACTTGCTTTTATCCCGTGATAAATCATTGTTCATTGTACTCCATTGGCGTATACATGTGTTCATTTCGTAAGTCCTCTAAAATGCAAGACTACAAAGTTAACATGTTTTATATATTGTCGAGTTTTGTCAATACAGTTACTTAAGTATTTTAATACCCTACTCCATTAGACTACAGTGATGTCGACGGGAATTGTGCACAATTGTAGATACCGCCAAAACATGGAATTTTAGTTATCTCTCACAAATTCTAACCAGTAGGGAAACCCACAATTCCATTTGTTATCAGACTACTGTGTAACCCAATGATAACGATCTGATTGCATGGTATTTAATTCCTTTATTATGTACGCTTTTTCGTCTTGGTCTATTCATGCATTTATTCACTTTCTTAACTGTCATCATCAATGCTACTATGGCACAATTCCAGGCATGTGCATTCCCAACAAAGCAAAATGTACTAATTACTTCAATGTCGTTTTAGCTTATTCAAGCCTCAATTATTTCACTTATCTGCAAGAGCGAAATCTCTTTTTTCATCTAGTTGAAGACTCGTGTATTTTGAATAGGGTCCAGCTTTAATCACCATGCAATATGGTTGGATAGACAATGGATAGACAAATAGATATTTAGAGACCTTGCTAGTTTTATGTAAACCCCAGTGACACCATTTTTGCAATGTGAATGCTAAACTTGTCTACAAATGTTAGCCGCTGCATCGATTAAATCACGTCTCTACCACAGCTGGTAATCGTCAATATATTTCCATTCCTTAATTTAATCAAACGCCTTTTCCTGATCTTCATATTGTGATTCTAGCACAGAATAATCTCACAAATAAAACTATCAGATCTGCATGATCTAACCCTTTCTTACCTTAACCCATTTACCTATACTGTGGCTATGTCCTTGTTTATTTGTAACTACTTGTTGTTCGAATTTCGTTTAACAAGATGAGAACCGTAAGTACTACTGCCAAATTAACATAGCTAATTTGGTCTACTGTTAAATGAATCCTCCCTCAAAAGTTAATGTAATTACTCTGGTCTTCACAAATGCGTTCCCTTCTCGATAGGGTGCTTAGTACGCGGACTAACAAAACTGGAGCATGATTCCGATATTGCACCCATCTCCTGAATTACCGGAGCTTTAGTGTCAGTTTCACATTCCGAAGCAGCGTTGATTGCCGCATACATCTAAACAATAAAGACGTGCAATCTCTGTTTGTCAGTCAATCTTAAACAGCCCTGATGACTCTGTTGGGGCTAGCATTCAGATATAGTTCAAAGCCATCCTTATTGGATGCCTATACAGTCAGCACTTATGTTGTAAATTGGACAACGATCATCCTGGCCTTAGGTGATTGGAAATGGCGCTCTTGCAAATCTCCCACTCTGCTCAAAAATTTGGAATGTGAATGTATTTCAACGCGAACACCGTGGGGATTAAATGCATAAAGACAAGTTAACAAACTGACAGGAGCTGAAGAAGCGGTTCTAATCGAACCACAAACTTCCTTAGAGCTAAGTCAAAGGCTGTCGCAAAATGCAGCGCGAACTCCCGCTGCTCCCTATGCACACACAACGAGAAAAGCGGCGCACTCCCTACAAGTAGAGCCCTCACCTACTTTCCAAGGAATAAATGGATTAAATGCTTCCTTGTTTCTATCACTCTACTATCGGGTTGAGTCAGTGTCACATTCACTACTGAGATGATGCTGAAAATGCCGCTACCTTTACGTGCGCACAGCTCTACTGCGGCGGATAATATTTACCGAAAACTATGCAAGTAACAGCCGAGCACCTAGTCGAACCACCTATAGTGTTCTTGAGACAATCTCTAGACAAGGATATAGTTTCGTGAAATGGAATGCTAGGATTATTATCTGGATTCATACTTCGCTGATTTCTGTCCGATTACTCTTCTCTATGTGCTTGGAAAGGTCAAGGAAGCGATATTCGCAGACGCACTTATTGACTACCTGGAACGTTATATTAGCGCCAAGCAGCAGCAGCAGTACGGTTTTCGTCAGCGCTGATCATATATACCAAGAAGCTACTATTTGCATTCGACAACAAACTGGAGCACTTTAGAAGAGGACAAGATCCAAACTTCAGAAATAAGGCATCACATTTACAGTATCTGTATGGATTGCCAATTTTCGGAGTTAACATTTATTGGATGTTATCAGCCTGACATCGTTTTCCGACTTAATGTAATTAGAGTTTTATGTATCACATAGTTCATTGCACAGGCCTCACCTGTTCCCAGTCTTCCGTAACGATACAGCTAGCGTTAACGCCTTAAAATATTTACTCTTCGCAAGCAATCAACGTTTTGGACGACCATGAGTTACTGCAGCATGACTTTGATGAAGCATGGAATTAGTTATTTATGAACGCGCTGTCAGTTAATATGAACAAGTGCTGAGATGTTTACATCTGCGGTCGACACACTTACATCTCCAGGATTCGGGTGCGGGTTCTGTAGACCACCTCCCAAGGAGTTGCTCTCAATGAGCACAGGCAGAATGACTGCCGATTTCCCAAACTAAGTTCGCTTCACAAAAAGGTAAGCAGTGCGTCTGTCTCTTCCAAGCACACGGGTATTCGAATAAATCCATCTTCTTTTTGATGCTTTTTGTCAACTTGTGTCCGCTTTCCAAGCTTTGTAATCCTGGCTGATGGGTGACATTGCAGCGTTTCAGACCTCACAACGTCGAGCATCAGTAGAAGGAAAATGGAGTGTTCGGGTACAAGCTGCCGGCAGTCACTTGATTATCCCATCTTATTCTGCAAAATACTAACGCATCTTAGGCACATATGCAACCATCTACTAAAACATAACCCGAGCGCGCACTTGAGAAGTAGTAGCTTAATAGTCATCGATAATACAGTGGGTTACATCATCCTTGTATTCAGTTCTACTTCAGTATCTTTAACCCTGCAACGCGAATGCAAACGCAGTTGCCTATGCGTCCAAATTACCCATTTACAAATAACCCAACTATTGCGCTTATCTCCTCACATATTATTATCTGAGCGGACGCTCTCGAGTGTATTCCAGCCAAATGGGTTTCTGGAACTGTGTACCACAATGATACTTGTATATAAAAATGTAATTATTCAGAATGCTTCTCATTAATTGAGAAGCTGTATCCAAGCGCGCAAAGATCATGTTTGTACAGGTACTATCATGCTCTCGTGTAGTCAAAATAAAAGTATGCTGTTACACTTGTCTGTTTCTGTTTCTGTTTTTCATAATGTTGTGGTTTATGCGAAAGTAGAGTCCTTTTGTAGTTTAAGCATATTTCAGCAATTGATTGCTATTTACGTTGGGTAAGATGTGATTTTAGACTCGTTGGAAACAATGTGGACCCATATTAAATAACTGGTCAAATGCTCTATCCCATGAACAAAAGGACGTAATCGCGCCCTAGTCAAGGTAGCTACCAAATTTACTGCCAAATTATGGTACAGTCGCACACTGTCTGATTGAGATTGGGAGCCGATCCCACAGAGAAGCAAATCTAATCATTGAGAAGTTAAACCGAAAATTTGTCCTGCATCGTGTTATAAGCAGAGTATAGTCTCCGTTACGAAGGTTCCGCTTAGAATCTGATCAAATGATAACGTAGACAGAGTAAAGTAGACATTGCCTTGAATCTGACTGTACAGCAGTACCTAGTTCTGTTTTGGTCATCATAAACAAAGCGAATCAAGATGGACTTGCCGACACTACTTTCCATAGTTTCTGATATAATTTTGTCAAGTTACGCTGGAAAGTACGTTAATGTGATGTATTAGACTTTCGAAGGCCCTTGATCGTTTAGCTTATCGATTTTTCCTTGCCATGCTCCATTATTACGTGATCGGTGACTAGTTACTGAGCTGGACTGACAACTTTCTCCTGCAAAGTCAATTTGTGGTAAGAGTCCGGAGTATCCTTTCTGAACCCACACCAGTCCAGTCTTTATGCTCAGTGGCTCAGGACTAGGTCGATGTTTGTTTTTGAGGTTCAGTAATGGCTCAGCACGGAATATCACTTCATATTTCCTGCTATTTTTCACTACATAAAGATATGGCTATGGATTCAGACGGATACTGAGTAGAATTTACTTCAGTGTGTCCTAGTTATGGTACATGAGTGGTCAACCCGAAATATGCCACCGTTCAAGTGGACATGTGCAAAATTCTCTCCATACAACACCAGAGTACGTATTCTTGAAAGTGGGGAACGCATGTACAGCAGTGATCATCCGTCGAACGTGAGGTTTGCGTGCTTGTTCAGGATAACTTGGGTTGTGGCAAGCAATCCGCAAAGGCCCCGAAACTGTTACCCAGCACATCGGCTTGCTTCGACGGGATTTCGGACAAATAGAATCTACTATTTTCAGCCATGTGCTAAATGCGTAGGTTCACCCTCATGTCGAATACGGCATCCAAGTCTGACAGCTATGACTGAAGCCCGAACGTACTGTATTGGACCAAGCTCCAAATTGGGCTTCTAAATACCTAACTGGAATACACCACCTTCAATATGAGCAGAGGCTAAAATGTTTGGGATTATTCAGCTGGAGGTATCGACAACTACGAGGCGACTTGATTATGGCGTCCTTTTATTTACACAATCCAAATCATCTATGCCGCTCTTTAACGCAACTCAACAGTAATAATAAACTTAGAGGTCACTCCTTCAAATTAGCAGAAGAATAAAACAGTGTCCTACCGTATAAATTTCTTTTCCATTCGCGTGTCAGCCATGGTACGCTCTCCATTAATTGGTTGTTTCTGTATCTATGCTATCCATATTTAAAGTCGGTTAGATGACGCACACCACCACTTACACTTTGTTGGTCGATGCTACTCACCATTCTATTTTCGGGAAATAACTTGGATTTAATTTTTCGCCTAATGATGCTGTGGGAACACTCGGAGTGCACAGCTACCGCATTACATAGATAAATCCATTTTTTGACAGTAGAAATACAAACTGCATTCTTTCCTTAATATTTCGCGATAACGCAACAGGGCTTGTAAAGCAGCGCTCTTTAACACGTAAAAATTAACTGATCACTGTTCCTTGTGCACTAAACCCTATGCATTCAGTTGGGCATGTACACTGAAAGCGATCATTATCATAGAAATTGCAAAGACATATGCTAAACTTTAAGAAAATAAATATAATCTACGCAGTAGAAGTAATACAACAGACGGTGTGGTGTTATACATCACGTAAGTTCACACAAGGAAAATTTTAACACACCGAAGAAGTGAGTAATGAGTGCTCCTCGGAGAATTTTGTAAACTTTTTACCAGGAAAATGATTATGATTACATAGACTAAGCAAATGGTTGTGTCAATCCTAGGTGGGGTTTTCCTAGAATAATACCATATATTTTTGTTGCTCTTTATCACACAACTTGTGTCTTCCAATCTGGTCACTCCCCTCATTACTTATATTCACACAATTCGACATAACGGTTCTTTGGCCCTGGTCCCAGTCATTCTTATCGGGTCTTATGTATCACCAAGCCACAGCACTTTTCTAGCGCTTATCAGATAGTTTTACAAAAATCGATATAATATGACACTTCTCCCATTTTCAGAAGCCTGCCCGCATAAACATATCTTACTTTGGTATTCCGCTTCGCAAACCCTGTGAGCTAAATACATTCTCTACGTTGTGGGATTACACTGATGAAACGTTAGCTAGGCGCTCATTAAATACATCGTTATGTGCTCCATCCCAAGAAAAAAGACGAGGTACCTACCAAACCTACTGCCAAATGATTGCACAGTCTCACACGATCTGATTAAGATTGGGAGTCGATCCGACAGAAAAGCAAATTCGGTCATACAGAAGTGAAACGGCATATTTTTCCAGCATCGTGATGTACCCAGGGTAAATGCTTCCTTATAAGGGTGCCGCGTGGAAAGCTGCTGTAATGTTAAGTGTTTAGGGTTCAGTACGCATTGCTATGTTTCTGACTATACAGCAATATAATTTCATGTTTCAATCTTCACAGACATAGCGGATCAAGTTGGATTTGCTGGCATTGCTTCCCATAGTTCCTGGTAGAATGTCCGATAGACGTTTAGTAAATGACCGTTGCAGGTTTTCCATCACTATTCTGTCAGATTTGCTTTTCTTTCTACATATTAGACTGAGATACTCAAGGAGGGCACTAGTGAGGATTTAAAAATTTCGCCTCTGACTGAGATGGTGTGCACCTTGTGAGATATATAAACCAAGAATTTTATGACCTGTGCTGTCTGGAACCTCGTCTGTTCGGTAATGTTACAAGTACACTAATATCCAATTCCGAAGTCGCGGGTAGACCGATATACACATAGAAACTAGCTGTTAATTGTGGTACATCCCTAAAGTATCAAACAACCATTACAACTGACACGTGAATTTTGTGCTGAGAAATTCATCATACGCATGTCGCACTTCTCTCAAGGGAATCATTATCATCCTCACTAACTTGTGGCCCATATGAATGTCAACTTGTCGAAACTTCCAGATGATTTTTAGATCATCAGCAAAATGAACGGCACGCCATGTTTTTAACCAAACTGATGTCGCTGATAAAACGCAGGAAACATAGCGGACCAAGCACACTTCCTTGCATAACCGCACTGGCAATTAGATGCGGGAAAGAGCGATGTTTGCCTAAGGTAAACCGTTGAGCGCGACCGTTCATGTATGAGGGTGACCAATCGAGTATTGGATCCTGGACTCCAACTGAAGCTATCTTTATCAGTAACCATTAATAAGGCACCAGATAAAATGCCTTTTACATGTCCAAGAATATCATTAGGATTGCATATTTCGAGTCAACCGACTGCTATGTATTTCAAATAATGTAGGTGCCAGGTTGTACTTGATCGCTTGTCAAGCAAACCAAGTTTGAGCTCGTCTATCAGCTCCAGTAATTTGAATAAATTTATTACACTCATTGTAACCAAATTTCCGAATAAGCTGGCGATTGTAGCTTTGCGCTGGATTGCTTTGTTACTCTCAATCTCCTGGTTTGCACCCTCTTGATCTGGAAAGCTGCTCGATCCCAATGAAATTGTAAACATATTCAAAAGGGCAATGGCATATCAGGTAATTCAAGTTTATGACAGATGGGGGATACCATTCGCTTCCGGAATAAAGGACGGCTGAATAGAATTAATTGTCTGGTGGAGATTGAGATGAATATCGATTCTAGATAAATCCTTAGTCGTTCCAATATCAAGGAATGTATTTATAGGGTCAATCTCCAGGTTCATGGAGATAGCAAAAACGAGCTAACTGCTGCACAGACGGCGGCTAGGTAATGGAATCAGCGGCCTTCCTAGTGGAGTAGTTCAGACATCAATGAGAACCTGTTGTTGGTTCATTGATGGAAACTTTCAAAAATCTATTTTGTTTACATCTCATCCGTGGGGCTATTTGCTCGTCATTTGTTAACAACATAAATTGGGAGTGCTTGGCTTCACAATGAATCGCTGCACCTTTAGGTTCCTTGTAGCGCACGATAAGCGTTCTTGATTTCTGACTGGACGTTTGGGTGAATTAGATCAAATTCAAATTTACCGGAGAGCTACGTTTCGGTAACAAGGAATGCTGACAGATACTTGAAAAATGTAAGCATGCTTAGGAAATACAGTTTGCTGTTAACAGAACAATGGTATAATACGAATAAAAACGCGTCGGTAGTTTGTGGGAAGAAAAATTTACAAAAAAAGCAAAAACACACCTGTTGACTCGCTATATTATCCGCGTTAACATAAAGTTATAACCGTCATTTGTCATTGTTCTCATGGTGTATGGAAACTGCCCCGTTTGAATTCTAAATTCAACTCGCCTGTATTCAAATCAATGGTGGACAACAACATTTCTACAAAACTAAAAGAAGTAAAAGAACTCTTCTGCAAAGTTTACTCCAGGCCCACCTGCCATTATATATCTGCTTTGGAAACATTACCAGTGAGCGATCGTTGGGTGGTTAAATAACACTTATGACTACGTATGGTCGACGTACAATGCACAGCATATTATCGTTTGTTCACTTTCTTAAGCTAGAACTCGTTCCATTCTTCATTTCGTTCCTTAAATTGGAATAACTTCTTATTTTCTTCATATTTTCAAAAGGTAGCATATCTGTTCTATGACATACCTGTCATCTGTATCGATTTATTTGGGCCACTACAATCTTTCCGCCAAAGTGCAAACGAGGTCGCAATCTGTCAAAGCTTGTGCGCAAGCTTCATAAACTTCGTCGATATTTCAGACTCACAACTCACCTTGCGCACAAGCTTTGACAGTCGAAAAGAAGAACAAGTCAGGCGTCCAAATAGCTGAACTCTCGTTCTGAAAGAGTATAGTTATTTGAACAGCCTTAAAATATCAGAGCTATATAGACCATTTCTTGCCTAATGATCACGCATCATTATCATTTTCCAGTTCACCATCATGCGTGACGAAGCATATGAAGATGCACCAGGAGGCATTTGCGGAGCTTACAGTATATATTTTTCGTACCAATGGTAAAACATTGTGTGACACGCAGGTGTCTGTTATCCAACACACCAGCAAAACACACCAGCAGTAAACTTTACCATTTCGAGCCGCACTGTCCACGTCTCTAGCATACGTTCCTCTACTCATGTAAGACCTGATATAATCCTCACTTATGCTTTCGCTTTGGAACATACATCAACGGAAGAATAATATTAATAAAGGTAGCAATTCGTTATATTGCTATCCTACGGCGTAATAATGAGTGTACTAATATTAAAACCTTTCGTCTTATCAAGGATATATTTTCTGACATAACTTGAAGAATGGGAATACAATATGAAGATGAATTACCTGTTTCCTTGAATCCAAATCATTTTCAGCGAAAAATAGCAATGATCTATGCAAGGCCAATTTAAGTAAAATTCCTCAGATAGTTCGTGAACCACACAATGGCTGCCACAGACTAAGGAAACGATGTTTTGGTGCCTTAGCGCAATGGCCCCCAATATTTCTATAGCCACGGAGTGGTCAATGTTTGTCACCTTTACCGCGGCTGGCTAAGGGGGGAGTTGATGGTTGACTTTTAGTTTGTTCGTTTGAATAAGCCTAATTTTTTGAATTTAAACGTCTTAAAAATAATATACGGTTACAACAAAAATTTTATATAAATGGATTTAACCTGTTAACTCATTGGAATGCCAAATCAATGACAGCCCTGAGCTTGTATCTGCAATGAGGCTGTTCCATCTGGGGGGTAATAGGAGACAATGACAATGCAGTGTGCTTGGCTTTCAAGAGGCGAAACATTTTTTTAGATTCCATTGCCTCATTTCAGAGCTGGCCGTAGCAAAAATATGGAATAACTTGTCCAGGTAAATCCATATTCCAAGTAGAACTGATGATACTGGCTGGTAAAAGTTTTATGTTTTTTGATGTTGTAGGCCCTTCTTCTGTCTGTTCACTGGGCCTTTTCTTTATCCTATGGAAATTTGCTAAAACGCATCTGTTTTGTGTTCACTTTTCTAATTTTGTGTTAAATTTGAGTGCTGAAGTTACCGAGATGCAACCTAAAACATAAAGCAACCATAAAAGTGGATAGTAAATGTCGACGAAAATGTCCAAAAGAACACAAGATACACACAAACTAAGCACTGTAAAACATGAAGGAGTACTCGTGAACAGAGAGAACAGCTGTGCACACCTCTCCATTAAAGCTAAAATACTACTGCCACTCGCAGCTGTTCAGCTTCAGCTTGACCTCCGGTCCATGGAAAGTCGCGTAATCATGGGAAAAGTACACCACAGTAAATAAAACGGAAATAATTTAATGTTAATTGGGTGGCCAGATATCATTTGATTCACAGAGCGGTAGTGGTCCGCGGCCCGGGGATTGGGGACCACGTCTATATGGGACTTGAACATACCCATTGATACCGTGCCTCATCAGGGACTACTCAACATTTGAAAGCTACAAACGTTGAAAAATAATATTTTCTTGGTTTCCCTCATATTTAGTTGGTGGATAGCTGAGGGTGCGCAGTATTTTTGAACTGCTTTTCTCATCTATGTATACCATTTGCTTCAGTGAATAAGGCTTTGTGCTATTTTCCTCTTTGTTGTTGAAATCAATGTTGTCCAACCATAATAATTGCGGACAACAGCTAAGTCACACGCCTCATTCATACAACCTATCAGCACTTGAATCTTGGCGTTAATTGTGTCAGACGTCGTTTGTTACAAACAGGCGCAATATAGTGTAGTGCCACTCCAAGCATCGTGAATTAGCTGCTCGAATCGGCTAAATATACAGCTTATTTATTGAGTAACAACCATGGGAACTATCATTTCACCTGTTTGAGTAAAGAACGCCAAACACATGTGCTCCTTTTCTATGAATTGTCTCAGAAGGGCAACCTGAGAGACCATCAGCTAAAGTTTTTCAAACGCATCTAGACAGAAGGAATGCATACAATTTTATTTTCCCTTCACATGTGCCAGCAGTAGCACTCAGCAGACAGGCAAATTTAACCTGAATGGTTCATCCTCTGAAAAATTTTCCGGGCAATTCATGTAGACGGTCCGCAGCGGATTTTGTAAACAGGAACCATCTAGTCAATTATCACAAAGAACGCGACCGTATTGTATCAGTATGCCGCTGTGGTTACCGACATGAAATTAGCGTGTAGCATTAATCATGGTTCACGGGTGGCATAATTTCCTAAGGTTGTGCACAATTTGAGCATAGTTAGCTGCTGATGAGCTACAAAAATGAAAAGCTGCGCTAACACTTAGTTTGACCAATAGTAAATAACTTTAATCAGTGCAACAGTCTAAATTGATAATGTTTAAATATTGCACAGAATACGGTGATTTTCCGAGTATAAACCCACTGCACTCTTTGCTTAGTTTTTCTGTCAGGTCCACTCTTCGATTTAAGCCCGAAGGCGAAATAGAGAAAGCTAGGCACGTGCCAAGATTAAGTAAACTCTGGGAGCAGTTGTATCCGGTTAATTTTAATGATGTTCATGATGGCCTAAACACTGATGAGTCAGAGAATGTTCCGGTTTTAGTATCCAATTACCTTAATCTAACACAATGCAAAGCTTCGTGTGACTCATCTATAACACAGTAAACAAAATCCTTGACACATGGACAAGGTAGCTAATTTAGTTCATCCAATTCATTCCAATATAGCTGTTAATTAATTTAATTATGGGTGTTAGCTCTAAGTTAGCCGTTTGATTTGCTTTAAACGCTTATGTTTATTAATACCGCTCATACTGCTTTTATTAGCGAAAATGGTTATACTTTAGTACTTAGTGCGGCTAAAAGTAGAACCTTATGCTCTCACCTATTCCTCAAACATTGTTCATATAAATTTGGCGGTAATTAAACCATAACAATTCTTACGTTTGTACTGCGATTTCTGTTGCTCCACTTGTGTTCACTGATCTAGAATATACCATGGGACAATGGGGTGAGCAATGGATTTTTTCAGGGGATACCATCAACGCTTAAGAGTTTTCCGTAGATAAAGAGTGAGAGCAGAAATTATTGTATCAAAGTAAAACACGCGTAGCGGTAGACTTACCGCACATCTCGCGTTTGTACATAGTTTGATTACGTTGTCGCGCGTTCCAGGAACTTGGGTTAACTAAGATAAGAAAAGTGGTGCATATATATTGTTGGCAACCCACTCTACTGATCCTCTAGTCGGTTGTATCCAGCGGCCGTTCCAAACTAATCGCTCTGAAATAAAGCCGCTGGTAGCTGCGATAAGCCCTGCTTCTAGTACCACTTACAAGTGCAATAATGTACGCAAACATTTCAACTCATCACACGTTAAGCGGTTGTTGCTTTCATACAGAGCAAAAGCAGTGCTTTAAGAAATAATCTTTTGCATTCATTAGAATTGACGTATCTTACATGGTAGAGGCCAGGAAGAAGTCCGACTTCCCTAGATCTTGTAATCATAATGGGATACGTTACGCTTACTTATTTTTTTATCCACTACCGACTTGTGAGTACAACAGCGTACATCGCAACCTGACTAACGAATCACCTGGCAATTAGTAACCTTCATTCAGTTACGTAGAATAAATTTAATAAACGGCATTACTATGGACTGTGGCACATCGTTATCAACCCACTAGTTAACCGTTGACCTCGAGTAACTTATACATGTTATTGAAGTTTGCATGGCGCTAGTTTTGCCTGTCGTATGAAACAATGCTTATAGGCATAACGGTCAACAAAAGATCTTCACAAAAGTTGCAACCAGCCAGAAGCAACTTGAGGCACTAGATCGCAGTGTCAAAAATTTTGCTACCTTAATAGAGATATCTAAGATTCGATTGCAGCTACAATGTTTAACCCAAATAAGCAAAAGCGGTAAAGAAAGTCGGACATGTAAATCCTCAACATGTGCGCGCACCGGTACAATTACCATTAAAGACAAATCTCGAACTTGAACAGGAAGCTGAGACACTGAGTTTGGACGATTTATCACTATAGCATGACACCTCTTGTATATGCAATTCAGACATCCTAGCTTGGCATCCTCCTTTGTAATTAGCAATCAAATATCTGAGCTCCCACTCCCAAGAAGAATGGGCTCGCTACTTTGTAATTTCGATGGGATATTGAATGAGGTACTGAACCCTATCACATCAAAATCCATGAACCCAAATGAAATCCCTCCAGCAATCCCAGGATGTAAAGATAAGAATAAATCCAAGTTGTTACCAAATGGCTTCATACCATCTCTAACTTTCCATCTCGGTAGAAACATTCCATCTTGATGCCAAAATAATAGCTGGTCCGCAAAATAAATTGACAAGCCACCGCCTGATAACTCCAATTGCTGCTTCTTACAAAACGTTAGGAGGAATAGTCAACTAGTGTGCTTTAATTTCTTACACGACTGGACTTTACCAATCCCTCCTAACATTGATTACTGTCAAAGCGCACCTGTGCTCCCTGCCAGGTACCATTCTGTGATCATGTAACGAACATGACCAACAGAAGAGGGACAATACTCAAAATTATCTGAGCATGGAGAAGACGTTTGAATGAGTGCTATACAAGTCAAAGTTTCCTGCGCTAGAATCATACAGTACTGGAAATGCTGGAAGCTTGTTCAAGTTCTACCTAATCGAACCCGAAATTTACGAATATGCAAGAATTAGTATAAGCCAAAACTAATATGGCGGACTCATTGCGGCAATAGATCCGCGAATATCTCGTTGGAAAAACGTGCATGGTGCAAGTCGAGAGCCATTTAATCGACTGGTATACTTATATTAGGTTCATACCGCGAGGCACTTTCCGTAAAGTACCTACGCATGTGCTCATGTTGCGATTTGCAATCCTTGGACAACACGAGCAGGTTAAGTCGAGACGGACTCGAAATACTGTGAGAGACCAAACAGAGATTTTGCATCTTATCTCTAGAGATCGCTACTCGTCTCTTCTCCTGCATCAGTAGACCGATGCTACAATACTACTCTTCTGCCTATTGCCCGATCACTCTGGGCGGGGCGCAGAAAATCCTACTGGTCTAACACGCCTTTACTAGGCTCCTCAGCAATTTACTAGAATTACCGCAAGAAGACAGGTGCGAGAGGATGGGACTATACACCAGGGGGTTATCATCCGTTGCGAGTCGACCGCATCATGACTTACTGCATCATACATCTAGGTTATCTCCACAAGCTGTGTCCACTGATCCACTAGGGAACACCTTGCATTCACCGGGGATATCAGCACAAGCTTGTTGTTCCAGATATTAAGCGAATTAGCCATCTCCTATGCTTTGAACGGCGAGTGGTAAATTTGAGGAACAGTTTAGAGATGTATATATTTAAAGCACACAGTGCAGCACTTGAAAACATTATTTCAGCTGTAGTTCTACTATGTTATATTTCTATAACTAATTCCCAATGACCTCACACGTGCTAGTCCCAACTTACTGTGAGTTGCAGGTGCATTTAGTAATGTAAAATGAGAAAAGCCACAACGATCAGGGTTTTGACACGTCATAGCTAGCCTCCAGAGGTTTTTGGCCATATTTCTATGCATTTATATGGATGCAAACATTTTCACTCATTTCTACCACACTGTATTCTGTATTCATGGAAGTTATTCTGAAAATCCACATTTCCTATGTACAATAGCAACAAATAAAAGTCATCATACACAGTCGATCAATTCCATTTGTAGATGAAGTCAAACCCCACCATTAATTTCAATCAGAACAACTACAACTGAATATATTGAGTGAACCTATTTTAAAGTACTCTGCAACCAAATCTCCGATACTTTATTACAGATGATGCAACAAAGCCAGCGATTCAGTTCGAGACTTAAGAAACCTATGTACCAGCTTCTTCAATTTTCCTGAAAAAGTATCTGCCAAACCATAAGGCTATAAAACTATACGTATAAAGCAAAAGTAACTTCTATCTGACTGAGACATGAAATGGGCTTTCTAAAAACACATCAATAGCTAATCTGGCTTATTCACAATCATTCAATTAAGAAATACAGAATAATTCTACAAAATGTTCGTTGATCATTTATTAATATGTAATGGAGGGCTTCACAACTATGATTTCTACGGTTTATGTCATTACCTCAAGGCTTATCCAATTTGGTTGAGAAGACTGGCTACCAGTCGCCTTCTTCTAATCAATATTTTTACTAAGCTGGACTCCACTGACTGTATAGTTCTCGAATTGCGGCCGGCTCGTGTTTTTAACGCTTGGAATTTAAGAAATCTGATCGACCTACTTCTTCTTGAAATATGCAAATCTGTGGAACCGACTACGACTTGCACGTAAGTGCAAAATTGCCACATGGCGAACAAACCTAGAAACTTTTCTCCTTACACAAGTGTTACAAACAGTTGGATTACAAAAATACCTGGAAGCGCTAAATGAATTTGTCAAAAGCAACATATCAATAGCTAGAAGCCTAAGTAAGTTTGGTCTTTCTTTACTAATGGACATAAAATAAACTTGTGTAGCGCCACCTAATCATCCCCACACTAACATTGACCGCACCCGAGTATTGTTAAAATTCAAGTTTAGAAATACAGCAAAAAACATCATACTATATCAATACCTTGTCAGTAATAAAATCTATTATCTCTGAGGAACTTCGCAATCTGGAACTAATTAGTTATTGTTTTTAAGGCACGGAAACCTTAACACGATTTCAGTTACAAAGCGTCATCCGCCTACCTTCGACTTATTCTGATTTACAAATATTCACTCCCACCTACGGCTTGTAAACAGAATATCGTAAACATATAAATATGCAAGTTCTTTTCACAGAACTTTGTTTGTCCGTCGGGCATTTTATCTCATGTACTTGCACATGGTCCCAAAGTTGGACATGTCTGTAGATATTGCTCTTCAAAGGATTGAATCTGGAATCAGCAACACACAAAGTGATTATGAAGTATTATGGTTTAAACTTTAGTAATAAAGCAAACCAGATATATAGGTTGTGGTAATGATATTTCTATGTGGGACGATTTAACACTAGTAGAGTTTGGTTTAGCGTGGCGATGGACAAGGTCAGTATGATCCGATGTAGAGAGCTCATGCGAGTGAAGGTACAACCAAGCTTATAGGCAGCACATTGATGGTTACCGCTTTGAGAATTTCGTTGTGTATATAAATCTCGGTGAAAGATATGTACGAACTGAAATAGTTAAAATTATAAAGCGCTAAGTTCTTTGATTGGATAGATGTGTCGATCAAAGAAATTTACATTTGAGCTTTATCTGCCACTGCAAATGATCAATAGTTAAGCTGCCGATGGTCTGATATCTTAATCACACATTTGATTGCGGCAAATTTTCAGAATTGTTTTGAATTCAAATCAAAATTCAACTATTTGCCTCTATAGCAGTAGCCGCTTCCTAATTTGACCGTATTTAGCTAAATAAGAAATGGAAAAGGAATTGTAGTAGAGAGTTGATGCAGCGGTAGCGATTAGTCTATACCGCAAGTCAGATAGGTTTAATGTTTCTGAAAATCTGAGAATACACTAAAGTTGAAGACAAGAGAAGGCGAACTTCTGAAGATGGGAATAACTTTGTTTATCTTTTCGAGCACGCAAAAAGGGTCTTAGAGCAGTGTGTTGCGAAACCCATGATCATGGTTAAGAACGGCAGTTGAAAGTGTTCCTATGTTCTCACAACATTTTCTGCGTGAATTGTTGTGTGTTAGTTCATATTCTAGGACGCGGCACACTGTGCGTTTACACAGAATTAGGTAATTTGTAGCGGGTGAGTTTGACTGGATGGCCTAGCACTATATGTGTCTGGCTCGTGCATCTTGATGCCAAACTTTTTTGCAGAAGTTGAATCAGTTCCAACATTAATAATAACGGTGAATTAAATAAAGCAGGGGGTTCAGTGTGCATAATCCCAGTGACATAATAAAAAGCTAAGTTTGCCTTACATTTATTAGGTTGTTACTTTTAATTTTCGCAGAGCTTCGTGTCGTTTCATTGCATTTATGTTGAGTTTTAGCTGAATATATATGCCACACCGGGAATAGTTGTAATTATATCCATGCTGCTTTATCGGGATATCTTCATGATCCGATCTGCTTCGTGTGCCACCTTGTGATACAAGAATTGTCCATGTCAACACCACATCAACATATACAGGTTTGCTCCTTGTTTAAACTATTAAATGTCACCTAATTCTTGCCTGAGTTTCTGAGGTATTTTATTTAAAAGCCTTCTAAATATATGTGATTTGAACAAAGCATTAAACTAACTAGCTAGAAAATACCGCGATTTTAAGTGGATCATTACGTTGAATAGTATATATTTGAGCAGACGCTGTATCGATTCGTTTGGAAGCGCACGTATTGTGTCTGTTTATAAATCTAGTGAAGGCGATTAGATTTAGGGTTGCGCACGCGTTTGTAATCCCTTCACTATTGTATCCCATTTATGCATAACAATAGTGGATCTTCCACTGTTCCACTTGCAATTACTGTTTTATTCTATGTAGATCTATTAACTAGATAACAGCTTGTACGTTGTTCTTTCATTGGTGCAGCGAAATGTGTAGACATTGGACAGGATGGTGAATGTTTTAGTGAAAAACACTAAAAGCCAAAGCTGGTGTTCGCTGGATCTGTGAAAACTCACCAGGTTAGCTCACCTATTCATCATTCATAATTGGACTTCATTCAATGGAATCATGCTACTTTTCTCACAATAGAAATATTAAACAATGAGGCAATGATGTAAGACGGATTAAATGGCCAAGGCTTAACAGGTCCCGTGGGCTGGTTTGCGTGAATCACATAAGTTTAGCAAAATTGTTACATTAATGTGAAACGTGCATCTGTAGACTCACCATACTGTCTTCGTTGACATAAAAGCAAATCTGTCTACCCCTAGTTCGTGTGGGTTGTTAAGTTACTTATCGTAAGTACAATGTTTGTCTGCGTCTTGCCCTCATTCAATGGACCGAAATCAAACCAAGTAATGCAGGTGGCAAAATGCATGGTGGAGTCACTTGGCAAAAATGGGTAGGGAGAGCGCCGAAATGGCAAAGGTCGAAAACGCGTTCCATCACAGACAAATTCGAAATGAAGACTAATACCATCCGCATTACAGACGACTATTTTCAATGGCCAGTTTCACCTAATGACTCCTTAGTTTGTGTTGATACTAAGTTCTAAGAACTGGTGACAAGTGGTTTTTCACGATCCGCTGTGCACTTCCATGACTATCTCTCGCGAATAGCATAGCAGGTGAAACAATCCCTTCCCATTTTCCGTTGCCCTTCGCTGTGCGGTTTTCATTCCAAGAAGATAGAGTTTTAACTAAGATTGCTAGGCTTGCATCGCTTAATGCAAACGGGCCTCACATATGCGCTGAGCATATGAGGGAAGATTGGGGGGTGAATGAAATGATTGCACTCCGTAAGTTACCAACATGTTGTTTCGCGTTCGCAGACGCCTTTAATAATTGCGCAGAACACCTGAGATCATCTTGCATCACTGCCCCTGTTAGGCGGCATGCGAGATATGGTCTCCAAGCTTAGGTGCGTAACTGGGCATGTGGCGTGTATGCATTCATTTGCACTTGGTCACGTTAAACGGAAATATATTGGTCTTTGACCACTCAGACGCTCAGTCTAATTAAGGTTGCAGTTGATGGTGATTTTTCCGATTAGCAATCGCTCACCATATCTTGATATCAATGGTAAAAACAGGATATTTGACTCAATCATAATAGCGACTTAGTTAATGGAGACGAGGAACAAGCGTGAACCTCAAACTGACCAATGCTTTACACTGCACTTCAGAGCAACTGGATCCTAGTATGAGCCTCAAACTCGAACCTGAAGATGCCGCAGAAGGAGGAAATATGCTATTCAACCAAAAACATGGTTGCCAATTCCGTACATTTACATCTGCTGCAGATGGGTGCTATTATCTAACCTGCCGAAGGCTTTAAGTAATTCGTGATAGACTGCATCAGCGCCAATTCTACTGTCGATTATTGCGGTCCAACTGCCACGCGCAATAAGTAGTTTGGTAGTGCAAACCGATGCTGACGGAATCCGTGTTGCTTCGACGCCATGACTTTAGATACTTAGAGTTGGTCCATTTGTACCTCATATGATCGACTCCACTTTTGACAGCATTGAAGGAAAATCACTCAACGAAACTTGGCGGGTTCTTCACGGTCAACACCGTTGAACATCAGAATAATTATACTCCGCTGTTCAATCAGTCAGCTTTAAAAATTGGATTAATGACCGCTATACGCGTAGTTGCCAAATACAGTGCTGCCAATTCCGGGAGAACTAAAGGTGCGAACCGATAGCAGCTTCATCAATAAACTGTCGCTGAACTAAAAACGGCGTGTTTATACTGGCGTTTGAGAGAATGGGACAGGTGTGTGACATTGGGTGGTAGCGCGTCCGTATTTTGGGGCATATTTTAGCCGTAAAACGTTGGTTGCTTCCTCGGCGGTTTGAGCGCATCCAATGTAAAAATGAGTAATGGAACACCACGCTTCGCTTACCGGAGGCTGTTAACATGGTTATACAGAGTTATTTGTTAGCACCAAACTTTTTCGTTATAACCTGCTGGTGTACTAATGGTTTCCGCACAAGTGTGGTACGGTGATTACGATGCGCTAAATGGTTACTTTAGTTGTTAGGGGTACATTTCGCTCAGTAAACTTTCCACGTTTCTTCTCGTACTGTCGTGCGCTTTTAGGTTCTGCTCTGAATAATGATGTTGCTCATGCAAAACGAAGGGGCCTTTTATCAGACGCGAATTCATTCCCATCAGCGAACTCGCCTAAAAACACCATTCAAGCATTACACATGGAGCAGTTGTCCAAAATACTCAAATGGTATCTCCAACCATTTATGTTAATAAATGGTAATTTGTGATTATTCGAAAAATGTTAACATCTTCTTGTGCATATTCAGCATAGCACATAAAGTTGTAATGTATTGTCACGTGATCACCCCGCCCAAGAGAGGTCCCTTCCTTGATCATGAGCTCTTCGTTTCGGAGCACTAAATCAAGCAATAATGGAGTACTTATCGCTCTGTATCGGGTGGGGGAACTGATATGGCTGAAGTGGGGAATGATTGCAACATGCTCTTGCGGGTCGAGCTTGATTTGTTCGTTTGGGGGTGCTGGAACTTCCAGATTCTGAAAGTTGAATGCACCTGAGAAGAGATCACGACTGGAGCGTTATCGCAAAACTATCTCTAAGGTTAATAGCAGGCTGCAGTTTATTTCTGCGGCAGACATTGAGGGATGATAAGCAACAGCTACAAGATACTGTTGTTATGTCTCAGCTGTAGACCGCGCCTGATTAAGTATATGAGCAACGTTTTCGGATCGTTCATCGGTTCGCATCGCTGTTCACTGCGGTGGTATAAAAGTACCCCAACTGCCTTGCCATGGCGATTGTTGCGGAGAGTGGGACAAGCCGTGTTTCGCGACTTCTGCGTCTATATTTTTTGTATGCTTCAATTATCTGTTACAAAAAACGGGGTTCAACGCAAAGGATGCTTGAGATATCCGCGGTTCTGCAAGCTTGCGAATGAGACCTTGTGCTATGATGTACATGCAGGAAAGCTTTTTTGTTCACAATAGTGAGTCAGGGGAAGTGTGCTTTAATGTGAACAAGTCGGCCACTAATCTTTGTTTGGTTGGTTCGATGACAAACTCATTTGTGTCAGATTCGGGGATGCCGCCCTTACTTAATTACTTGAAGTAAGAGCAAATTTGTGAACGTCAGAAATGATAAAAACCTACCTAACATGTAAATAAATGCAGGAAAAGTTGTGCCAAATATTTCCCGGTAAAAATACTTTTAGAATGTAGAACATAAAAACCGAGAACAATTGTAAACACAGTGGCTTATGTAAAAACCGTCACCCAGTAAATGCGAAAACAGTGTACAAAATGTCGCTACTAGCAGGCAAGTACAGCAACGAATTTGTAAAGGAAGTCTCAATCATTTGGAATTCTCAGTTATCTCAGAACTGAGCAAATGTATATGGGTCCGCATACAATCGGCATGTTCCTTTTATAAGTACAGTGACAATTGGTTTACTTGTATTGATATTATGAACAATAGACTAGTGAGAATTTTATTTTTTGCTTGAATATATCTTACGTTGTGCACGCTTTTTAAACTGTCAAGCCTTTGCTGAGTAGGTGAATAGGCTCAGTAACATGTGATGGTCTGATTGTCATAATGCTTGACCAAGATGTAGCTGGACTGATGCAGCATAATATATCTTATATATGCCTCAAGAATCAAACGTGTATCACGTGCCGCCCTTCCATTCTGGATAACCCACGGAAGAGTCATGCATTAAAAATATTCAGATTACACGAGCAATAACCAATAAATAGCCACCAAATTTATTAGTGTGACCCATCCTAGCATTTAACTAATTTTAGTTTGAGCTACAACACAATACAGCAGGGGGTCTGTGTGTGTGTGTGTGTCACTTACATCTTCCGGTACAACGCACCAAGTCAACATAACGTCTTTCCATTATCTCTGGGTTGGCGAATCAGCGCAAATCCTTCGGGCTGGAAGGATACGTGTTGTGAAATTCTCGCATTAAAAACAAGAGAACCCTTTCAAAGTCTCTAAAGTAAGAAAGCAATTACATTGTATTGAAAGCTTGCAATGTTTGAATCCATTGCATTTTATTCGAGAAGTGGATAAAATATGTTGCCTTTGTCCATCATTATAAATGAGCAAGGAATGGATGTATATGACTTCGAGACTTACAGATTTTGACACCAGCTAACTTCAGGATAAAAGTGAAACTGAAACTGCAAACGAGCAATATTTTTGATGTAATGACACGAAGCACAGGGCACAAATTATAGAGGTAGTGTAGTCAGCTAAGATTGGTCAAGTACCTCAAATCTAAGGCGCTCGTGAAAGCAATCTTATGTAACTTTTCGTAACTATTTGGGTTACTTAAAGAAATAAGTCACGTGCAATCTGAAAAGAGTGGAATATCAAGGTATTGAATTTGCTGGAGCGAAAACCACTGTAAATTGAAGACGCTGCAATTCTTTAAGCATGACATAGATGGATTATCACAACCTATAAGTGCATGTAACGGTTTACACTCAAAAGCCTACATCCGTACGCTTCAAACACCATCTGACCAAATTTTAGGACTGCTGCATTATCACAGTAACGTTTGAGTGTTTACGTCAATTCCTAAGACAGATGCTTGTCCTGTTGTTAACATTATCATAGTCCTTTATCTCCCTGTTTAATTTTGTGCTTGCAAAACTTGCGTTAGTCATATGTTAAACGTTAGCCTAGTTAAGAGAATCTAGGTTACAGGGCACATTTTTATCCATCGCAACCAACGAACCAAAGTTTCCACCCCGACAGTAGTCTAGTACACGTACAGCATACTTCAGAAAGCTGTAGTTACGGTAGGTATTTTGGGTAATGCTTGAACTTAGTTTCGCGAAAGCACTTATTAATATCAGTGGTTAGTAAACACAGAACTTAATGTTTCCCAACATTAGTTGAACAAGAAGCTTTTGCTATGCAGATCTAACAGTCTAGAATTAATTTCAACGAATTTGGCAGTATAATGCATCATATTGTTAAAAAATGTAGAGTTGTGACCACCTTCGGTTGACCCAGATAATGACTAAAAACATTTTCCTACTTGATCGAAGTGATCCCTATGAACAACATGGTAAACGCTGAGGCCGGAAAATGATGGCTGTCACCGATGGGTTACTGTTAAGAGCAACTATTATAACGTGCGCGCAGATGCAACTGATGCAATCTGTCGGATTACTTGGGCATTGATTTCAAAAGGTCACCGTTCACCACTATTACACTTGTGTTGTTAGAACTCCGAAACATTAATGTTGTATCTATTTCCTGCATATATGTACTGTGTTGCGATTGTTGACGCCAACACATGTAGGTTAAATTGATGAAATTGCACAATGTTTGGTTTTACTGAAATATTTAAAAACCAGGCTGTTCCTTTGATTTTGTTTGGTCCTAATAAAACGAATTCCGAACGGGTTGATAAGCATGAAAATCGATTTACAATTTCGAAGAGGTTGTCTGGGTCTATTGCCTGCGAAAAAAACGCGAGCGTCGACAGGTGAAATAATGGAATCAATTGCCTGAGACGCTAGTCGAAGCGAAATCGGTGATGGAACATTAGGGATTCCTTGACGCCCACATTGCGGACTACAGATATAAGGAGCTACCGCACCCGGATAAGATTTGCTGCAGTTGCGACATGCTGCCACCGCGCAGGAATCAACGACGTGATTCTGCGCATGTGCCGGATCCACCTACGATGGAGCAACACAGGTTTTTATCTTCTGGCTCTCTGCTTTCAGTATTCAGTATTCAGTATTCAGTAATAAGGAAGCAAGTGTATATCTAACTTGATATAATTAAACATCACCAAAGAACTATAAATTTACAGCTGAGAAAATCAAAAGGTTTATTCATGAGTAGAAATTCACAGCAACACAAAGTTTTAAGTGAACATTCTGAGGGGCCTTAATAGTCTAGAAGTAATGAAACTAAAACTCCTTGGTACCACCTAATTCATGTTCTCGCTGGCAAAGTTATCTATGCTAAGTGCGCTTCTTATCTTTATCATGTGCAAAACGGAGACTATTGTTTTTCGATAATGGCACTCATTCATAGGCATATGATCAGATTCAACAAACACCACCCAAAGATTTGCAATGCATTTAATATTCTTTCACTTATTCTGAAACCATTGTAACCGGATAGCCATTTTATGTGTGCTTCTGACATCGCGCTTGCAACATCAACTTTCAAACCGCCGGGTTGGTATAGCATTGTGAAGGATTAATTAATGCTATAAATTTAGCAACACAGTACCGCTTTTATATATCTAAATGGATGTAGCAGTATATCCTTCTTACGCAAGCTATTACAATTAAACACAAGCCAGAATAAAAAATTAGTGACCTTTTAGGAGTACTTCTTAGTTGTTGGTTGCGGAACTAATGCGTCGTCACTTTTGGATGCCGTGAAGAAGTAGAAGGTTGCATCCCCATCGATTTATTTTACAACTTCCACAAATTAATAATGGAAGAACTAGGGAAAGCCTTGAAGTTACATTGTTGATGTTGATGATGTTAGATGTTCAAATTTCGTTCGTCGATTACTTGTTGGCAGTACTTTTAAAAAGTTAGTCCATAAAGCTGGAGAAATTGTCAGCTGATTAAGGGTAATGTCCTAGCAAAGCTTTATGGAAAAATGATGGAGTTACTACAACGTTTTCTCTTATTCAGCTCCCACACAAGAACCGGAAACGCTTTTCATAAATATGTGAAAAATGTTGCTAATTTGACATGTTCTCCAATGCAGCTAACTTAGCTTTTTACTTATATCTGTTGCATATTACGGCCACTGGGTACAAGCATTGGATCAGAGAATAAACGAAACAGAGCTGTAATTGCCCTAGCAATAGCGACTGTCCCAGCGTTTTGTTTAAGATATTCATTTGACTGTCGACGCTAATGAGCCTGTTTTTGCCATCCTGCAGTAACGATAGCATGCTGCTAAGGCATTCTTGCTAAGTCTTCACACTGCACAAAGGGGTGTTTAGCATACAAATTATTCACGTGTAGCCATTTTCTCGACCTCAAGAAGCTGAATTTCAAAGCAACCTGCAGAGCTTTTTCCATAATCACAGCGATGATAACACGCAGCTGCACATACAAAATATGCAACATCTTCAGAATGCTTGATGTAACTCTTTCCATCACAGAACCCAAGTACATGTAAGCTATTATTTTATTGTATTTGGTCTGCGACAGGTTTTCGGATTTTTGCTTGGCATTCGCTATTTTGATATGTATATGGAATGTAAACATAAGGTACTTTTGTGTATTATCTATCTTCTGTATACAGTAATCCTAGTGATAATGCATAACTTAAGGTGAACTGCATGGATTTTGCTAAAAAAGGATATATATATATATCAACCGTGGTTTTGTATTGCTTCCAATTGCGATTTCTCCTCACTGGAATTACGGAACAACAGCAGTGCATTAAAAGATAATTATGACTTATGTTTCAAACTGCACTGAAAAATACTCTTTATTGGCTAAATGAGCCAATCTTGACTTCGTCTAACCGTTTCTACTTCACCTAGCATATTTGTACAATATGTTTTTGGGATTTTACTATATACCCTCGATCGTAAAATGCATTCCTTTGGAACACTGCTGGTCAGATTAACCAAACTACTATTATAAGTTTCACACACACAAACGTTCGTCAAAGTTTTAGAGTATGAGTGCTTTTCACTGCATACGGATAAAAGATCTCACACGACTTCAAAGCAAACATCGATATGTAATCCGATTTATGTTCACTGATCCTTGATTCACTGAACGCATCAATCTTGTTGGTTGGTTGAACATTACGGGGCATTTCAGACAAATATTTGCACTTATTCGGCAAACGTAACTGTTTTTTGCTTCTCCTTTCCTAGTTTGCTCGCATAGACCAAACTTGCTTGCAATCGTTCTAAGTTCGGGATCACTATCATCGTATTGCTGCTTCTAACGTAAGTCATGTCAGTCGAATACAAGAAAAAGCTCGGCTAGGGATAAACCAAATTGTTTGTAAGCGTAAGCAATTTGCTCAGCTTGAACTGCTACGGAAGTAACAAACGATAAATTCCTTTGGACCAGGCTGATTGTATCTATAATGTTAATGGTGGGTTTGTGTGCTAGGAAGGACGCGTCACAACAAGGCTGATAATGAAACTGATGCGGTGAAAATCGCCCTATGTTTGATAAAACTAACTAGCAGAGTTTGTAAAAGGTGTAGGGTAAAACAAAAGAAAACATGTCATAGCCTCGTTCAAATTCCATATGATTATATAATGAAAGCCCATGTGTGTCCTCTGTTGCTGTAAAGCATAGGGTATGGTAAAAACTTGTGTTCAGCTCTATTAGTATCCCTAAATCCTCTATGATATTGCGAAGTTTTCCCACGGTTTTCAAAGTGAGGACGTTCGTAGTTGAAAAGTACATACTGCATTGTTAGGTCAATCTCCATTTTATTCCATCGAAATGCGTCCAAAAATATCAATAACACCAAGTCCATTGTCAATACATCCTACGGACCTAGATGACCCGCTTGAACATGTCAGAACGTATTGCAATGTTATATAGATCGCAAAAATGTGAACTCATAGTTAGCACAAATATCTTTTATGTAGCAGCAGCTCCTAAAATGTGAATTATAACATGCATTTTGCTTTGGATATGATCTTCTTAGATTTCTGTGTGGCGCTGCTCATCAATACTGTATGCTTGTACAGGCTGTATTTTATGCGTTACTTAGATGGATCATGAAAAATCCATGAAAATGCTACCTAGATATAAGGTACGACGAATCAATATGAAACTGGCATTTATTCCACAGCTCATGGGTAGATATTTAACAAGGAGGGGGCACGACGAATTATGGTATTTAAGGTCGTGAAAGCAGTTTGCATACTATATTTGACCTTATGACGGGGATCTGAGTGAGGTCTCCTCTAAGCAAGTGAAGAAGCTGCGCTTTACTGCAAAACTTTTGCGAACCATTCCGTTTTAGCCAGTTAAAACTGTCCAAGTACTTCAAGACGCGACTTGAATATACTACTAGATTCGTTCACGGTTATTGCAAGAGGAAGCTGTTAGTTGTATAACGTGTGCAGCCAACAATCAACACCTTTCACCAGTCTAAATAATACGGAATTGACTGACTGGCCAGAAAGACAGACATCTGAATTCTGCATGCAGAAACGATCGATGTGTTACTAGAGATATCGTTACTCATGGGAAATAGTAATTATTCCCTGCATCTTTAGTTCGTCTACAAGCAAAGTACATGGCAACCGCGGCAGTCCAGGGAGAATGTTGTCGCAGAGGAAGATGAAAGAGCCAGACGAGGGCCGAGGCAAATTGAGTGTTACCATAGACTATGACCTCTTACCTCTACATTGGAAGAAAAGTGATAAACTAGTGCGGGGAATCGTCAACCTAGTATTCCTTTAACATATGCAGGCGCACCTCCTGTTTTACCAAACCTAAATTTTTATTGAGATTAAGATAGATACCTTTGTTGGAGCCTCCATGGTTAATTTATTTGGGCTAATTACATCTGGTCGTGAAAAGTTTAGCAATGCGGAGTCAGACTTTCATGAGGCCACTTTGTACAGACGTCCGAAAATGTCTTGACTAAAACGACTCCAGTGTACCATTCCTTACTACATTCCTTCTGCTAGCTTGGTCAGCATGTGTTTCAGACGAATACCACAGTAAACATACCTACATTTCCATCAATCTAGTCCTTCAGCAATACTACATCGGACAGCAACCTGGTTAACAATTCTGTCGTGACAGACAATCTTGTGGTTGAAAAAAAACTTGAAACGGAAAGGGTACGGCCAGTAATGTCCAGTAGTCTGAGAATTATTTAGATTGACGGTCAACTGACGTAATTAAACCATCCAATTCATTTGGAGTAGCGCGTGTCGAATATGGCAAATTCCCCTGATCATTTGTAAAATGGACTTGCTTTTTTCATCAGCATTGACACACGATCCGTATTGGAGGTTAAGAGTTAACTATCATTGTCTCATATCACTGGAGGGTCGGCTAGGGACTATATAAATGCATTCCCGTAGGCACCGATACTCTAGAGGCAGCTTTTGTGGATAAAATAGATCATCGAGCTGTAGGCAAAAGCGCATTTTCGTCCCGCAGTGGATATTTCGGTGTGAACCAGAGCAATGCATTTTAACAAACTACTTGTCTAAACCATGTGGATCCATAATTCTGTAAACCCGAAAGGCTATAACTGATGGAACAAGGAACTTAACTAATCTTCTACGGATAGCCAAGAGTCTTTACAAGTGAAGGTTGTGACTGAGACTAAACCGCTTGCCTGTTAGTTTTATCTATGGCTTCGATGTCAATTTTATGATATGTATGGTCTGACTTTAGCAGACGACAATATGGTAACGAATGCTCCCTATCGGCCACAAACATAAAGCGGTCACTTACTGCCACAATCTCTAGGATCTAAATGTCGCGCACGGGTTGTTAGCAGCTTGTCTGTTAGTGCATTTGCACTGCTTCAGTTTCAGTTAAAATCTACTTTAACCCTGGCCCTATCTTCCTACATTTGATTAGAGTTAAACTGGGCCAAGGTGCTAAATCTTAGCTAGACTCGTGATGAATGGGAAATGTGACGAATTTTTTGACTTTAAATATCTTGATACCCATCCCAATGTGGAAGCTGATTATTATAATCGACAGCAACAACGTGCAGCTCTCAAGGTACAAGGTGGATGGCGCATCTCATATGTTCACATAGGCATTGCACGATTCGTGAAGCAATCATCTATCTCCCATGCATAGAAAACAGGACGTGAATGTAGACACTATCACTGAAATACCATAATCTACCTCGGCTAAGGCAGTAGTAGCTACTGAGCCTGACTGTCTGGGGCATTAGGCCAGAAACCCAATATGATTTCGTCGCTCAAAAGCAAGAGAGCGGTAAGTCACTTTTTGCTTGTTCTCACTACCTCCGACTATGGTAATGGCTACAAACAGGACACAGTATGGACCCACAGAACTGCCTGAATAGTAACCGATGTATAGCATTCGATTGGGCGAAGTTTGGTGAATACCAAAAGCTTGAAAAGCGGTCAGCTTTTCTATGGAGTAATGATAGTCATGTGCAAAACTGAATCGTCAGACTATTTGGCTTCATCATTTGCGATGTCATCGAACTTGAACTGGTTTCTTCAACAGTGGTAACCGGCAACAATCGACTTCTAGATCGTCTTAATTCTCGAGGCAGTTAATCAATCTCACTCATTGCGCGTTATCAGCTACTTCGAGAAGGCTATCAAATATGTGGCGTAAAAACTGGACATCGTGGTCGTGACTCGCTTCTTGATTAGTGTCACTGGGCTGATGCGCTTAGAAGACCATAATGTGTTAAAAGTTTTTCTCGTTAAATAAAATATCATTACAAATCTAATTGGCTGCTAGGCTAATGATTTTTAACAGGTAAACCCTTTGTTAATTCGTTTTTCCAATTCGTTTTTCTTTGTGATTTCCACTGGTATTCGCGACAAAGAACATAATTTCCTTCAGGACAAAACATAGATAAACAGTTCTTATTAGATGGAAGTGGGCGACCCGCAAATACGGAAATTTGCACTACAGTTGATATTTGAAAAAGTAGGATGGTGCGAGCTTAGAGTGGCTTCGCTCTAGTCTACGGGCTAAACACATAGTGCTACTTACCTTGGGCAAATATATTCTAACTACATCATCACAACTTTGGTTAGTTCTCCTTAAATATATTTGGCTTTGGAAATTCAGACACAAAGTTTGGACGAAGTGTTTAATTTCACAAGCAACGCGATACTACTGGATAAATGATCCAATAAATCACACATGACACTGGACCTGGTACGCAATACATGTAAAAGCAATTGCACAATATGCAGCGGCTTTGGAACCCGTACCGCAAGGGATTTGATTCTGAAGTGCTAGTGATGCATGACGATAGCAGTACCAATGAAGAAAACTGCGGCTTATATATGCAATTTTCCAGCTCTTACTTAATGTCACTAAGTCCAATCCAGATGAGCGTTACTTATTCAGAATGAAAAGTTGTAGCCGACATGTTTCATGTGATGCAAAATGCTAATGGTCGTATTTTCGATCTTAAATGTTGTTGCACAGCTTTTGGTGTTGTTCGGTTGAAGCAGACAAAAACACTATCAACATTTAGACAAGTTTTTACGACAACCAGCCTTTTGTTGTTGCACAAACTACCCAGGACCAGGTTTTCTTAGAAAAAAGCGTTGTATCAAGCAGCTCAAGTCATATACTGCCAATCAACAATGCAAATGCAAAAGACGTTGTAAATTAAGTTCGGTTTCTCTAAATCCTCAGAAATTTGGTACATTTGTGCTCATTTGGACAGCGAAAGTGCCCTGTGCATAAACACGGGTGCTGAGTTAAAATTAAGAGAAACAAAATGGAAAAGTAGACCGGTGTCGGCAACAACTCAAAACATTGAGCTACTAGATGTTGAATGTGTCCAGGGATACGACTTGTATTGTATTTATTTGGGTTTCTAATTCGTTTTATTAAGCAAATCTGGATAAAATTGTACTTGTAACGAGAGCTACCTCCAAAGGCATTCATTTCCGTTGTTTATATTTATGTCCCTCAATTACAACTATTCTTTCCTCCATTTCAGCTCGTCACTAATTCTATCCTGAACTTTAATGCTCTTTACATTCTACTACGCTCATTCACTCTGGATTTTCTTACCTGGAGACGCATCTGCCATCAGTGCTTATATGCCTTACCTCCCCCCTGTGTTGCCCTTGTGGTTGTTTGAAGTACACGGAGCTTGTACTAGTCCATATGTATAATATAATTTAGCGAGTAAACAAGGTTTCTCAGTTAATGTGGTATTTGCTGGGCTGAGCGGCTTGATTACAATCAATTTGCTCAACTTGGTAAACACCACAACATGTGAACAAACTTCCTGGATGGCCAGTATTTTATGTAAGCTTGTATCTCGGTTAAATGTATAAGCTAATATGTATGCAAATAATAATTTTTCTTGCCAGATGCCAGTAATGGTGATGGACCTAGCGAACCTTTTACCTGCTTCTCATGTCTGCACATTCAGCCTACCGCATCCTGTCATGCCTTGTGTAACAAATCTTATAAGGTTGTTGGAAGTCAGTTGACTGCACTAAGATCATTCTGTTACGTTTATGGGCCGAGAGCAGGAAATTGCTCTGGCTGATATTTGTCGTTTTCAGAAAGCGTTCTGAAAGTGTATATGCCGCAATGATTAATAGCTACGGATTTGAGTGTTATACTGTTATTTTAACTGATTGACTCTATCTCTTGTCGCCCGGAACGGTAATTCCGTTATCCTTGATTTATCTTTTCTCACTCTACCCACCCTACGGAACATGTCAAGCACCTCCTTTTTTACCCGTTATAAATCATTGTTCATTATTCACATACAAGCCGCATAAGAGTAGTGGTATAGTTCTAATGTATACAGGTGATTACACTTCGAAACTAAACTGGATTCCCCAAGACCGAACAACTTTTTCTGTAAGAGTGGGAGAGAAGGACCAAACGGACAAGGCGGAGGAAAACCTAACAAGTTGACTAAAAGATCTAGGCATCTGCGGGCTAATACCTGCTTGCATATTTGAAAGTTTAAGGCCAATCGGAACATCTATACTGCGAATATATGTGCTTCCAAAAGTTCATAAAGAAGGTGTACCTCTGCGGACAATATTGTGCATAACAATTTCAGTGTACTATTCCACGGCCCAGTGGTTATCAGAAATGTTGCGAATTGCTCGACATAGTGTGCATGATAGTTTTGCACTGGTACGGCACATTAAAGTTGGGAACCTACAAGAGAAGGAAATGTTCTCACTAGACGTAACTTCTCTATTCACGAATGTGCCGTTACCAGAAATTATAGGATACCTATGCAACTATGTGCACGACAACGATATTCATCTAGGTATACCCTTACCAAGACCGAAGGAACTACTGCTGAGATGCAATTACAATTTCCAATTCTTTTACAACGGCATCTATTACCGGCAGAATGATGGAGCCAAAATAGGGTCACCACTCGGACCAGTGCTGACAGATAGTCTTCTTGCCCAACTAGAAACTGAATCATTGGGTCCACTCATAGATCGTTTCGACCTGTACTATCGCTATATCGACGATATCTTTTGTGGGACCAATAAGCATTTAATGCAGGAGATATTGTGGTGGGGTTCAATGATGCGCACCAGGCAATCAAGTTCACATACGAACTTGAACAAGAGGGCTAGCTCTCCTTTTTGGATGTACACCTGAGCAGGCGAACTGATGATTCCCTAGTAAGGAGGATCAACAGAAAGAAAACGTGGACCGGCCAATATACAAACTTCAGTAGTTTCGTGCCACTTAAATACTAGTGCAACTTAGTACGCTGTCTCACCTCGAGAGCTCGAAAGATCTGTTCTGAAGATGCTCTAGACGAAGAAATGAAACGCATACAGAACATGCTGCGTGAAAATTGTTGTAACATGCAGCTCAACATAACATCGGACGTTGAGGAAGTTGTTGAAAATAAAGCTCTCTTCACTTGCCTTGGTTTTAAAGACGATACCATTGCGGAGCTTATAACAAGAAAACTGACACATTGTGGAACACTTTTCTAGCTGCGGAACTGCGGTGTAAATTTTCCACCAAACCCTTCTTCCTGTGTGCAATAAGAACAGACCGTCGAAGCTTGCCACCTCATCCTTAATCAATCTGAGTGCACTTGTGGTGCAACACATATAGGTCGAACGTCCCGCCAGTTGTCATAGCACATTAAGGAACATAGTCCTAAATGATTGGCGAACGGACGTACTGGAGTTTTGGCAAGCGGAATTCTCTACTACCTATTCTGTTCAGGTCACAGCGTTCACCTTCCGAACGAATTTAATGTGACTTGCCAGGTCCCCTTGAACAGTTCAAAAGGTCTGCATCTACGAATGCTCGCCACGGCAGAAGCTATTGCGTTCCGAATATTCCAACCTCAGCTACGCTGAGAAAGAAAGTTTGTTCAAACGCTAAGTCTGCGTTGGTCTAACGTGCGTCAACCTAATCAGCACTCTGACACCGTAGTCTTCAGTTTGATTACATAACACCAATCGATCTGTGTGTTAGTGTGGGTGCAGAACAGCAACTACCTATCTGCTGCCTTACCACTGACCTACATCTGAAACAATAACAGTGCATTTAACTTCGTGTTTCAGCATTATATGATTTGTACCGGCCCGTAGACGAATCATTGAAAACAATTGTTTGTCTCAGACTGATGTTCTTGATCAAGTGGATGTTGGCTGTGTTCTTGGCCAGGACCGGTCAAATGGCTACTGCACTGCTCGTACGGTGAAGCCCAGTAGCTGGAGTGTGGTAAACCACCAACTAACTGCCACAGCGGCTCGAGCTTTTAGACAGGTATCGTCGAAGGACTTGAGTACGAGGACCTTGCTGCACCATAGCAACGCCTATGCACACTGCTCCCATTTTATCGTAGATTTGCTGACTAGAGAACACATCCAGGTGGTTGTTCACTTACCCTGCAGTCCTGAACTTGCTCCGTGTGACTATTGTGTTTCAAAACCGCAAGCGTATGGTTCCTGGAATTCCCTGTGAGTCTCTAAAAGCTGTAGTAGAGGCTTTTATTGAGCTTCTGGAATTGCTGCCTGCTTCCTCTTGACCTAGCTGCTCTAAATGGTTTGAGTGCATAGGACTGCGTAGGAACGCTGGTGCAGCGTACTTCTTGAAAATCTAACCTATATTTTGTTAGAAAAAGCTCAACTGTGTGTACCCTAAAGTTTATTGATCTTCCATCTTACATGCGGCTGCTGATGTAAATTCATTGCAATGGATACTGCAAAGAACGAGTGCGGGCAACTTGTAATAATTTTGCATGCAGTGGAGAAATAGCATGACTATTTTTCCAGTGCTATTTATGTTGCGATTGTTCCGATTACGGTGTAATAATACAATATCATGGAACTAACATTGACCCATTCTCAGTGAAATCTTCCATCTCAACTGCTAAGTACAATACAGTTGGACGTTGCATCCCAATTTATATTTCAGCCAAAGCTTTCTTTCGCTGAATTCGATGCGCATAATCATTAAAAAAACATCCCCGTTTTGCTCTTTATCACCCAGTCTAGTAAGTGCAAAATTAACTTTTTTCTCTGCTTATTTACTCGGAGTATGGGTGGATCTTTTTGGTTGGTCAACACTTCCGTTGATAAATTGGTTCAAAAAGCATTAACGTCACTTACAACATAAGTTACGTTTAATCATTTTATCAAGACTTAATAATTAATCATTCCAATTAAATAAAAATGACGTATTTTTGTTACAATGACAAGTTGGTCACGTTAATCCAAATTGCTTGCTTATACCAACTTCGATTTTGAATACGTTTTAGGAATCATTACCCTTCTGTAGTAGGACCGGGTGATTGTAGCATATTGAAGTTATTCGCTAATACGCAACTTTCGCTATTTCTTTAACTCTTTTTTCTCTTCCGCTGTCAACTGGGTAATTATTGAGGCTAGGCTACACATGCATTTACCACTAAAATATGTATCAACGTGTTGTGGCACGATTCAGGGACGTTTGTTTGAGCTTACTGTTCAAAACACATTATGATTGATATGAGATAGTTTCCTGCAGGACAAAATTTGGCCCAATCCTGGGTAAGGTTTTCCTCAATAAGTTCACTATAAATTTCGTTGGAATGCGTCTGCGCATCTAAGGCAGACTTTGTCAGCGTCGCAGCTAAATTGAGATCAAAACAATGCTAGTGGATCTGTAAAGTTATCAAAAGCACTTTCTTTTCTTGCCTGTCAATATCAGCTCATTCCTTGGAAGAAAGCTAAGATTACTGCACTCATGCGCTTCTAAAAAAAGAAAGATGACTTTTTCCTATGGCGGAACACTTCTGCAGCATTTGGCTTGAACAGAGTGGTACCAAACATGATTACGGCCACCTTCCTAATTATGAAACCTGGGCAAGATATTTCCTCTGAAACCCTAACTACGTAATTCAGGAAAAGCAGATGTTCAAGTGAGATCATCATTAAGTGCATCCTTATCAAGAATAGTCTAGACATAAGTTTCAACCGTTAACTCTTCTGAGGATAACATTTTCATGAAGCAGGGAAGCCGTTTGCATCTGAAAATGAACAAAAGTACTGGATTAAAAACAAGAGAGCAGTTGCTTACGTAATATATCTGCAGAGTCAAGGGCCTCTTTAAAAGGCTCTCTATGTTGTCAACAATTACAGCATTTGACTAGTATCTTTGGTTGTTTCTGTGACCAAATAATGGTGTTTATTCTGTTTGTCTTTCTTCCCTGAATACCATATTAGTGTGCATTAACGTAATGTCACTTACTTCATGTGGGTTCGTAAATATCAATTAACATAAAAAGTTAACTGGACTGAAAAGCGATTGCAAAACCATGCCGTAGTATATCTCTCCTAGTCTTTCTCAACAAATTTGGCTTGTTGAACTATATCAGCCTTTTCTAAAACAGATATATCTGCGTTTTAGTTGCAATGCTCGAATGAAGCTCAGTACACGCCTAGGGAACGAGGAATTTATCGAATAATTCCACATCTTATTTTGCGGTATACAAGTGTTAATCGAATTATGGAAAATCCTCACGCTGAAATTTTTTTAAGCTCAGTGCACGATCTTACCACGACCTGAATCCCACATAATCCATAACTAACCGAACCATTTTATTAAAGTGTAGCTTTATTTTTATCTGTGCTTTGAACTTAGTCTAAGGAAAAAGGCTCATTATCATAGTTTCAAAGCAATATTGTCACTGAAGTCTAGTTGAAATGCTCCATTTTACTCGCTCCCAACACGGCATCACACAACCGGTTTCGTCCCTCTTTGAACTGATCAGCTAGGTACGCTTCAAAAGATAGCGAGGTCAAAATGTCGATTGCATGTCGTAAATGAGTCACCAGGTGAGTATACTAAAATACAAGCTTCTGGCGTTCGCACGTTGTCAAATTTACAT
The DNA here is from genome assembly GCA_944474145.2 of Dicrocoelium dendriticum. NCBI lineage: Eukaryota > Metazoa > Platyhelminthes > Trematoda > Plagiorchiida > Dicrocoeliidae > Dicrocoelium > Dicrocoelium dendriticum. The sequence goes on from OX104068.1 coordinate 58,226,396, forward strand.
ATTCATTTATAGCTCCTCAACCAAAGTATATGCAAAGTCTAGGTAAACAGGTTGCAACTCAGCTAGAATTACTTTTCCCAAACGTAGCATGGCGACTGCCACGAAGTGTTTGCTCAAATTGCAATCTCAGCAATCTGGCTATCTCTTTAGCGACAATGTCGGTCACATTGGAGCCACATGTGCGCCCACAGAAGCGTTAATCCGACTACTCCATCCTAACAGCACCCCATCACACTGTAACTGGCTTTTTCCATTTGTTGACAGCTGCCTCCTACGTGATAGTCTATTAGATAGTAGTTGGTCAGATGTCCAATGCAGGATTACTCAAGAGTAAAGTCGAAGTCCATAAACTGCGGTCTCACACATAACTCGCCTTATTTTGCAGTTGTAGAAAAACACCCACTGAGGACGAATGTGACAATATTCACACTTCATGCCTTAAACCTCGTGAATGCATTGCATGTGCATCATCTGGAACTATTTCCTTATTTCTCAATAGCTAATTATTTTATTATCGTCCGGTTTATAAAAGAAGATTAGAGACTACTTCAGCGCACAAGATGTCCATGGGACAAGTGCACCTTATCACCCTCAAAATAACTACAGTAAACATTAGCTGATTTTTAATACTTGAAGTAGGGTTTATTGCACCTGCTTTTTATTCTGGTATTACCTGCCGTATTGTACTTTTAGAATGGTTGACTGCTACTTCGGTCCTTAGCAAAACGTATCCATATAACCTCCTGCAATCGCACTCCATCTTAACAATATGCTTGGGGGATTTTTCCACACTGTTCTCTTAATGTTTCTTCCCCTATCATGAATGATATCCAAAACATGTGTTCAGTTTCAAACCACAACCTAATGCTGGGATCATTTAGGCCTCTTTTGATAAATAAGCTAAATTTACGATTCATCTATGGAGTGCTTAGAACTACGAAAGAATGCTGTATCTTCTTTTATTGAGAACTATATATATGCCCATATATATGACACTCATGAGCAATCTCAAAGAAAAATGTTGTTGTTTAATGAGTTTAAATATGGATGCTCTCCACAGTCTATTTTTGCAATTGTTCTCCAGTAATCAGACACTCCCTATATAGTCGTCACGTAGACCACTTAATACTAGTGGAACAGTCGCATGTTTTTTTACTCTTATTTGCAATGTGAAGCCTGATTGTTAATTCCATTGTGAATAACCGATTTTGCCGACTCTAAGTACGGAATGGTTAACAACCTGACCTCCACAATTAACTGTCTAAAACAGCCCAATGCATTGCATTTTTAATAGCGACAAATATACACAAACAAGCTTAAAAGATGGTGCTGCATGCGCAGTTAATCGCTACGTTTTCCGATGTCCCCTTTAACGTAAAATATTATACGGGTAAGCGCACACTGAGCACATGGTAGTTATAATATCTTTAAAGTGACTGTAGTTGAACCAGACTGCAAATAAGCACTGGTACCAGTTTCTTTGCAGATATGTGCTCTTTACTATGCACAGTCCGATGATAGTCACTGCTTTTGATTACGTATTTAGAGCTTCCTATTCCGATATACGCAACAAACCTCCCAATTGATGGGTGAGTTAATCCCTTGCGGCGTTAGTTAAATCATAACTGTTTTTGTTACCTAGGGGTTTAAAGTTAAATGCAAGTAATATGCAGCTTTATCACTGTAGTTCTGAACTAGCTACCCTCCCTTGTATATGTTAATTAAGTAAAGGATTCAAAGACGGCTTCGCGACGCGAGCGTCTCAGCAAAGAGTGTGGGAGAGATGACGAATGCTTTATGCACTGCTAAACACTAATTAGTTCAAATTCTATCCTATTTTTGTGGGATAAGTTCGACATGGTTATGGCATTGATTTTGTAAACGATTATTCCTCTAAAACTGACTTTGGTATTTACGACCATCGGCTAAAAAACAACATATATAGATCCGGATTGCTAGAAGTATATGTAATTGTTTTTCTAAAAAATTGAACCAATGGATGCCTGCAATGTAAAATGCCCTGTAGCATATGACGTCTCAAAACAAGCAACAGACATTTTCAAGCTAAATACATATTTTTAGATTTGATGGTTACACTCTATGTCAATGAATCACTCGGTACCAAGACTTAATGCCAAGAGTACAGCACTGCAATTATCCGGGAAAGTCCAAGTTCAAGTAATGTCAAATGTTGTTAGCCCATCACACATAGCATGAGCGACAAATAAACGTACTTATGAGCGGAAGGATTTTGGTGGGTATTTTTGTTCGTCGCAATCAGCCGACAATTCAGATATGTCGACCAGGTATCCGGAAAAGCACCAGACGGCCGTTTCGCTATGCAGTATATCGCATTTAGCTAACAATTCCTGATAGTTGGATACCGTCCTCCATGGCTCAGTTGCATAAGCTGCGGGCTAGTTGGCAAAAGCCGCTAGCAGTCATGGGTTCGAGCCTCCGCAGAAGACCGAAGGATGCGCACCACTGATGAGCCCCAATAGGGCGAAACGGCTGTCTGGTGCTGTTTCGGATAGCTGGTCGACATATCTGAATTGACGGTTGATTGTGACGAACAAAAATACCCACCAAAATCCTTCCGCTCATAAGTAATACCAATTCGCCCTTACGGATTCCACAAAATGCTATGTCGATTCATAGCAGCCGTAACCTGGAAGTCCTGACGCCGGAAGGCCGACTGCTGTCATCTGCTTGGCAGGTGCCTGCATGGCAGTGGAGAATGGGTCGGGCTATATCGCATTTAGCTGACAAATCGTGATAGTCGGATACCGTCCTCCATGGCGCAGTTGCATAAGCTGCGAGCTAGTTGGCAAGAACCACCAGCAGTCATGGATTCGATCATCCGCAGAGGACCGAAGGATGCGCACCACTGATGAGCCCCAATAAGGCGAAACGGCCGTCTGGTGCTTTTGCGGATAGCTGGTCGACATATCTGAATTGTCGGCTGATTGCGACGGACAAATAAACTTGCTTGTCTATGACATCAATGGTGTGTTGTTAGTACTTCATTGTTGTCTGCATAAAACAAAATTCCGTCCGGTTATTTAGATTGGATAAAAAGATTTACATTTGTATACGAGTGTACCGTTAAATATAATGCATAGAAATTAAAGCCAGCCCACGACCACATTTAAGATAATTCTTTACAACACCATCAGTAATTTTACAGCTTAAAACTATTATTGTTAGTAATTTGCCCAATATAAGTAATTTGTGTTAACCGTATTACTGACTAGGCACAAGGTTTGACACCGCGTGTCTACAAACTATATTATAAAATACAACGTACAATTTCCGGCGCAGTATAGTACTATTGGATGGATGCTCAATTATTGAGCTGGTAACAACGTGGAACTTAAACTGTGAATCAAGTAATCTTTGGACAAATTTAGATATACTAAAGTTTATATACGTAATGTAGACATGCAATTAGGACAGCATTTTATCATCGTAATGTTACCCTAGTATTCCTCAAAAATATGTGGAACAAAATACTTGCTAGCATAAATGTATGAACTATGAGAAGTATGAGTACCACAACCTTTTGTGCAACCGCAACTCAGATAGGAGTATGTCCTTTTGTTCTTGGCAATTGTACTCACTTGCATCCAACATAGTTGTAAATCCAATTTGCAAGGTGTCGAAACGTGTTCCGAGACATTAATTTTGCTAACCACCAAAATTGACTACTTTCACATATGGTTGTATCAACCTATCTACCAGCTCATTGCTACATAATCGTTTAAAAATTGAGAAGTCAAATTTGCCGTTTTTGTAAACATAATTTAACATTTAGATAAATTTTAGCTGAAATAATTTGCAGTATTCTGGACAAGATGAGTTCTAGTTTTTGTCATTGGACACATATGCTACTGCTTTATGCAAGCCAGTTATAGGGCTTCCAACCACAGCGATAAGATTAAGCAATTCCCACACGAACTAATTTAACATGATAGCAATAGAGCAGCATTGAAAACTGCCCTACATCCGAAAATCTTTAGCTAATTACCATAGTCCTAGTCGGTGATGGCAAAAAGGAAAAGGGAAACGATAATTTTCAATGTATCTCAAAGCGATTACCTACCAAGTATTCCGTTTGGGAAGCATCCAAGTGAAGGACTGAATTAGGTTTGTTGGAGTTAGAATTTACAAACTTTCGCCGTGATTTTTGGCATCCTAATAATAGCAGAATGCAGTGGACAAACTGTGGTGCTTTTCTGTTATGAGCACATGGCGACAAGTAGTGTTGCATTACTAACCCAAAGTACTTGAAGTATACCGCTTGACCCAAATACGCTGCACTAAAATTCAACGCCTAGCCAGAGAAATTCATCTGCGTTGTATACAGAGGCACGCTCTGACTGTTTAAAGTCAAACCAGCATTGTTTTAAAGAACCGAGCTTTCTGCCAACTTCCGCCTCCTTGTAGGTTGCAAAGACAATGTGTCATCAGAAGCAACGGTTTTTTTATCATTTTCAGAATGACCGATGACAAGTTTACCATTCCAGTTGAAACGTCATGGGGACGAAATCGGAATGAACTATCTGCATATGCATCCATTTTGTTACTTGACGTCCACTCCGTCAGATATAAGCAACCGAGTACTCTCCCATGTAAGACAAGCCAAATTGCACGAGGCCTGAAAATGAGCCCATTTTGTTTTGGCGGAGAACCTTGTTCCCTGTCCACAGACATCATTTGATTAGGCTATAATATAACAGCTCGAAAGTGAAGCAGTTTTGTTAAATTTTGTTATGTTTATCTGAATGATCAACGTAAGTCCCATAATCCTTGCAGTGCATGTGCTATCCCCACTACATTAAATATCGAACCACTGATTCCTTACTCTTTAGCAGCGTTCCAAATTGGCATAAGAGGTCACAGAAAATCGAATCACTAGTATTCACAAACTGCTGCTCAGCATGATGCCAAAATCCTGTGGCATCACTAAGTAAACCTGCTTTCATCTTTATTTAATAAAGATAGACTGTGTGTAGATAGATTTAATGTAACCTACACGTAACTTTTGGGGGTCCGAGAAACGCGGTTTGTTAATAATGATACATGTTATTTTGACCCAGTTTTGTTCTACACTGGAACGGCCGTATGCATGAAACCAACTGATTGAAGTAAGATATCTTTTTCAATTTCACGGTATTTTTGGTACTGCTTGTCCACAAACGAAGTCCAAACATTTCAGCACCGTTTGGCATATTAGTTTGATTCGATCACTTGAAAACAAAATTCGTTTAATTAATTTTGTATTTATAACGGGTGCTTCAAGGAAAGCTGGTGCTTACAGCTCTGATTATCAACCGCAAATAAGACTCTTTATACCACAAAATGTAGAAACGTAATTCTTGCGGCTAAAATCAATCCCATTAATAACTTGAATATAAAAGTTCCGTTACTGCATAGCCTGCAGATGTTTAAAAAACAATGCAGCTGTCCAAACTAAATCCGCTGTGTATCGGAAACTTTCATGCTATAATTCATTCAGAAGGAGTAGTTAACCGCTGGCACATTATCATGACATAAAAGTTTGCTTTCAGAATTGTATAAGTTCAGTTACTTTTGTATATGCTGGTTACCGATATTAGTATTTTCGTTTCTAATGTACACATGTGCAGATGTATCTCCTTTCCTCAACTGATGAATATTCCTTACGTAACATTCTCATAAATCTTTGTGCACATCAAGATTTAACGCGTCATAATACTCATTACATTTCTGAGAGGGATGGCATTGCCACAAACCACGAAATCACAATCACCAGACTGTTCGCTGACTAGGATTTTACAGCTGTTCGGTGCAACCCATTTATCACTAAAGTACCTCTATCCACCTTCAAACTTCGTTTCAGTTTAGTCCCTGACCTGTTTATTCGAAAACACGTAATAGGAATAGCGCTGGTCACCAACAAGTGAATAAGTGTGCAACCTAAACCATCTGGCCTTGTTAATTTGTCACAAATGAGTAGCAAAATGGTATCTCCCTCTTATTCACTGTAAGCACGCTATGGATACACTTATTTAACCAGCCAACAGTCATCCGGAAAAGATTAACTATCGTTTCGTCGTCAGCAGTTCACCTTCCAGACATCTAATGAAAGGTCAGTAAACAATGCCTTCGAAAGACAACATGATTAATTTTAGCTAGCTTAAGGATGGCACTAACTATAATTCTCGCGGAGGTAAGTGCTCTTTCGCCAAGCCTTTACTTATTTGTTGGCATTGTGAACCGAAATCGGCAACCACTCTGGAAGCCCGAAAAAGCAGAACTATGCGTTAGTTTTTCGGCTGCTGAGTATCGACTTCTAATGAGGATCTCAGCAACAAAAGCCTGTAACTTATGTTACTGGCTAGTGTATATGTATCATATCAAAATAATGCTCGGATAGAAACTTATCCCGAAGCACCAGATTTGGGATAACACAGTGTGTACCAAGTTTGGGACCGCGGAGTTCATTCGATTTATCCGTATACGTCAACTTTTAACTAACATTAGGTTGTTATGAAGTTCTAAGCAATTATCCTCCTTAAACAAAGGATTCTAAAAGTTGGACTTTAGTAAGTAACCGATAACTGGCAAGTTAGCTTCATTTTCACACTTTTACCTGGAATATGTGTGGACATTTAAATGCGAGTTGTTAGTAGCGTTCGCTTTAAATTTCAATGCATTCTTTTAGATGCTAAATGTATAAATTGTGGAAACCAACCGGCCCCACACGCTCCTAAATAAGGTTTTGATCTGAAGAACTACTCAGCATTTACATCTTATATTTTAAGTGCCAACTCTCGAGGGGCATTAAATACTCCCAAGGTAAACCCTATGAATAATACGTCCTCACCAAAACGTTATCTAGTGCAAATATGGTATGGGCGGTGACTTTCAGCTATCTAGCATTACCATGAATGTTATGTTGAAGCAAATGCCTCAAGCAAATGTGTTCGGATTCGAAATCCAGACACGTTAATAAGGGAGACACGTATATCTTTCGTGACGGTCGTCGGTAACCCTGCCTGTCATAAGTGCAGCCTGACTGCAACTCGCGAACAAACATACCTCTCTCAAACATAGTTGATATCTTAGTCGAATATGTTACACGCGGCTTTCGCCACATTTCGCCGGTGACAAATAAAGGAGCTGAGTATAATTATATAATTTTACATTTCATCAGCAGTGCGAAGACGGATTTGTTTTCATGTATTCATGACTAAGTTTCTCGTATCGACCCGACAAGAAAATGCCCAGTATACAGCTATGTAACTGAGAGGAAGGATGAAACTTCACCCTCCATATAACGGTAAAGTTATGTTTGACCACGTTAAGTGGGGTATGTTATAGTACAAGCAGTGCCTCTTTTGCCTTTTTAGTAGTTGAGCAATCTAAACATTCGGCACATTAATGGTTCCAGCGCCAATTTTAAAATGGACAACTGCATACGAGGTTTTCAGGGATACACTCTGTGTAATAATTTACCCAACAAATAGCAAGTGGTTTCAGACGTCAGTAAATACTGCAACGGTGCAATCGTCGAATTCATGTAAATTAACATTCGCATCATGCAGCTGTTTATTTCTGATATACAGGGATCCAATATTCTACCACTCACCAACTGCGCTATTTTAGAGAAGTTGATTGCCAAGGTTACTTGTGACCCGACGGTGCTTCTCAACACAACTGTAACTGATAGACGCTAAAGTGTTGATCGTTCAGAAATAGGTATGATCATGAATTCACTCAGGTTTGTATGCGAATACTTCAAAGTGTTACTTTCAGCATTACTACAAGGTAGGCAGCATAGAACAAAACTTATTGTGGCCGTATGTCGCATAAATACTCTTGTTTGATTGCACTGTATATGCATATGTATAAATAAGCTTTACCAAATTTAGCTGCATGGTAGTTTATGCACTAATTATTGTTCATAACATTTGTTCTACTAATCTATTTGTCTTTAGAGCAAGTTACATTAGTGTAGCTAAGCACGTGCTATGGTTTCACAATTGTTCACGCAATAGATTGAATGGCTATTTGGCTAATATTAAGCTAACAGAAGGGGACTGTGATTTTTATATGTAATATGAAAAGAACATTTATCTAATACTCGTAATATACGGCTACATCCAAGCCAATAGTTTTGGGCTTAGTTACTCGCACTGAAGAAATATAGCTGTGTTTATCGCAACCAAACGCTAACGTGGTACGAAAGGTACAAATAGATGTACTTTTGGGTGGAATGTCTCCATGATTGCACGCGCACTATATCATAACACCGTTTGAAAACTAATAAAAGGTGTTACGATTCTGCTTGCCTGTGTTTAGCATGGCGGCAACAGACTGATCTCTTCCGTTGGTCCTTACTCGAGCAAATTAAAACAGTGAGTCCCCTTCGGCCATGTCGTTAAGGCAGAGGGAAGACAGAGGTTGCGATATGTCAACATTTTGATTGCTCTATTCAGTCACAAACACAATACTAGCAGAAACACACAAGGGATTATATACGATCAAAAAATAAGCAACACCAATCAACATGTCACAGTCAAGACCATGGCAACCGAATTGATTGCCTCAAGTTTCTGTGCACATTGCACAGGTTTATAGGCCTTAATTAACAACGCCTCACTAATTGCCAGGATTATCAGGTTTTTGTTACCTAATGACACTTTGAACGCTGTCTCGGCAGTCACGTGATGACGGGTTGTCGTGAGGTGCCTGATGATCAACGATGCCGGGCTCCGATGAGTTCTCAGATTCGTCTCATGTTGTTGCGTAATCACTTGTCCCAACCAATTTGGCAAATGTTCTGCTACCCTCTGAGCTAATTGACGGTTTGTTCTGCCTATGCAAATGTCACCGCAACCGCAGGTGAACTGCTAAACAACGTGAGAGGCCGAACTACCCGACGAGGTGCTCTGACGGTTATGACGAACAAGTGCTCGCGGGGTATGCCTGAGTCGCAACTGGGCTGTCGTGTAGGTTCGCGTTAGGGCAGACCGGAGCTTGCGTCAGATATCATTTGCCATATAGTCCACCTTGAAAAGCAAGAACAAATAAACATCCTTTTTCTCAGCCGTCAACACCGGTGTTTTCAAGCTGGGAGATCTGTGTGTACCTGAATAAAATTTGCAGGATATCCATTAGAAATTAAGGTCTTGCGTAGAAATTCTTCTTCGGCTTGTAACGTTTCGGGACTGCAAATACATCTAGCCCAGTAGAAGAGAGTTATCACTAAGCCGCGTTTGTATGCGATCGGGGTGAAGCTTAAAAATGTAGGTACTGTCCAGTCCAAGTCGATTTACGGTGAACAGTGCGCTGCAACGTACCTTCAGCCCGTCTGCTAATGAGTATATTTAAAAACGCCAAGGAATTGTGTTGTTCCACTTCATGGGATACCGACAGATAAGGGTGAATCAAATTTATGATGGTCAGCAGCCGGTTAAAATGTTCTCCGCTGGTGAAGACTGTCAACCACATATCGTCTGTACAATTTCGCTTCACCAATGCAGGCAGAAACTTGTCTTTCTTTCAGGCCGAGGAAGATTTCGGCTAAAACTGGTCCCAGAGGGTTGCCCATAACGACCCCGTCGACCTGTTTGTATGCGGTCCCTCAAATTCAAACCGTATGTTTTTGGTGCACAATAGAATCATGTCCTTTAAATACTCCACTGGCAGGCCAACAGACATTTTCTGAATCAGGATAAAATCGCATAAATTATCAACCGTCTCACGTAAAGGCAAATTTGTGAATAAGGAATCCACATCTATTAAGTACATAGGCTCTGCACTCAGTGACAATTGTTCCAGCGTCTCAGCCAGTTCACAGGAGTCTTTCAAACAATACGTAGCGAGGTGTTTACGCACCGGAACTAATAGTTTGGCCAGCCACCTAGCGACATTGTGTTAAGATGAATTGTTCATGCACATAATCGGACGTAGCGGAGATCCTGCTTTGTGTAACTTGGGAGCGCCTCTCATTCTAGGTGTCTGTGTCCCGGTCGGTTTTAAGTGCCTGTACTGAGACTCATTGGTGTAACCACGTAGCAGGAGGATCTGGAGCTTCTTTGCCACATGCTTCTCCACCAGGATATTGTTTTCCGATGTATTATCCAGCTGGAACTTCCGAGTGTCTCCCAGAATAGACTCCATCTTCAAAATGTAGTCAAGCCTGTTCATTACTAATATGCCCGATCCTTTATCCGGCTGTAGAAACATTAGGTGCTCCATTTGTTCCAAATCCTTTATCGCCGTATAGTGTTCAGATTGCAGACAGCACTTCTGATTTTTCAGCGTACATAGGAATTCGAGCCGCTTACCTTTTCTGTGCAGTGGACACAAATGCCATGATGTTATGGACGCACAGAGTGAACGAGGTTTGGGTTAATCCGCGCATGCATCATTTACCCGGATTTTAAGTTTATGCACTTATGGGGAATGTACGGCGTATCATAAACACTACCGAATAGAAATAGCATTTAGACGTCTCTGAAGAATTAGAGGTGTTAACAAGAAACAGGATCCAGTGGCTGATATTCAGAGCGTAGTCTCGGAATTAGGTGGACATGGTTTCAACAATGAACAACGATTTGTTAAAGACAAAAGGTAGATGTTTGACAATTCGTGTACGATGGCAGAGATAGAAAATAAACTGATGACAGATATGTGACTAGTTTATTTAAGCGTCTATTGAGCTAAATGTGCTGCAAAATCCCGGTAGCACAAAATGCAAATTGGATACAAACATGGTGAAAAACATGAGACGAATAATAGTTAATAAATTGCGTGGGAAATATAAAGATTAGTTCGCTTACTCATATACCCCTTCGTCGGGTTCCCTTGACACATGAATCCTGTATGACGGCAAAAATAAAATGTTCGACAGTAGCAAAACACTATCAGTAATACTGTAGTTCCTTTTTCATTCGGTAGTCCCGCCGCAAATGTCGCATTTTACCATGCTGCCTGTTCATATACCTCATTCATTACGACTACCAGCCTGCCTTAGAAACTGTGTATCGACTGGCAATTGTATGTGCAGCTAGTCAGTCCACTAAACGTTTTGTGACAGATTTGTATGCAAAGCGTTGCTGTCTTTTGGAAAAGGTGACTGCGACTTGGAGCAAAACATTTTCGAGAAGTATTGTCATTGGATCACATTAACGTGGCAATTACTGCACCAGCTTTGGATGCCGACTCGATCCATCCACACCTCGATGTCCCATCAGACAGTAATGTCGTGGATCGTAGAAGACTGCGTGACTCCTGGTTGCCTTTTGAATCCAATCTCCGAACGCTTTTAAATGAGAAGCCATCGGAGAATGTCAGTCGCTTGAAAATCAAGTCCTTTTTGTCACAACCCAAGTAAGAGTGTTCTGCAGATGGCACCATTCTTAATGATTCTCATCGAGCGCAATTGCTCTTCCAGTTGAAAGATGCGGCGGCCGAATTCCATATTCGTTGGATCACAGTACTGGGAAGGTCGAATCGCCCAAAGAACCAGTTGTTGATGGCGTGCAGCCATCAGTCGTAAACATTGCTGGTATGCCGGAGTTCAACATACCGAAGCCATTACAATATTTGTGTAACAGCTTGAGGTTTGTGCCTAATCGCTTCATTAATTCCTGCTGCTGCATCGACGTACTTGTTTATAAATTGCACAAAAAGTTAAACCGCGCTTCAAATGTCATCCAGGTTTTAGCATTCCGGCGGTTTTGTAAGCTGTCCGTGCCATGCGTTCCAAAGACATGCATTTACACTTGCTGCTCTTCAGAAAGGACTTCTTTTGATTTAACGATAGAATGATTTTCGATGCGTACGCCAGCAGTGTGTTAAACTTCTTTGTTAACGTTTCTCAGGCGATTTCTGAGAGGTATTCCGTAAAGAAGTTCAAATTTATCTCCCTAACAAGCTTTGGCAAGGCGCTGATGTGCGTGGAAGTACACACCTTTGTATCCTCTTCATCCGATTGTTCTGCATGCTCATCGGTAGAGTAACATTGCCTTTTCATGTGCTTGTAATTATTGCGTTGACCCTTAGTTCTTCGTTAATGACCACAATATCAAGTAACGACAGTCAGTTAGTAGATTAAGGTCAGATAGAATAGTTGACGCTGTTCTACAGAGGGTACCAGGAAATTAGCTTTTGCAGACAGGTGTTACATTGCGTGGCATAAGCTGCTGGCCTTTCCAGGTTGTGAACATTACAGTCTCACGCAGTGCGAACGTGATTATATGACATCTTCAGCCAGTCTTAAAGATGGATGTTTCTAGAGCCCATTTCCGAATTAGAGTTAGGCGAGGGATAAACTAAAACTACGAGATATCTGTCCCAGTTCCGCGACCATAGCCGGTAACTTAACGAGTCAGGGTTGCGGATTTGTGGGTGACCAGGAATTTCTGATAAAAGGTTAACTTTGTAATATGGAATCATATGAGCACTTCTTCCAATTCTACCGTTCCGAAGCAGCGACGCACCAGACAAATCAATCCCAGAATCAGTTATCTCAAGTGTTAACCAGGTTTCTGTAATTAGAATGAGATCCAGCGTATGTGAGGCCTGGAGATCTTTAAGTTCGACCAACTGACTAAGTATACTTGGGCGTAGTGTACAAACAGGAGAGCGTATATGGATGTTACCAGTTCGTAGGTGGACGTTAAATTCTGCCTTGATTTTAGGCCGACCCTTCGGCAAGGATTATATCGCATGGCTATTGCCAAAGGCTATTATATTACGAAGCATCCGTAGATACAACGCTTAAGATCTTTTAGCACCAACATATTTAGACTACCCGCTTTATGTATTCAAATGGATTATTTATCCTTTACTTTAAGAGTCTGCTAAAACCTATTTCACCCCAAACAATTTAGCAGTAATAAATTTGTGAATTGCGTAATACCATGTTATGTTGCATCCCGTTGTCCTGACACCTCACCATAACTTGAAACCATCGGAGAAGATTACGAAATTTCATATGGTGACTGTATCTCCATCGTTCGTGTAAATCATGATTGGGCTCGGACGTAGTGCTGAGCTCAGTGGAGTTCCACTTTCAGACGTTAGTTAAAGAGGAAGATGTCTAACACTGTTAGGACCGCATCACCAATTCTATATCTCTGAAGCTTCTGGGGGAACGCAAAGATTCAGAATGTCGGATATGTCTGAGATTTCTAACTAGACCGCTTCAAATCATGCACCTTTGTCAGCGATTCCAGACCAGTTTAAACTAATAAATAATTTGTTTCTGACTAAAGACCGATTCCAGTGGAACCCATATTGTTTCGTTGCACCGAGGTTTCACTTCCATGGACAGCCCGTATTATTCTGCTATAGTGGCTTCTACTGATTTGGGAAGCATCTGAAAAAATATATGGTTGCCGTTGACCAGATCTACATGGCCTCCGTCCTTGTGAATTGGAGTGAAAAATTCATCCACCCACCTCTTGCGAGCTCTTAGCTCGCTTTCGCAAAAATACGAGTGCACCGTGCAGACAAATCCCTAGCAACGATCTTCATTGCTTTTGTTAGCTTATCACACGCACCAGGAAAACGGTGACGGAGCAGTATGTTTGGCTCAGAAGGAATTATGAAAGCGGAGAACAACTTGCCCAATCTCTTGTTGTGGCATGACCTATGTGAACAGAAAGGTGTATGAAACTTTGCTCTCAGAAATGAAGGATGATTATTAAGAAAGTTAGTTTATCACTTCTGGTGTAGTCCGTTTATGTCTATTCGATGATGGTAAGACAGAAATTCTTCATTTCAACTTGAGTTTTTGCTGATGTGACTGTAAAACCTTTGGTGAACCGGACCGAGACATAATGACAGCTTGTGCAAGAAATTCAGTATGTATTCGGATAACAGTTTTCACCTTGATTCCGAGGTCTAATTAGACTTCAATTTGAGTTGTGGATAGCTTGTTTAAACAATTGGGTAAAACATACTTGATTAAGCAGTTCGATGAAATGCTTAAAGCATGGATGGTATAAGGAGGTCTAGTTCAGACGCCCGATGAGGTTAGCTCATATTCTGTCGTACAGCTTCAATCGCCGGCGCCCTCCTTGCAATTCTCGGAGATCCAATCGATATTTAGCGATAGAAGTGCTACAAATGTTACACAGCCCATTCTATAGAGAGACATGTTTTTGTTAGCAAAGTATCTAGCCAAATAAGTCCACGTTCGTTGTCTTTTCACCGGCATGCTTATTAACAAGTGTCCTAGAAGGAAATAGGTGCAGCGGGAGACAACAGTTGCCATTGTAACTGCAAACCCGCCATACCATTTTGTTCACCGACTGACTACTGAAACAATTGTGGATTATTGAAAAAGCTGCTGAATATTTGTGATTGTATAATTACGCAGTCAGATGCATAAATAAGGTTAAGAGCCGGCAAATAGGTACCGGATTAAGATTCAAATTAAAGAACTAACAATAGAAAATTTTAGTAGTTTGCAGTGAGACGATATCAACTACTCAAATTTTTACTAAATAAATTAATAACAGTAAAACTTGCAGTATTGAAAAGTGAATCGTAACACATGGGTCTTAGTGGCATATTGATTATAGCTTGAGCTGTTAACCAGTAGGCGCTGAGGGCTATTCCATCTCAGGCTATTTCCAAGGAGTCAAAATGAGGACGAAACCGGTCACGGGGTGTCAGCGCTGCGAGAAGCAACACCGAAACACCTCTTAGTAGGATACGGTTCTTGTGATCGGAACGACTGCGGTTTACTTCAAACTGATCAACAGGCTCAATAAAGGGATTGGGTGTCGCAATCCACCCACACGTTCGATAATCCAATTCTAGCTGTGAATTCCTTACTACTATGCCAATCGCTGCTCATGGATCAGTGGCATAGAAAACAAGGAGTGGGCCGTTTACCAATAGGCACCGAGTTTCACCCCCAGCTAAATCTATCGCTATCAGGTGTGTCCACATGATTACATAACCGGTCATGTAATATCAGGATTGCGAGGAGTGATGTGAAAAAGCCATCAAATTCCCCCTAATAGTATAAAAATTGTTTTGCAAGCACAAATATACTTCCTTTCCATTGTTTACCTCACCTATAGTTAAGTTTCAGTAGTTTCGGTATGGATAATAATTAGCCATTGCTCGAATTTCTTCAGCCGGGTTCTCGCAAATGGAATATATTAAAATTTTGCACTTTGTACAATAAAATTTACGCACAGACGTTTTCCCTGAAAAGAACAAGCATTACATAAACCTTATTTTATCCCTGCTTTATATGGTGGATCTAAATATTTAACATTAGTATTCGAACCAAAACCTGTTTTCTTGTCTACCACTATCAGCATTAAGGGATTTAGTTAGTTTGAAAAAGGTTCAGTGATAAATATTTTAACGATCAGTATTGCACAATGAACCCTAAAACTTCTGGCTTCCTTTGATAATAATCACTAGTAAAATCGAGTTTTTTTAATGGCACCGACGAACATAGCCAAAAGTCTGTGTAAAATTTGTTCAAAAAATCCTCACGAAAATACGCTATGGTTTTACAGCAGAAAATACCACATTTCATTGAAGCTTCTGGGATTTGGTTGTTTAGCAGAGCGAGGAGGATCAGTCTTAGATGCCTCTTAGAAGAGATAATATACTCCGTATTTTACATAGAAGTTCAAGACAGCTGCTGATGAGGAAATTTATGCTTACGAATCTCTATCTTCAGAAATGAAATAGTAGGCCCTCTTTCCTTCCATCCTCTTCAGAATCTGGGTGAAAGGTAATATAATTCACTACTGCACGTTTACGTATGTACGTTTCTCAAGGGAAGATTCCCGCTCTCAGGCCTATACATTTCGCCTCTTGGTTGTTGCATTACTTTAGACAGACGCAACTTAGCAATTAATGCCGAATGCAAATGCAGTCATTAGCTCTGATAAGATAATTATGTGCGTTTTCCTGACGCTAATCCTAGCCGATGGGGCCTAATAGGTGGGTCAGTTAGAAGAGGGTTATATATCAACCTGACTGAACACAAGTTTGAGTATGCGGAATGCTAACAGGGGCGGTGGGCAAATGTCGAAGAGCAAATAGCCACCAATTTTCCAAAATGCAGGTCTGAATGTTAACACCGGCGAATCATTCACTGTTCTAACAGGAAATCAAATCGCCAGATTTTCAAGCTTCTTCAAGCCATCAATATCACTTGACATCGAATTCATATATGGGAGCAAAAACAGCTAGCACTGATTTCGCTGTTGTAGAGTGAAGTGAACAAATCGTTCGGTAACAGTCTACCAGCTGAGCTTACGAATGTGACCATTTTAGTATACATGTTTGGGATTTTTTATACTATTCGAAATAGTGACCATATATAGCAGCATGTGTCCTCCGATATTCATGTTTGGTACGGTAAAGTGTTCATGCTTCATAGTAGCCTCACACGAAACCGCACTGCAGAAAAATGAAATATTGAAGCTTGCAATGACACATAATGCAAATTACCTCCCTTTGAGTGACGGATTTTTGTCGTATATTTCGTAGGAGACAGTTCGAGTTCCCTTTACACGAGTCAGAACTTATGTAATAAACTGAATATGTAAAAAAAAATACTTTCGTTTGCAAGTTCAACAGTCGGCATCACAAGCATGTAATTGCTTAATCATGCTCCTATAGACGTAGCTGTTGATAAATCTAAAATAAAAGGTAGTTTTCAGTAATGGTGATAAAAGCTGTAGAAATCTATTTGCTTTGCAGTATTTATACAAACAAGAGAGGCGAGAAGTCAATGCCTATGGGCACATGAGGAGTACTCAATTGTTTAAAAGATTGTAGCTCAAATCACTGCCTTCTGTTTTACCCACCTACAAGTGGAGTTTTATCGCTTACCAATACATTGGAAACAAAATGCTAACCTTCAAACAGGGCCAAATATATGCTGCAGTTGCGTGTGTGGGACAATAGAGTACATCCGATTAGTATAGGAGAGGTTAAACTGCCTTAATATTATCGCAAGGCAAGAGTGGTTTTCCGATATGGATGGGGTTTATAACGTTGGCTGTAGCCTTAGATCTCGCTTACTTCACCTAGCGAATTTTTATACTTTACAATGACAGCAGTCAACAGTGTCGCTTTTTACTCGAACAGTCCTTATTCTGCTTCAGTTCCCTGTAATAATGCACTGGTAGACTTAGCGAACGGCATCATTTAAACACGTTCTCCCAATAAGTGCAACTCTATCGAAAATCAAGGGACATTGATGTGATCCCCAATATACAAATTAACAACGATTGACTTTGCTCTAAAATGAGAGCATAGCAGCTGAATTACTGACATCATTCAATTTAAATAGTCTGCATAAATTCGAGCAGTAACGATTGGCTTCTTAAGGATTTCACGTGGCAAGAGACACGGTTCCGTTGTTTCTGTCTGTGTATGCCTCTATTTCTCTTTCACATGCGTACCGTAAAGTTAATGTGCAGAGTAAAGGCACTTCATTCCCCCATAAGTTTTTCATTACCTTATTTTTGCATACAAACCTTAAATGATTTCTATGGCGCGAAAAAGTGTCAAAATAGATCCCAAGTTTGGCAAGTGGTAATAAAATTTTCAGAGTAATGATTTGCCCGCTTTCTTATGTACACATGTGCGCACACACTTGCGGACATTCGCATGTGCCTTGCATAAGTTTGTTAAGAGTGAATCAAGTGGATGATCAGAAGCTACACTTTGCCGACTGTAGCAGAGTACATCCTCAGCCCATAAGGGCTTCATGGAACAGTCATGAATCAGTTTCCACACGCAATGGTTG
Source organism: Dicrocoelium dendriticum (assembly GCA_944474145.2). Taxonomy (NCBI): domain Eukaryota; kingdom Metazoa; phylum Platyhelminthes; class Trematoda; order Plagiorchiida; family Dicrocoeliidae; genus Dicrocoelium; species Dicrocoelium dendriticum. Next base: position 58,244,190 of record OX104068.1, read on the forward strand.
GCCGATAAAATAGGAATCAACTGGTGCATTCGTGGATGCACCTGAGAAAGTGACAGACAATATGTTTTTCGCAAATCTACCAGTTATGCCTTCCAATCATCTGTCAGTTTACGCATCATGCCACAATGAATGACTTACACGGTGAAGTAAGTATGTTCACTGCAACATAAATTTATTGAGTCGACCACCTAGTGAAATCTATTGATACCTCTGATATTCGGTGTCTGACGTAATCAAACTAAAGACGCAGACTTATTTATAATAAGTTAAATCTTTCATTCAAGCCTTTGTTACACCGGGAGGGGACCTTGCTAGTTCTGTTACCGACTTATCCCCTACCACGTCTGTGGATTTTTACAATCTTGTATCATTTACCTGCGCTAAGGACTGTTGCGCTGATGTTTTGCTTGTCCCATTCACCCACGGTTTATCGTTGTCCTTAGGCATGCAGCCTGATTTATTGAGCCGGCCCACTTTTTAACAGCGGCACGCAGTTATGTGCACCAATATAGGCATACCAGTGTAATGCACATGCTACCCTATGGTCCTGACGCTTTCTCATAATATGCTGGCAGTGAGCCTGTGGGTTGCACAGGCAATCGGGGATAACAATAGGTTATTCGTTAATGTAATTGAACAAACTTTAAACCTTACTTGAGATACACAAGACTGGTGTTACATTCCGACCAATTCGTAGGTTCGAGAATTATCGCGCGGCAGAACGAGCAAATTCTTGTTAACTTCTGTGAGTTTTCACAAATGGTGCCGTCTACTGCTATCCAGCTGAAAGAAGTAATGTTTGTTCTCTCTGACTGCTCTACCTAAAGGAGAGCGCTAAAGTTAGCAAAGAACTGTCGAGTTGATTACATTAGCTTAGGTGATGGATCAAAACTTAAAACTGGTCCAAAGATCTCGATGATAGCATTGTGGCTTTAAATGCTCTGTGACAAATTGCAACCGAGAATATACACTCAAGAACAGACCCCCAAATTTTATCTCCAATCTCTCTCGTATTTTTAAATAATCACATGAAGGGCTCCTAAACTAAATCTAAACAAGAAAATGTGATAAAAGTGCATGGACAATACTTTTATATTTATAAAGTAGTAAGCTCGCGGGTCACGTAAGTTCCATTAACGTTGGCTTACATTTTACTTCGGACCTCGAGTCCCAAGGGAAAACGCTCCAGTTCCTTGATTTTCAGGTCCACAAGAACGAAGGGATGCTTTAGACGACAATTGTTGGTAAATTATAAGATAATAGACCTATGCTTTTGTAGCTCAAATCCTTTAAAGCCGGTTTATTTGTTTCGCCGCATCACTGTTTCCAAGAACATGTTCTATACACAGACGAGATGATAGAACGGCTACCTAACGAGAGATAGTGAGAAGTTTAGTAGCTTAGTGCCTATCGGATATCTGAAACTGCAGATGCTATACCATATACAGAAAAGCCTTAATCGGTATCCATGAACTGCTACAGAACAAGCAAAAACGATGAACATCTCGTATAAAATTGAATTTCCAAATCTATTCCGATGGCACTGGATCAAATGAAAATCTGTGATGTCTAACAAAATGGACAAAACTGCTGCTGGTACTGGTACTGCATTGAGAAAATGCTATGTACGAATTACACACGTTGCATATGGCAAAATTCGAGAGAACTACTCACGAGAAATGCAGAACATAGGATACGCTTATTACGGTTGCCCTAAACTTGCTCGATTAAAATACTTTTCAGGGAGTTTCAGCAGTAGCGGGGAATGAGATAGACTCGAAGAATGGATGAAGGCGGGCTGAAGGTGAAACAGATCATCTGTCTCGGAAAGTGAACCGAGGGCAAAATTGACCTGTGAGGGTGACTTTTGTTGAAGTCACTAGTACTAAGTTAATATTGTACCCCCTCATTATTTTGAAAGGTCTAAAGTTTCATGCGCGCACTGACAGATTCAGCGGACAGAGGGAAAATCAGGTATGCAATGATTGAACTAATGGGACGCATGGACGATGGAGAAACATATCACCATGCTGTACATTTTCGGATTGTCACCTGAATTTTTCCACGAATCCGATCACCTGATTACTGATGTTTTATGCGCGTTCAGCGGTTCCTACCGCGGCCTGCACGTAGGGTTTACTAACGACTGCAGTCTGCTGAAAAAATGCAGTGTGCTACTTTTAACCTCTCAGCGACGAGACGTACTAGGCAAGGGAGATCCGTGGTTAAACTCCGAAGTAACCAACCAAGCAGTGAAAATCGACGGCTGCTCGTCCATCTGCTGTGCTAGACCAGCAAATGATCACGGTAACGTCCTACTTTAGATATGATCTCCCTAGTGAACACATACAGGAATGATGATGATCTGTGTGAGCAGTTGTGGTGTTCGATGCATCTCAGCTCGTGGGCGAGGTATATCAAAGTCTAATGAGCCGCTGCTTGGACTAATTGCGCATGTCCACAACCACATGTGTCGTCAGCTCTTCCTACGCATGAAAGATTGCAATCTCGCTCAAATACAGTGGCCTGAGGCTGAAATTCGCCGCGATCATTGTGAAGTCGAGAGGAAGTTTGCGGAGTTGATATTTGGAACTTGGGCCCCACAGGACAACAACCAGCCAACGCGCATAACTGCGCAAGCGCCGCCGTCGTGCTTAGACCTGCTGTTGACCATCAGTGAGGAGCATGTGCATACCATTCAACTATCATAGCCCCTGGGGTCCAGTGACCACTCGATGTTCATAGCCAGCTTGGAAGTGCCGCTGCCGTATTCTCCTCCGCTAGAACCAGCCTTCAACTATTAGATGGCAGACTTTAACAGCATCACCCGAGTAAAGAGCTAGATGGACCATCATTAAAGTGGGAGTGAAATCGTTTTGCAACTGGTTTGTAACCCTCAAGTATCAGAAAGTTGGGCCAGTCAAGCCACATTAATTTGACAAGCAGTATAGCAATCTGGCCCGACAACAACGCAGACTATGGAACAAATTCGTGTTATCCGACTCTAACGAGTATGACAAGGGGTACGAGATATAGCAAAATCTCTGCAAAAAAGCGAAAACAAAATAGCGCAGAAGCCTCGACGAGCAGCTTGCAGCCGCCGCAAAACCTGCTTGCAGGAGGACGTTCGCATAAATGAAGCGGCGCCTGAGGACTGCAAGCAACATTCCAGTACTGGAAGGCTCAGAAAGACAGACCCTAACCTCGAGCACAGATCGTGTGTCCACATTGGCGGCGCACTTCGCTTCCGTATTTGCAAGTGGCAAGGAGGCCGCGCAGCGTTCGACGAGTACCGCACCTACAGAACTAGACACCCTGGATTGCAGCATTGAATATGTAGCAAGCTGCTGGCAAATCTTGATGGGACTAGTCTTGCCGGACCAGATGGAATCCACTCACCGATGCTCAAGACCCTATCGACCATAATCTCGCCTACTGTAACTGAGCTGTTCAACAAATAGTGACCTGTTATTATTACCCAGCAACTGGAAATGCTCAGCCCTAAAGCCAATGCTAAAAGGTTGGGACGTAATCAAAGTGGATAACTAGCGGACGATTTGCCTGACCTCTGTTTTATAAAACACTCTTGTAAAGATCGTAAAGAAGGGTATTCTCGAGTCGAAAAGCCTCTTGACGCCCGCACAGCATGGTTTCGTGAAAGCTCGCTCGTGCATCACCAACCTACTGTTGACGAGGCAAGAATGTTTGCAAGCGCTAAACTAAGGCAAGTCGATCGACATCATGTACATTGACTTCAGTAAGGCTTCTAACAAGGTGAATCATGCAGTGCTCCTCGAGAGGCTGAGGGTGGTGCGCTGTTGGATGCTTACTACACCGATGGATAAGGAATTTCCTTGTTGGTCGAAAATAGAGGGTCCACGTCGACAACCATTTGGCCGACTGGAATCCATCGAACAGTGATATGCCCCAAGACACACTACTGGGGCGCATTTTGTTTCCGATCCACGTAAAAGATCTGCCTCAGCTGGTCCGTTCAATTGTACCTTGTTCGCAGGTGAACTGAAGATGTAGACAGTAAGCTGTGTACCCAGTGACTATGACCTGCTTCAACAGGACCTCGACCGCCTCTCTATGTGACTTGCAGAAGTCGGTCTTCCGAGCAACCCGGTCAAGTCACTATTAAAGAGGCTAGGTAAGTGTGAGAACAGTCAAACCTACACTGTGGCAGGTCACCCATTGCATCCCGCGAGTTTAGTGCGAGACCACGGTGTGCTCTCACACTTCGACCTAAAGTCCATGGCTTTACCAAAACGACTATGTGTGCATTGGTCGCTCAGGCGCAGCCTCAACACTTGGTCCTAAGAGATGGACATTCGCCTCTTCGTCTCATTAATACGACCAATAGCATAGTATGGCTCTGCCGCGTATTGTTCTGTCCTCCGGGGGCAAAATAGAAAATATTGCGCGAGTAAGGCACGTGGCCAACAGGATGATTCCCAATTTATGGGGCTTGCTGTACGAAGGCTGGTGTAAGAAACTAAGGCTTTACACCCAAGCTTATTGTCTACTACGTGTTGACTTCATTAGGACGAATCGGATATTACATCTCAGTGAATAGCCTACGTTGCGGCTGCTGTTGCATCTGCGCACACCAAGCTACAAACGAGGACACCAGTACACCAGCACTTGATTTGAAGCGGGTCGCTCATCAACTCTCTTTCGAACGGAGAGTGTTGAATGTATGGGACACTCTGTCACCGCAGGTAAATAAAGCAAAGTCGGTGTCGACGTTTAAGAATTTCCTTTACAAATACGTTTTCGATATAAAATATATCGAGCACGCTTCAATATGATGGGTCTTTATACCGGAGTACTATTAGCTGCAGCTACACAGATACATATTCTTGCTGCTTACAACCCGTAATCAGTATTCAGTTATCATCTTTGAACAAGGTACGATAATCAGATAGTTGCGATCCACTCCACCAAGGATAACAGTAAAGCTTGTGGAGCTTACGAATCCGAGAATCGCTTGAACAGAATTAAAAGGTAGAAGTTCCTAACTCCCGGTGTTTAGCTTGATGTGCATCGCGATTGAACCCCTACTAGATATGGTATATTTTCACCAAATCTAGATAACTTTCCATTTCTCATTCGATTAGTTTCCACGTAAAGTACCATTTAGAATAAAAGTTTAACGCACTACTGTTATTGTCCAATGACTGACACTATTTTTTCGGTAGATTACCCATATTTTTTATGAAATGTTATCCAATTGTAAGCATGTTTACTTGACATGAGGAAGTCTATTTCTCAAAAACGAAACATCGTCAGGCAAACATACGGGTTTTTCACAATCCACTGAGAAATGATTTTGTAATGGCTTGAACGTAACACTGATCTGTATTAATTGAAATCACTTATACCTCTACTTTACCCAGTCTATAATTGAGCTAACACAAGCTACAAATTGCAGATAATATAACTAAAATACATACCTAATTTGGCTAACTGTCAGCCTAAAACTCCTGAAACAATCGCTCTTTCAGGAACCCAGTAAGTAGAAATGGTTAAAATTAAAACGCTACTCCTTAACTGTAATAATTAGGATGTTTGTCACACCTAATCGACCAATTACTATGATTACCAACGAATTCCAGGCTTCGTGTCTCGAGTTAATTGTGATGTCGCTATTATTGAAATTGCTTATGATATGCTGACGATAGGAAACAAAACGTCAGGAAACGAATGGACTCTTCGCTTCTCTTATGAACGCTTGTTTTCTGCGCATTCCTAAATGAAGTTACCCGTATTATTTACAACCTGGTCAAGGAAACGCTTGAGTTTACGCTGTCTTTGATCGAATTTTCCCAATATATAAAGCAAAATCCAAGGGGAAAACTACATTTATCCAATAACATGAAGCGCAGTTTCTAGTCACCAAGTGACATGACCGTGCTCCATCCGCAGTGCAACCGCACTCTCATCGTGCTCACACTACACTCAAGTTTACTCTTCTAATTATAGTCACAGATTCTTTTGCACACACTTTTTTCAACTAGCTGGATGAACGTTACCCAGCACAGCTTATTTTGGATCGAACTTGCAGGCATCATACCTCCCTCCCTGTTTATATTCTTGCCATACTGTCAAATATTCACATGAAGCCAGGTCAGTTCTGTACTGTTCAAGTATACTGTACCTCACATTCGATAGAATAATCCAACAACTAACAAACTATCCTACAACCAGCCTTGCAGCACGGAGTATAAAAATTATACGGAACAGTTGGCATCGACCCTTACTTGAATAGAACTGTAAAGCTAGCGATTGTTAGCGATGTGCTTGTAAAGCGGACCGAAAAACACGCCACATTTTCCTGTTGTTGATTTTCTATACACCTGAAAGATGACTGATTATTGAATCCTCCATTGTTCCCGCGGATAAATAGAGTGGGAAAACTAATTGTTTCGGTCAAACGAAAAACCTGACAACGGCCTAGGTTTCTTCAGTACCAAGTTCAGGTGACATCAAGGGAAGTAGCGGTCGGTCCGTTGTGCTAAGGGTGCCTGTATATTGTGCAATAGAACTGATAGATATGCTTTTCGTGTCCTAATTACTTCAACTGTTTTAGCCCTAGTATGGTAACATGATGTCAAATGTAATGAGGCTGCACAAAGTCGCGTCGAAATCTGGTCCCATCTGATGTGTACAAGAAGAATCTAAGAGAACTATCCTAGAAGCATAAAATACCTGAAGACCGAGTAGGAAAAATGTTGAACACAAAACGCTGTAGTATGAGCAAGCAAAGAAAAATGACCCAGGCCTCTCCAGTGAATTCACTGTGATCAACCAAAAGATATCGGCCGACAGCGTGGTGCATTCGGCTTGATAATAGAACATTTTCCGTTGTTTGTGCCGTCGTTCGTACCTTATTGATAACTGCTAACGCAGTCGTGCTTCGAGAGTGCTGTATGTAGCGTGCTCGAATTAGCTCGTCTTTTACCTTCCAGTTTGATCCTGGCGTACATGGAGATCATAAAGGAAACCAGTTGTTTGCGCCTTCCAAGAAATGGGCATTTTTACACGAAGGCGTTCAGCTTACTTGCATTTTGTTCAGTAGGCATCTGGCATTGCGTTTTTATTTTGAGAAGTATATATAGACTTCTGTTTCTCAAAAGTGTGAAAAACTTAATAAATTAGTAACAGATAATCATGTACAGCAAAGTTAATGCCCTTACATGAGTGCATGTTGTCGACAAATCTTAGACCTTTACATATTTTTTGAACGCCGGAACCTTTCATCAGAAGAGTTGTCAGAGGAGAACACGGATGATAGCACTTCTCCATCTAAGAGTCAGTCGAGTTTGGTGAGAAATGAAGTGGGTTTTTCACATGTCCTTATTGCTGTTCCACAGGAAGGTGAATCAGATGAAAAAAATGTTGGACCTCTTGATGTTCTAGACCTGTCTGTGTTGGTTGTAGTGTTTTATCTCTATGTTGGGTAGGTAAGAGGGTTTCCTGGTACAACAAATTGTGGTGGAGCATCATGTTTTGCTTTAGATGTCGCAGCCAGAGAGGCTGGATGTGAAGCTGTTTGCAACATCCTTGATAGTTTAATGTGGATATCCTATTGAACAAACGTTTGGTGAATGACTTATGTAAATTTCCCATAGCTTGCCCATCTAACTTCCGCATGCTACCGTAGGTGAAGTTGCAGTATTCGAGAATAGGAATATCATGAGTTTTAAATACTTCCAGTCTGGTATGGACTGTATGGATTTTGTGACATATGTTAACCACAGATTGTTTGGCCCAACCTACTTGCAGACCGCCTGTAACAGAGTATGAATTTTTTTTTCAAATACCGTTGTAAGCAAACTTCCGCCTTTGTTTGCTGTGGCGAGGTTTCGTACATAGCCATGGCTGTTCTCAATGCATCCGTTCAAGATTTCTGTGACTTGCGGAACTTTGCAAGTATCTTTATCTTGCGCGTTAATAATTAGACCAGTCTAGTAACAACCGAATTATGAGGTGCTATTTGCTCATGTTTTATACCAATGATCCTAAGGCGGTGAGCTTACTCTGTACTTCGAAACTACGATCCGATATCAGTAGGAATATTTTCCGGCGACGCGTACCCTATAAAAGGTACTGCAACCACTTACTAGTGACACCTGGTTCGTATTTACGTAGGATAACCTGTAGTCATTTGCTATTTCAACTGGTGGCGTTCGTCCTTCTGTTGGATTATTGGCTAAACGTTTGCTCTTAAACAGCAAACTAGACGTTGGAATATGTAGTAGTAATCGGGTGTTTTGGTTTCCGTTTGTACAGGACGATGAAAACCGTCATGCGCACTCAATCACTACAGGAATATGACTTTACAAATCACAAGGTATCATTATGTTCTAATGCAAAGCAATACTACAAAAAGATCATAACAAAAATAATTATATGACAAGTACTGGACTTGGATACTAATATGGCAAAATCATGCATTGAGTGTAGGCATTTCCGCTAGGATGGGAGCATCGTCAGTGTATTCACACTTCCGTTCAAGCGTTATAATAGAAGTAGGTCCGGTTGAAAAATGAGAAATGAATTTCACAACGTGAAATTAACAGTTGGCCTCTCGCCCTGATAGCAGAGGCTTAGAATACACATTTGCAATCTGGTTAAGAACACATGGTAAGTAGCTGATTTTGTAGAGTTAGTTCAGTAGGCGTGGTATTAGCGGCATAGGCGAATCGGTGTTTAGCCTTTAACTCAAATTGCCATACTCGGGCAACAGGTCACCGATTGAGTATATGTAGCTTCTGGACCCGTTCTTTTGGTGTGCTACGATATTTATTTATGGTCACATGAGGATTTCCTGAGGATAAGGAACGAATTTCCTTCAAGGGTGCTGGGTAGGCATATAGTTATCTGTTGTATCACAACAATCGTTAGGTATATATATATATATATATATATATATATATATATATATATATATATATATATATATATATATATATATATATATATATATGGTTGGCAGCATCCGGTTTCGGATTTGCCTGTCACTGTGGCAAGCCACAGGACTTCTCCGCCTACAGAGGGACCATGGATGGCTTGCGCTGCACCAACCACAGCTCCAACCACACACCCCATATCCAGTGTAAACCCGAAGGAATAAGACCGGGAGGCATGCGGATGGGAGCCACGTTTCATCAACGGAGCCGGCCCACACTCCTTCACATGCAAACACAAGCACACTGTATTTGGGAATCAAGCGCACACAAGGCGGTGGCTGGACCGTAGTCCGCTCCACACTGAGTGCATGGAACCACTCTTCGAGCCTAACACGGCCAGAAGGACCGTGCACCCTGTCCCCTCCAGCAACGACCAACTGTCTCCTGGAGCCAGTATGGACGAGGTAGTGGGTAATAGATAGGTAGGCACCTTGTCAACATGCACATCAAGCGCAGCCACATGGGGGATATCAAGCGACAACCAATCACTTGAGAGAGAGAGAGAGAGAGAGACAAAGAAAATAACTCGATTAATGCACTAGGAAACGCTTACATAGACCTTAAATTAATGAGCATATGAAATAAGTTGTTTACAAACGAATCCGAGATATGTTCACGAGGTCAGAAAGTATATTTTACGGAAATGCCACGAACACGAAAATGTTATGGCAATCGAATACAATTGGTTTAAGCAAGGTGTGCAAGTTAATGGAATAAAGTACAGATACACATTAATTTGAGAAAGAAAAGCATTAAGACAAAATTGCAAACCCACCACCTGAAATAAAGAGACTGAGCATGTAAGCAAGCAGTTGATACATCGAATGCAACGTACCTACAAACGCTGCGCCGGTTCTGCCTACATTCTCTGCAGAACTTGTCGTCGCTTCGGTAGTGGTCCCCAGTGGCCTCGCTCATGGCTCACTTGGTGTGCCTGACTCAGGCACTCGCGACCGCATGTGCTCCAGCACCATACACTCGATGTCGATGCAGTAGAATCCAACGGTGCTTGCCACTTCCGCACTTGCCGCTTCTTCTACGCATGCATGAGGTCTTCCTCCCGCACTTCAGCAAATGCCTTCGTGATCAGATCTCGCCATGCACGCCGATCAACCGCCTTCGATTCCCATGACCTGCAATCAAGATTAGAAAGTGAGAGGCTCACATTGATCATGTCCTGGTAACGTAAGTTTAGTTTCCCCACGTGCCGCTTCCCTATAATCAGCTGACCATATAGGAGTTGTTTCTGTATCCGCATTGAATCCATACGGCTCACATGACCGATCCACCTCAGGTGTCGCAGCAAAATTATGCAGTCCACTACATATATCCCACTACGGCACAACACTTCCGTGTCTGCAACTCTGTCGCCCCAACCGATCCCCAAAATTCGTCGCAAACACTACTGATGGAACCGCTCGAGATATCGCACATCCCGCCAGTACATCGTCCACGTTTCACTGCCCTATAGAAGAACGGACAGTACCATGGATTTGTACATCATCAGCTTCGTGCCAATGGTAAGCTGATGGTAGTTCCACACTAGATACTCAAGCATCCCGAATGCCGCCGCTGTCTTCGCCACGCGAATACGCAACTCACTGTGTAGCTGCTGATCCGTCGACATCACCCTCCCAAGGTAGCAGAAGAAGGAGGTGGTTTCCAATACTTCAGCACCAATGCTGATTCGCGGCAATATTGAAGATTGCACCTCCGGTGAAGGCTGAAAGAGACAGAGCGTTTTGATCTTGTTGATGGTCAGCTCGAATTTGGCCACTGTCGAAGGCATAGCACTAGCCACTTGCTGCAACTCATCCGCGCTGTGTGAAAACAACGCACAGTCGTCAGCAAACAGCAACATACGGATAGTTGTCGCACAGAATAGAGTTCTCGCAGCAAAATGACGGATGTTTATCAAGGCACCATCGATCCGGTGCTCCACACGAACACAGTAAGCACAAGCGGCATCAAAAGCACAAGACAACATTGCACGAAGATATATATTAAACAGGGCAGGAGCTAAGACACAGCCTTGCTTTACGCCAGAAACAACTGCAAAGTGATCAAAGGTCTCTCCACTCAGCTGCACCCTAGCTCGCATGCCGCTGTGCTGACATTCAAGTAAACTTACAAACCTACGCGGGCAATCAAACTTATCCAACACCAACCACAATGCCTCAAGGTTCACCGTATATAATGCCTTGGTGAAATCAACAAAAAGCGAGTACAATGGCTGGTGTCGTTCTCTGCACTTCTCTTGCAACTGACGAGCCGCAAACACCATATCTATAGTGCTGCGACTCGAATGGAATCCGCATTGCTTATCCGCCATGTTAGGTTCCACAACCTGACTGACGAGGCGGTTGAGCAGGATTCGGGCAATCACCTTGCCCACACAACTCAGCAAGTCAATGCCACGATAATTCGTGCAACATTGCTTGCTACCTTTGCCCTTGTACAGTGATAGCACAAGGGCATCCTTCAGCTCAGGAGGCACCTCCTCCTCAATCCACACGTGTTGCACCAAGTGGTGCAGCGCAGTCAACAACGCGGGTCCACCGTGTTTCAATACTTCAGGTGGGATCCCGTCACCTCCAGGACATTTGCCGTTTCGCAGCTGAGCAAGTGCTCTCTGCGTCTTATTTCGTGTCGGTGTATCCGCCAGATCCGCCTTCACATCGTGCTGCTTCAGGCCGTTCAATGTAGGCCAGTCGATTTCTGAAGAATTGTTCATGAGACAGTCAAAGTGTTTCCGCCAGACCTGCATTATGTCTGCAGTCTGGGTGCAGGTAGCGCCTGATCTACCATCGATCAGTGTCCTCAGCGGCTCCAATCTCCGTCCATACACCGCCTCCAAAGAGCCAAAGAATTCCTTGTGTTGGCGGCGTTCGTCGTAGCATTTCATATGCTTCGCCTTCTTCGTCCACCATGCATTTTTAATGCGACGGAGCTCTCGGGTCAGTCGCCGTCGAAGTTTGCGAAACTGACTACTCTTTCCCAAGTCACTGGGGTCTCCAACAATTGCAGCAAATGCTGCATTCTTCTCTGACACCAATGCGTCAATCGCCACATTGTTGTCATCAAACCAATCAGGCCGTTTACAGTTTGCGCGCCCGATGGTCTCCTCGGCAGCAGCTGTCACTTGGTCGCGAATGTGGTGCCACAGGTCGCCCACGGTGGCTATGCAGTCCACATCACGCAGGCGTGCAGCCATCGCTTTCTGCAGCTCAGTACGTTTCGCCACAGTACCGAGGGAGAGAATTTTAAATTTACGCCGATTCACGGCGGGAGTGCAATACATCGATTTACGAAAATATATGTACAGTTTGGTCCGAACCAATTTGTACTCAGTGCCACACTCAGCTCCACGTAGTACACGTGTCATGCGCATTTCACGCATATCACGCTGACGTACGATTATATAGTCGAGCAGGTAAGCGTGACCACTCCGTGGGTGCGTCCAAGTTGCTATATCACTCGCACTCAGTGCAAACCGAGTGTTCGTGATCGCCAGGCCGTGAGTGGCACACAGTGAGAGCAGCCTGTCACCGTTCGCATTCGCTGAACCAATGCCATGCGCACCGATAACATCTGTCCACGCTGATGCATCAAGCCCAACGCGCGCGTTGAAATCCCCCAGCAGAAATAGTCGGTTGCTCCTCGGAACAGACCGTATCACGGAGGATAGCTCAGTGTAGATTTGATCACGCGTGCCCTCAGGATAACACATGGTCGGAACGTAGGTGCTTATAAAAGCAGCAAACTTACCTCTTCCGAGTCGTAGGCGAACAGTCATCAGTCGCGCGCTGATGCCCATTGGTTCACCCACCAGCTGGCCATTCAGGCGATCGGATATTGCAAATCCGACCCCATGTTCACTTGTGGCTGAGGCGGCGTTCCCCACCCAATAGAATGTGTAGCCAGCACCTGCTTCATGTAACTTACCTTGCTCAGCGAGCCGAGTTTCACTGAGCGCCGCAATATCGATGTGGTAGCGCGCCAGCTCCATCGCGACCAGTGCAGTTCGTCACACCGGGCGCTCGCTGGAGTTCCGGTCCAGTAGTGTGCGCATGTTCCAGCACCCGATGCTGAGTGCTTTGCGCGCAGGCATACGATTGCATTGGTGGGCAATCGTTTGCGAGGTGGTCGTTGTGCTTCGGAGGTTGGCTTGAATGACTCCACCCGGAGCCTTTGGCTCAATAGCCTGACCCACAAGGCATTAGGTGATTCGGAGGTTTGCTTGAATGACTCCACCCGGAGCCTTTGATTCAATAGCCTGACCCACGAGGCAGTGGAGAGCAGATCCAGCTCGGGAATGTGATTGCAGAGACAGATTGGGATCTGCTTGACGGCCGTCACACGCTGCCTTTGAGGTTCTGGAACAATTATCATATGTTTTGCGACCGCAATTGGATAAGCACCTGCGACCATGGCCAGACGCAGGCGGGTATTGGCGGGTTTGCACCAATTTGACCAGGGGCTGACGGGCTTGAGGCGGGCAGTAGCAAACCATTGAACACCCGGAGGTGTCCTCTCACCGTCAGAGACAATGCGTGGCCCTCGTGCTCTACGTCAATCGAGCTTTGAGAATATAACCCGTAAACCTGTTGTCTCCCATGGCTAGGTTTTACGGGAAGTGGGCCATCGACCACTTCCTAACCTCCGGAGAGGATGGACTAGGATACTGCCAGGGCGCCCACACCTGACAGGAGAACGACTCGGGTCCTCAGCCAAAGCCTTCGATTAAATGAACACCCGAAAGGCAGCGAGTTTAGCACATGGTCAGTTAGCCGACTCATGCGGATTGGTGTCCTGAATCTTAGCAGGGAGAAGGACGAAACCCAACTCCCACCCAGCGGTCGCCACGTGGAGGCGCCCAAGACATGAGACTATGGCGCAACAGTAGCAGCAGTGGGTAGACCATCTGTCAGGATCTAGCCACCACTAGCCTCAGCGCACCATAGGCTCTCCCGCCAAGTCAACATTATGGCCCAAGTAAAAGACATATGGTTGACTTTGAAGGTAAGCTTAGTCTGCTACGTTTTCTGGAGAGCAGTGACCATAGAAAGGCGGCAGAGCATTTTGGTGTTAGCAAGACAGCAGTTAACTACAACCAAAGACGTAAACACGAGTACGTAGACAACTACGGTAATGAAAGAAGAGATAGATAGCAATAGAGGTGGAAATCATCACAAGTTGAAGTCTATAGTGTTACATTGCTGAGAGCGCATCACAATAATCAAAGGGTGCAGATTTTTAGACATCCAACAAAAAAGCATCAGCAGTACGCCGGTACGCAGTACCAAAGCTTCGCTGCCGCGCAACAACCACAGGTCGCACATGGTCTAAGAAAACTGCGAGGGTCGCCCTGCCATTACGCAGGCTCGAACCCGTGCTGCAGGATAACAAGACAAACTCGTTCTATTCAAGCTGCGAGCCAGCATCCATTGGTTAGCTAGAGCAATTGAAACTCCGACCTGACATTTCCCAAGCAGTTTTGTGTGGTGAATCCAATGGAGTATCTGAACAGTTTATCCAAGACTTCAACTAAAATTTCATAACTTCAGCAAGCGCTTCAAAAATGTCGACGCGTTTGACGCTAATGAATGCGGTCACATTTGCTAAGCGATGAGTAACAGAAGCATCATTACAAAGGGTAATAGATGTATAGTGCAAAGCATCTCAATGAGCGTTTCATAGTTCTGTGGTACACTAGCCCAAGTGAGGAGAAGTTAAAGCCCATGATTATTAGTAAATCAGCTAAATCACGTGAGCACAAATACCTAAATCCTCTGAAGCTTACAGTCACCTGGAGATCAAATCGATTTGCATGGATGACTGCTGCCATATTTGCGGAATGGATTGAAAAATATCGACAAAGATATGTTGAATCATAAACGCTCCATTGTCCCACCAGTGCACAATTATTCAAGTTTGTATAAAGTAGAAGTCACGATTAAAATTCACGCGCAATAATGTGCCTCGACGGAGAATCGAACCCCGGTCCACGAATTTCCGGTCCGCTGCCCTACTACTGTGCTACCGAGGGCCATTGGACATCCGAAGGACAGGTACTTCGGTCCACTGGGAAGTGACGGGTGAGTGCGTGAAATCTGCAACACCAGCACAGGTACTGTGAGCTCCTTGGCAATACGTCGTGCACGAAGCAGAAGTCATGTACGAAAATTTGCGAACCTAATAGTCAGCCCTCGGTAGCTCAGCGGTAGACCAGTGTACCGGAAATTCGTGGACCGGGGTTCGATTTCCCGTCGTGGCACATTATTGTGTGCGAATTATTATCGTGAATTCTACTTTCTAGCAACTTTACACTAATCACAAACATCCAAAATTACTTAATCAAGTCACACCCATGTAAATAATCACACAAATATTACATTTGATTTTCTGCCTCAAAATATGATCTCGCAGTTTCAACCACCAGACCAAGGAATTAACAAAATCTACGAAACGCGCTACCATGTCCAACTCATGTAATGGACTTGGGCAAAACTGAATACTTATGGTTCTCAAGTGGAAGGATCTTCAGTTAATGACTGCAATGCTGTGTTTTGGATAAGTTCCGCTTGGTTCCAGTTCAACCAGTAATAATGTCGGTGGTTCAGAGAGGCTGGATTGGTTCAACCTCTCGAACGGATGCTGTTGAATTATTAAGCATATCATCTCAAATGGCAGAATTCGAGGAAATAGTTGTTAACCAGTTCGCTGAATTAGATGCTGGCTTTGGACTTGAACTGAAACTGACCCAAGTGTCTTTTTCAAGTGATACTGACCGCGGTACTCCAGTATGGAAACAAAAAAACAAACACCTAGTGCTTCTGAAGACATTGAAGAAGGACTGGGTGCCAAGGATTTGGAAATCATAGAAACTCCCCAAAAGGATGAAGTCAGACATCATTTAATGCAATTAAGATCATTTGCTGTTGAAAAAGGTTGAAGTATGCCGAGTAGTATGGCTAGCGCTGAGAGTGCTTTTCCGTTAGCTCTGTGATAAGTGAAACAGACAAATATTTACTTTTATACAAAAACTTAAGTTAATGTGACAACTGCGAACTTCGTTTTTGTTTATTATAACACTGTATGTTTTAACCGCATTTGCCTTTACGTGAGACCTCGTCCAATGTGTTTGAAATCGGTTTATATGATGATCAACTTCATAACATACAACTCGCTAAGTTTCGGCATAAAACCTCCGTAGGTTGCTCACCCCTCGAAGGTGACCTCATTAGTTCAGTTCCTTGAGCGGTCAAGTTACGGAGGTTATATATATATATATATATATATATATATATATATATATATATATATATATATATATATATATGGCTAAAATGCTCTTTCCCTTAATTGATCAAGTCCATTCTGTCTGCTGTATATGCTGTGTCATATTTGCATGTTTGCTTTTCCTCTAATCCTCTGTCGGTTGCTTGATATCCCCGGTGTCGCTGCGCTTGAGGTGCTTGTTGATAAAGTGGCTACCTCTCTACCATCCTCCATCTCGATTGCTGTCTCCAGGAGACTATGTATCTTTGCTGGGGTGGGCGGTGCACAGTCCTTGTGGTCATGCTGGGCTCAAATTCTGGTCCCATCCGGAGTGGATCTACGTACGGTCCAACCAAATAGTTGTGTAATTCTGGTACGCATGCTTCCCTCCATAGACAGACAGGAATGCTGCTGCTGTGTTTGTTGAAGGGCTGTGGGCCGGCGCTTTAAATAAACATGGCTCTCATCCACATGCCTCCCCGTCTTATCCCTTCGGGTTTGCCCTGAATAAAGAGTGTGGGGATGGAGCTGTAAGTGGTGCAGCGCAAGTCACCCGTAGGCTCTCTCTAAGCCCAGGCGTTTTGTGGCTGTCCTATGGAGTCCTCATTGGCAGTCAAGTCTAGAGCCGGATGCCGACAAGCATATTGCCAAGAAAAACTTAGGTCCTTTTTATACTAGTAATATAACTACCTGCAACCACCTTACGGACTTTGCTCAACGTAAACCGAAGTGATCTGACTTTTGTACAAACAATTATAACTAGGCAAAACCAAATTACGTTAGTCAAATAGCCCACGCTCGTTTAATCATACGCAGACTGTATGATCCACTTAATCGTAAGAAGTATAACCATGCTGGCACATTTATGTTGTAAAGTGGCAGTGATTGTGTAGGGTGCGACGGCTCGTATAGCGGCCTCGTCACAATCCTCCACAGCCAACTCGGTTCCCGTTGCGTAGACTTATTTTTCGCTTTGAGACAGACTAGCTAGCCCACTAATATACTCAAGAACGAGTACTCACAAACGGGTGGACGCCAAGCGAGTCCCAGTATCCGTAACTCCAGCCTTGGATAAAGTGATTTCTCCTGGAGGTCTGTCTGGTGCTCATGCTACACCATTCCATCCGAGCTACTCCACTACTGAAAGCTTGGAAACTTACGAATTCCTCGTCGCTGGAGGCAGATCAGAAGCAAAGTTAACCTTCACGTCTGCAAGTACTCCGAAATGCTTTAGGAATGACTCGAATACTAATGCGTATCCGAGAAGACCGTTTATCACACCGTCAGAGAGAGAAAGCACACACGTATCCTAACTTACAAGCACTCGTACGAACTCGCTGAGAATATAACTTGCGAATGTGTCCGAGTTAAAGGCAAATTCTATCAAAGATAAATTATTAAACGACTCAAACAGTTGGACTCCATTTGCCCAGCATGGAAAACTAGACCAAGCACGCCAGTTTGGTTCGCTTCATTTGCGACCCAAACTCGGTTCCTTGTGGCGGACCAAGGCTACCTCTGTACAATTAGCTACAGTCCCCAAGATGAATAAGCTCATGTGCGTCCTTCAGATTCCAACACTCCTACTGCTTGTTGAATTTGTGGAGGAAGGCACTTTGACAGGAACTGCCCTTACAGAAATCATATTTGCAATCGATGTAGTAAATAGGAGCACAAGGAGTCTCGTTGCCTGGCAAGTCATCCCGTTTTGATCAGGAAGAAGCGAACAAATGCTATCCTGTCCATACGTCCCAATGGGACCACATCTGTCATTGCCACTTCCAAAGTTGATGGGCTCATCAAACGTGAGTATACTACGTTCGAAATCAATGGCATTCAAGTCATGTTGCAGCTGGATACCGCTTCAGATACAACCCTGATATCCCGTGTTACGTGGGGCTTACGTCACTGATACAAACATGTTAAACAGTACAGAATGCATCAGGAGATATGTTATTGCTTCGTCAGTTGAACTGTCAAGTCAGATTTCGTGATCAAAATATCAACACATGTTTCGTGATATACAACCCGAGGTTAGAACTGCTGGGTCGACACTTGATGCATGAGTTAGAATTGTTAGATCAGTTAATGAACAGCTTAGGTTAGCAACCGCAAGTCAATCAAGTGTTACTATCATCATTCCCAAGCCGATAGATTCAAAGTAACAGTTTAGTGATGAGACGATGGCATACGAGAAATAATCGTGCAGACTGGGTCAATCATTTCGTGATTCGTGACATGAGATACGTGAGAGATTTCCGTTGACCGAGGAGGTGGTCGACAAAATATGTGATGCGCAGAAATGGCGGGGTGAATTACGAACTAACTATTAAAAACCAGTAATAAGTCAGGCAAGCAGACCAGCGGAGGCTGAACCACGGCAAAACTCAAGAGCCCGGAAACAAAATACAACGAACACCTACCAGGAGGAAAAGGAAACCACCAATTAAATCGATTACTGTCGAGACAAAAATCCCTAATCGAAACATGCATGCATGGTGGAAAAGCAGTTTCAGTTCGGAAGAAGTGTCATGAAGGCCAAACGGCCGACTACGATGCTGCAGTTTAACTGGGTGAGACTAACCAGTCCACGCGAGGACCTGACAGACCGGTTGCAATGGCCAAACCGAAAGCAGATGAATGCCGTCAGCAGCCGTTTTATACGCTGCTATGCGCCCGAGAGGAGCTGACGAAATCGCATGTCAATGTCCTAGGAGAGCAATGCCGTTCTTGGTCAAGCGGGCTGACAGTGAAGCGCCAAGCAGCCAGGTGGTGCAACAAGGATCGGTGGATGTGTCACATAAATATCAACCCGCTTGCCCAATACACACTTGTGGATCGAGTTCGTATTCTGTTTTCCCTTGGCTGAGTTGGACGGTTGAGCACTGAGAGAATGGGACAAAGCACGCTCATTTACGGATCAGGTAATGGGCGCAAACACGTCAGTAATCATGAGTCTCGTACAGTGGAAAGGTAAGCTAACATCATAGTAGTAGCAGAGCACAAGGCAGAGAACAAAAGCGGATATGCTGCAGTACAAAACACTCTCTTGTGTTGTTTTGAAATCACTCGGTTTCGTGTCGGTCCAAGCTGCATACTCATTGGTTTGAAAAAACCGATGCATCCAGGCTGATACCAAACGTTTGCTATCAATTGTTGCCGCAACTATTAGAATTTCACGGTAAGCATGATTTTGTTTCAAAATATCCCTACATGTTTATGCATTAATATGTCAGTACATATCCGCCATATTGACTTGCGGCTTTAGTATTCATGATACAGTGGAACAGTGATTATATACTGTTAAAAACTAATGCTTAACTGGTCCCTTAAGATGATTATGATGAGACTAAAAATATAAAATTAGCAAAATTCTGTTTGCACCGGTGAATTCACTGAGGTGTGCGTGGTAAAGTTAGAAATCCAAGACAAATCCATAATGAATGACGGCCAATGGGACGTTGGTAAAAACCAAGCCTCCTCCTGGTGCACACATAAAGGAGGTGCAAATTTGCAAGAAATCTGGAGTTTGAGTGCCAACCCCGGCTTTGAAGTCTGCCAGGGTGGGTGCGCATATGACAGATTCCGGTAGGCCAGGCCATTTTATACAAACATGTACTACGGTTAATTGAGGTTCTTCGTAACCAGCTTTCAAATTAGATAGTCATCCACATGCCCGGAAAAGCACTAGACTGCAGGTTCAGCCTGTTGGGCATCGTCAGTAGTGCGCATCCATCGAATACATCAGAATTCGAACCCATGATCACCAGCGGCTTGAACCGCCAGTCAGCAGCTTATGCCAGCTTATGAGTATATACGACGGTGCTGTTCTGCCAGCTTGGCATAGTGGCTTCTCAAATGGCTGTTGCGACTGAGCTCTAGCAAGTAGCGTACATGTGGTTGGGATCTCCCAAAATCTGGTAAGTAAAAATTTGGTCCACGCACAATCGCTAGTACTGTCCGCTGAAAACCCTGCGCGGTTGAAGCCTTCGTTCATATGGCAAATTATACAAACCGTTGACATTCTTGGTTGCATGGTGTTATGGTATCTACAAGGCGGTGAAATCTGTCTTCAGCCATGGTTGCCAGACCTGAAGTTTTTATTCCACATGTGGGCGTAGGTATGAGCCTAGGAGGTGTAGAAAAATCGAAGGGTCGAATCGTTCGAACACACTCTTCAGAAGGCCCGCATGTTGGGTGCCCCTTCTAAACGCCGTTTCAGCCTGCTTCGAACAACCAAGATCGACTTGGACAAAAACTCCATGATCCTTCTCGCCAGAAAACGTTGGAAGCACCCGGTTGCCGAATTTGTAGGAGTACACCAAGTTGTGCCATAAGTGCTGAACTTTACACTTGTCCACACTGAATCGAAATAGAAACTGGATTCACAATGCGTATATCCTATCCAGGTCAGCTTGAAGTAATGTGATATCACCTGAGGCATTGATTGCCCTCCACAAGTTGATGTCATCCGCACAAAGCAGGCAGCTTGAGTGGAAACATTATAGTGTCGCTCACCCCAAAACTGGCACCCCAAGAAGCGGGTTCGTGCTGCTTGGGACTCTTCAGTTGGAGATAGCCTGAGTTGGGCTGGAACTCGCTTCTGCTGTACCAAGCGTTGCTCGCGGCTCTCAGTGGCATACTACTTATGGCGTCAACCATGAGCAACTAGGCTTTGAGTTCCAGCCCAACTCAGGCTATCTCCAACTGATGAGCCCCAATCAGGACGAAACCGCGGTCTTACGGTGCCAGTGTTGGGATGAACAACACTATAATGTTTCCATTTTATTTACGGTCTTTGTGATCGGAATGACCGATGTCCACCTCAAGTGAACCGAGGTCTCAAAGGAGGTGGCTTGTAGCAACCCAACCACCAGCGGATTCTCCAAGTCCAACTTTGAATTCAGGCAACTTGAGGTTATGAGGCGTGTGCCAGCGTTAAGGTATGCCAAACAAATCTTGGTCCTAATACTGATAACTGTAGTACTCCGCATTCAACTCGGATGGGATCTAACAGCGATGCACGCACTCGTACTTCCAAGCGGCGGTGTAGAAGAAATCTTCTGATCCATTCTAGAAGAGGATCACTGATACAAAAAGGTCCGGAGTTTGAAGAGCAGTATCTCATAGTCTAACTAGTCGAACGCCTTGGAGAAATCGAGAAAGCCTACATCAACTCCTGTGCTAGTGTCTAATGCTACAATCCAGCTGGATCATGCTAGTAGTAAATTTATAATGCTCGATCGATATCGTCGGAAGCCATGCTATTCCACAACGAGGTAGATTCTTCCAACTAGGCCTTTAGCGCATCAGAAATGATATCTTCCATGAGCTTTGAAAGAACCGATAGCAAGATTGTGGGACAGTAGTTGGCTGGATTGGAACGACTACCTTCTTGGAAACAGGAGTAATTATCTTGTGTTTTCACATGTCCGACTCGTAAATTTCGTCAAAACAGCTTTGGAGGAATCGAGCCAAAGGCTTAGCTAAACTCTCTACTACAGCCGCTAACGATGTATTGTGTATATTATCAGCTTCATGAGAGCTATGCTTCTGCTTGCTCCACAACTATTTTGTAGAACTGTTGCTGTGAATTTTATGTGGGTGAAACAACCGTTGTCATAGGATTACGTGGTCAGTGACCGCACTGAAATGTTGCAGTATATTATACGCTTGTTGTATTCTTCGCCTCATTCGGTGTTCGTATGGATCCATCTACTGTTTGAAGAGGAGGATTTGTCATTTTTACCTAGAATGTCGACGTGCTGATACAGAAGCTTGTGATTTGAGGTAATACGCACTTCTAACTTTTGCTGGTACGCCATTCTATCCTTGTGAGCAAGCTGAGTACAGTGGTTAACTTGGGTTGCATAGGCCTTCCAAGCGTCGACGCTTGGGGAGTGTTTGTAAATATACCAGACTGATTTTCGCACCGCTAACACTTGTGTACCTTACTTCGCAGAAAGGAGACCATGTTTCTCAGGCGGAGGGTCGTAGTCGCTGACGCTTCGGTAACCAGAGAGTTAAACTGACTGGAGCAATGTTCCAATGCACTAACTTGCACCTCGTCTGTCAGAAAGGTCCAATTGGCTGTCTCAGCTTGTCGAGCTAATATGTCATAGCGTATAATCGTTTTTGTTACGTCGGCAATTTCCACAAGATCATCAGCATAGCAAATGTTTCAAAATCTAGGATTACATTATCGCTGCCGCCCAAGTGGACGTCGACGATCACCCTCTCGGCCATTAGTTCCTGTTTCGTAAATATCCCCATCCAGTATTAACGGTTTATATTTTTCTCGGAGTCGGGTGAATTTGTTTATGTGGCCATGCAGTGGGTAACTGGAGACGAACACTTGTAGATAGGCCTTAAACTGTTCTCCGGGAGCAGCTTGGGATTCTAGAGCGTGGATTTTGTAATCGCTAGTAATGAGAAGGTGACTGTAAGTTGTGTTTAGCAGCCGGCTTTTAACGAATGTCTGACAGAAGTCCATCTCGGGGTGGTGGAAGGATGGCGGTAAATGGCCGCTACTATGCAAATGTCGTCGCCTTTTACATGTAGACGGAACCAAAGAGAACCTTGTACCGTATGGACCGGATCCTCTATGTGTTTACATTGGAGGGCGTTGCGGAAGTACAGAGCTAATTCCTCCACATATGCTGGCTCGGTCGTGCCGAACAATGGACATGCCTGGCAGTGCGATCTCGACGTTACATATATCAGGGTGTAACCATGTCTCCGTTATAGCGATGTGGTTGCAACCGCATTTCGGAAAGTTAACTTCGTAAGCTTCTCGGATGTCGAAAGCTGTTGACTAGGCGCACATGAGTGATGTGGATTTTTGCTGACTGATGATAGGCCGGCACCTAATGGTTTTTTAGGTGGCTTGCCAAATCCCGGTATGAATACACTCTGTTTTTTGTCTTACTTGCACCTGCGATATATAGTTCATCGGCAGCCCTCTCGATAGTTACGGGTCTTAGCGCACAGGTTTCTGAATCGCTGTTGTATTTTTATTTAGTCGCGGGTGGCATCGTATCCGCGAGAACAGCAAGTGGCTGCGGCCCTCTTACTGCTGTCTTCAGTCATAGTTCAGAAGGAAGTGTCTTGCGTAGTGACTGACAGCTACGGGTTAAGTTCACAGCCATCTGTTGTGACTGCACCG
The DNA here is from genome assembly GCA_944474145.2 of Dicrocoelium dendriticum. Lineage (NCBI taxonomy): Eukaryota > Metazoa > Platyhelminthes > Trematoda > Plagiorchiida > Dicrocoeliidae > Dicrocoelium > Dicrocoelium dendriticum. Next base: position 58,267,614 of record OX104068.1, read on the forward strand.
TTAGTTACACTATCCTAGTGCCATTGCCTCTGTAATTTGGCGACACAGGTAACTGTGTAATCGACTGAATTATGACGTCGCGCGCACAAAGTGCTTCACGGATGTAAAGCCATTCTGCCAGGTCATGAGCGTGAGTTTCTTCGTTTCTGCTTGTCGATTGCTCGGGCACGCCATGAACGAAACTAATTCTTTTGCTGCTCTCCGTGTGGTGGCCGTTTGAATTATTTTTGTCCTGCTGGCGTTCGCCCCATGGTAATTAGTATATACATCCTTGTGAACATTAATTGAAACAAACTATGATTGTGTCTCTTTTTCTATGAATATCATGTTTTCATATACGAAAGCTGCCGTTTTGCATCTATGTTTTATTTTATTTTGGGAATAGATATTTCATCATTGTTTGTGAATCAGAGGATGTAAGGACTGCGCTTGTCTAGTCGTTACATCACCCAAGATTGCCTCATACTTTTTATGAATAGTAAGGTTTTTGTTTCAACTTCTTGTTTTTTGTGATTCAGTCATTGTTTGAGATGGACGTGACTCCCAGAAGGCGCATGAAGAGCGTGACCTTGCACGAACACACAGACAAGGCCTACAGGGACAAAGCAAGAATAGGAGGCGTCAGTCCGGCAACCGTCAGCCGTTTGCTCAAAATGAAAAAGGAAACGGGATGCATTTCGCCAAAACGCAAAGGGAAATGTGGTCCTAAGTAGAAAACCACTGCCAGGGATGACGACTACCTAATACGGGAAAGTGTTAAAGATCCACGAAAGACTAGTGACGCTTTAAAACGTGATTTGGGGAGCAAGGAATAGAAATCAGTTCTTCTACGGTTCGCAGACGACTCCTGGAAGTTGGTCGGAAAGCCAGACGGCCTGTGAAAAACAACTTCTGACAAAAGTAATGAAGTTAAGCATTACAAATGGAGACTAAAATACAAAATCTGGACAAAAGAAGATTGGAGAAAAGTCCTATTCCGCGATGAAAGCCATTTCTATGTTCGTGGTCAGAGAAGTCAGTACGTTCGGAGGTCAGAGGGAGAAAAGGTTCGTGATTCCCACATGGACCACTTTGTGAAGCACCCACAAAAGCAGATGTTTTGGGGGTGCTTTGGTTATTACGGCGTCGGCGCCTTGCATCCAGTCCAGGGCATGATGCGCTCTCCACAATATATAGAAGTTCTCCAAAGAAGAGCTGTTCCAGAACTAAAAAAGACATTTCCTGATGGATCTGGCGTATTTCAACAAGATCTGGCCCCGTGCCCCACATCAAAAATGGTCAAGACTTTTTTCAATACTAAGCAAATAACCAACTTGGACTGGCCTGGGAATTCACCAGATTTAAACCCCATTGAAAATATGTGGTCTATTTGCAAGCAACGCCTTCGTGGCATGGACTGTACGACAAAGGAGAAACTCAATCAAGCTTTAATTCAAGTTTGGTACAGGGGCCCAAGATGGGCTAAGGTTTGTTCAAATTTAGTGGATTCCATGCCAAACTGTATTAAAATGCTACTCAAAAGTCGAGGAGGTCATGTTGTGTATTAAAGTGAGTATATTAATGCAATTCATTATAACAATTTTGAAAAAAAGGTTTTTCAGTGTTTTCGCAGTTTGTTTCAATTAATGTGCACAAGGATGTATATTCTTTGCTTCCAGTCTACGTAAATATGTAGGCAGTTTAACTTGACAAGCATCCAGATTCCCTGGACCATGTGTTTCTTATTACAATGACCTCGATGAGGACATTTCTCATGGGCTCATTCCAATTCGCAACAAAACGATTGGGTTGACTTCTTACTGTTTTTCTTGTCAGGAAGCGATTCAAGCTGGTAGGGTGGATTCAACAAGTTGGTACATTGGCAAAATCATATTTGTGGTTGCTGAATCCGTTTCTGCCGAATTGAAATCAGGCACAACATTGATGTTTTCTATTTTAGTAGAGACAAAGAATTATCGTGATGGTTATTCTCTCTGCTTCTTACTACACACTTACTTCTATCTATGACCCATAGTGATAGTACCGGGAAGCTCCATTAGGCTAACCACTTGCTCTTCCCTCATTATGTAATCATCATTATGTAATTCTTTCTAGGAAAACCGGAAGCATCGATGTAATATTGACCTTAAAGTACCAAATGCAGTGTAGTAAGTAAGCTTTTCACCAGCTGAAAATATCAGCCTAATAGAGTTATAATAGATATAGTATCGTTTTCTGGCTATATAAAATATGAACGTTGTGGCACTAGATTTAACCCATAGACATTATTCCCTTCCTTTAATCGTTAAACGCTTTCCGGAGCGATTCAATGTATGAAACAGATCTTTTTGCAAGTAGTTTTTCAAGGAAAATACCATTGCTCGTTGTTGGTACATATTAATGTTAGGTGAAATGATGCAACTCATTTGCATTGGTATTGCGTAAAATTGAGGCGGAGAGAAGCACTCTTGTTGATGTAAATGATAAAAGTTTACACGCGTTTGTGGTTCTCGATTTGTTAAGTTTGTGCTTTCATTTAATTTACTTCAAATTGCATGTTTTGAATTTCCATATGAACGACTCGAGCATTAGGTTATAAAACGGTGGAATTACGTTATTTATCACTAAGAAGCTGCTGCAAACAATCGTCTGCAAACAGCAGCCTTATTTGCAAAAGGGCTAATGACAGGATGAAGAAGCTCTTATTATTCCCCTGAGGGCTCGAGCTCAAGTGTTGGATCGAAGCATGCGGCTTGTTGACGTCGATAGATAGCGCAGCAAACTCCGCAACACACATAACAAGCTTGATGTTAAGGTAATTAAATACGATGCTTCAAGTCATCGCGGACACGCAAACTGAAACATCCCTTGAACTCACAGCCACGATTTGATATGCGTGACAGCGATGAATGATGTAGTAACAAGGCTCGGTCGATTAAACATCACCGTTTAATCCCATGGTTGATCCATCCCGAGGCCTTTTTAGACGTGGTCGTTTTATAAATTTAAGTATGAAGTGTCTGCGTTTAAAATCACCACAAATTCAAAACCGTTAGGAGCACATATGTTAATGTCACAGCCTCGCCTATTATAACAGCATCTCCTCGATAAATTTCTCTTTGTAAATACATAAATTGCTGATCATTTTAAAATGATGAACAAGATCCGGTTTACTATAACTCTGTTTATGATCCTTAGTGATTGTCAAAATCATTCTATCTGCTCATAGCATTTTGCTTCGTTAGTAAAACATAACCTTTCTATAAACAGGAAGGGGATTTGACTAAGTTCGCAGTACCAGAGATGCTTCAATGGATATACACTACTATGAATGGGCATGTGGGGTATGGCCTTTAGCCATGTTATATGGTTTGGTGGACTAGATTTGTCACATGCATGCTGCACTCTTGTTTGTGGCGAAATGTGTGCTTTCTTGGGAGGTCTCTGATTACCAGTTATACCTTGGAAAAAACGGCAGCTTAGAGCGAAAGATACTTATTGATGACAGCAGAGCAAAACACATGGCTGGTTGACTGCATATCAGGGTAACCTGCAGGCCGTTTTGCTTTCCCTTCAATGGGTAGATTGCCGTTTCTTATATGCCGCAAATCAAAAGCCTACTTGTCTGCAATTGTCCCTTCTCATTAACCATCCCTTCGTCGAATATACCTGTACTCAAAGTAAGCCAGAAAATCTACCATTTTTACTTTGCGGCATTCCCTCAGCCAGAAGATGGAATGTTTCTTCTGCATCTTCTGTGGTCACAAATACAGGGGCAGACTCGCGTTAAAACTATACTGCGCAATACCATTGATATTTGCAAAAGCGGGTCCCATACCAACTACTTTAACTTTGCGTATGACAATTTGATAAATTTGAAAATATTACCCTAGTATCTGATCATTAGGATGCGCTCTCTAAGGTGCTTGGCTTGGTGCCTTCTCGAAGTCTCCAATGATATAGTATGGTGCACTGCCAGGTTGTGACCCTTTGATAGACACAATCATAAGTCTGTATCTGTCGCTTGATTTGTCTTGCAATAAGAAGAGATGCAACGTGGGCTTGTATAGATAGATGTGCGGACTGACCAAGGTCAAACAATAAATTTTCGAACCATCATTTCAGGTATAAACCTGTGGATCAAGTGACGGGTTTTATAATAACTATGCCAGATTACTAAGTTTACATTGACAGACGAAAGATAAAAACTATGAAGGGAGGCTGCGTTTATGTTAGCAATTCATTGCGGACGTTGGTATAGCTTCCCGGCTTTGTTCCGATAATCGGAGTTGGCCGAGCGTTGAGCGACAAGAACAATACTGAATAAAGAAATTATTTTATCGGAAACACTAATTTGTTATGCTTCATCAGAACTTTTAAAAAGGAACATACATACCATATATATCACTAACAAAGATTTGAGATAGTTCTTTCTTAGATAGTGCTGTGGGATTCTACTATACGATTTTATTAAATAAAAAACACCATAATTACATATATGTGATTTTAGTGATGTGATATTATTTAACCGAGTTCATCTATGCAAGAAACAACCCTTGTACGATTAACTAGGGGATGAAGCGACGGAGTATGAAACAGTATGGGAATGAATCGACTTAAACTACTCTTGGATTATTTTGATAATTCAAGTCCTTTCGCTAAGAATCTCTGGTACTTTTTGGCAATTTCAACACTTAATCGCAAAGATCAGCCGTATTTTCTGTTAACAAACCTAACGTACAGAGGTTAGTTAAAGTCCTTCCAAAGATGCCCACAAATCGTTTAGAAACATTTACTTATTCACGTTGTTAGAGAACAGGAATAACCTGACAGTTTCCCGCGACAAGAATAACTGCCAAGTTCCTCTCTATTTCCGGCGTTTATGATGTATATTTCATCACAAATGGTGATGATTCTGTATCGATAGAGTCTGATCCAAAATGCAGCATTAAGTAGATGAAAACTTAACCATTGGGCTAGAAAATTCTTATACTCTGCTGTTGATCCATCTCCATCAAAATGCTCGGCGGTTTTGAGTAAATAATACACCGGCCCTGTTGCAGCCGTTAATATGACGACTGTCGCGTTATTCTCGCTGTGTGTTGAAATCAAGGAATGCTATCCGAATATAGTAATCTGGCAGCGGACCTCGTTCGATGATGATGTATGCATAATGGTTCGACAGGCCGAGGATACTTGATCTAGTGGAACTCAAAAAAGTTACATCCCATCGCCCCACACTGTGAAAACCATGAAGTGCACTCGTTTCCTGTAGCAAGAACATAGGCCTAATAGTTTGCCCTAACCCCAAAATTTTACAGTGCCAGCAAACTTGTTGATACTAATGTTTGCGATCTCTCAGTTGATTGCGTGAACTACGAATTGTGATATTTTGTCTTAGTTGAATAGGCAGAAATCACCAATATTAGGTGGGTTTGGAATATATTTGATATAACGATAACCGAATGTTTATATAAGGCACACTATTTCAGAGAACACCATTGGTCGACTTGATGTTAAACGTATGCCTCCTGAGTTCGGCGAAGTCTACTACTCCCCGAGGAATCAGATATAAATCAAATGCACTGCAAGAGCTTGTTTACAACTTTCTACCAAATCCATTTACAGATCCACTGAGATAAATTAATCAATTAAACAGCTGTCAACTTTTTCTGTCATGAGACATGGCTATCAGCTGAAACTCCATGTGTATGAGTGAAATGCGAATTGCATCGCTACCCCCAGTATTACAGTGCAAATCACATGTACACAGGTAGACACTGTGTGGTCTAGTTGACGGATGTTTAATCAATTGCGACAAAATTTTAAGGCTCGAGTAGCATGTATTTCCTTATGACTGTCACATGATTTCATTTGTTCTAAAACGTGATTCTATAATCAACACACATCTATACGCATGTATGTGATGCATTAAGGAGACACGAAACTTTTGTTGTTACAAAGGAATTTTCCACTAATTTCGTCAAAGAAACCAAACCAGAAGCAGATCCAGTAAATGCCTACCTTAATTCGTCACTTGTTATATGCTTTTACGAGGTGCTGAAAGGCTTGTTGTTAGATACATATATTACTAACATAAATAACTGAATACATGGCATATTCTCGACCTTGTGAGACAGACTGATTACTTGACCTAATCATTTTGTACAACCTATTTGGATAGTGGAGGAAGTCTCAAAATTTTCTTTGATCCCTTTGGGGTGCCAGGAGTGTCCCATCATCAACAATGGTAAACTATGAAGAGCTTGAGAGTATGAACAAATTTAAGTATAGCCGGCAGTTCAAGTAAAGTAAGGGGAATGTCTTTACTATCATACGTTAGTACAATTGCGCGAGCGCCGTCTGGTCCCGCAAAGGTAGGGGTCGAATATAATTAAGGCTGGATTTAACCTCCGGAATTGTCTGAATTACCGGCAACAGTATGCAATCTGTTATTCTTCTGATTGACGCCAGCAATTGTAGACCCTTTAATGAGTGATAAAGAAAAATATTCACTGAGTGCTTCACATATAGTGAGCGGATCGGCCAGTCGGACTAACATGGGGATGCCGTGCATGCGCCTAGGATTTCTTGACTGTAGCATTTGTGTGAGCGCAGCTACCGTGCAGCGGTTTGGAATTGCCAGCCGCTCTTCGGCTATATTCGCAATCTGTTTTGTGTAGCGACATCAATGAAAAAATACTGTTAACTGCATAATAATGAAAAAGTCATGGGTTGTGTTAGACTTAGCCCTAAGCTTGCGTAGCTTGTGACTTATCATTAGTGCTAATTCGCTGGTGGTACTGTTCACTGATGTTTGCGTCCGTTGGAAATACGCGAGTTTGTCCATACATGTTACAAATGCATTAGAAGTGCAAACGCAGACTCTTCGACATTTCTGGTCAAAAGAAGATTATCCCAGCTGAATGCCCGGAGCAGCTCGGAAAAATAAGATGAGTCAACATATCGTGGAGGACACTATTGTATAATAGAAGTTCGATGGCTCCGAGTGAAGGCTATACAGTACGTAGCGATGTTATGCTCACGGCCCGGAAAGTTACCTAGGACATATAAACCAACTTGTGAAAGAGTAAATATTAGCTCCATTCCACTGTTCATACGCTGGGCAGATGTTACTTGTTGTGTCCAACCTGGTATACCGACGCGTTGTAGGAACTTTGGGTATATTTGAGGACCACAGAATGCTGTCCACGACAGTTATCGCATGCTGAAGTCCATGGTCACAATCTTCCCGGTGGAATATTGTGTTACTGAAAACTGGAATGCCTTCTCAATTTTGGCCAGTACGAAGTCAATACAAGGTGGTAGACTATAGACGCAGCCCACCAGAAAATCTAGATTGCTAACCTAGACTCCTGCCCAAAGAGTATAATATACTGACCATAGTTGAGAATCTGCCAATTCCCCAACCCAGGTGTTTTGTCAAAGTTAACTAGAACAGCCCCCATCTCTACCTACTGCACGGCTTTTACAGGTAGTTTGTGGCGCCTAAGTTGAATAAGCGTATCTGGTGTATTTAGTTTTGTACCAAGTTTGGTACTAAGCAGGAGATGAGGAGCAACAAAAACAGAAATTGATTAAAACATTTGCATTTTCTTGACGATAGGAGCACATTGTTATGAAAGAGCAGAAAGCCATTTCGTGACCCAGGGATTCTAATATATTCCTTAGAAGTTGCTGTAGTTCACAAGGAACCACGGCTGGGGATGAATTGAGTTGCTCTAGCTGGGGCTAGAAGTAATCGTACGCCTCCTATATAATTTGGAATCAGGTAAAGTAATTAAGTTGTCGCTCGGTTGGGAGCCAGCTCTGGTAAATAGTTGCCCATGGGCGTGGTCCTGACCGAATGCCATAGAAGAGGTTGTGCTCAACGGATTTTGTCACGTTAGAAATCTTCCAGTTAGTGTTACATGCACCTGAAGACAGGACTGCGTTCGCGCATAACGCCAGGTTAATTCCGGGTGATGTAACTAGAGGAAGACGCTGTTGCTGAGCAACCGTGTTATTTGTGAATGCTACTCATTTTTGGATGATGACGTTTTGTAATCCGTATGGCTGATGTATATTGTGCTCTTCGTTTAACGAAGTTTTCACATCTTTTCGATCTTTTAGATACAATAGTATTGGAGAAGATAGCATAGAAGGACGGCAGCGTCATCTCTGTGCACATAGACAAGCTTTGCTCATATTAGGAGTTACTTATATGATTCTACTAAACAGATATGCTTATGGAGTCAGGAACCTTGAGTGGCAATAATGTGCGCAAACTCGATTGCACTTGTTTCAATTCTACCGTTGCGTCACTACTACTAAACGGTCCAGTAATTGGTTTGCGTTGTTACTGAAATACGAGTTTTCATAGAGCACCTAGAAAAGAGGACGCTGATGGGTTGACAACGTTGGTATGACGCTGCTGGAGTGGAGGAATGATGTTCTTATGAGACTCTCATTTCGCACAATTACATGATTGTGGTCGAGAAATTTTCTACAAGATAATATATATATTTTGGCTGTGACAGCTTGCAGTTAACAGCTAGCTTGTTCACCATAGTAAGTAAAGTTATTTGATCAGTCAAAGTCAGTCTAACTGATGATGAAAATTGTGGATCCTATTGGGCAATATTGCATGTGATCAAGTGTGGTTTCATACCGGATACAGTGTAAATAGCATTAGCCGCCTAAAGAACCAGTACAGAATTTAAGATGTTAAAGGCTTAAACACTGTACATAACACTGAGCTCAAGAGTTCTTGTAAAGCTCATTTAATTGGTAGTTGTCAAGTGCTATCTTGAGATGGTACTCAGTTCACAAGTGGTGAAGCTTGTATGACGGATGCTTTGCCCCGTTCACCATAAGAATGTAGTACCGACTCTCCGCTAGACCAGACATCATTCGGTGTTGTTTGATGACGTAGTTTGATCGCTGGTGGCGTTTCCATTTTCGTGCGGAGAATAGGTGGCTATCACTATAACTAGACGCGTGACCAATCGACGATTACTTAGAGGTGTCCAAATTAACGTTATCTTTAGACGAACACATTTTTCTGTTTTTCCCCGTCGACTGTGGTGAAGTTAGGATAGACGATGTGTTTCATCTTTCCGCCTAAAACGTTTAGTTAAGTAGCTGTAGCCGCCACTTTTGGTGGATCCTCATTACTACTGGATTAGTGGTTACAACGGCCTATGATTTGTCAGTTGCAGTGCAGTTACAAAATAATCGTCGAACCCATTATTTGTTTCTGACTACGTGGTGGCCGTATCTGATGCACAGGTAACCTTGCTATTGACGTAGATGTGGAACTTCATGTCTTCGTCAGTTCTTTTACAAAAGCTTTCTGTCTGCAGGGACTTTCAGGAACTTAAACGTTGTTTTGTCAGAAATTTGGTTACTATTTTTGTTAAATTCAGGGGCAGTCAGAGCATCCGCAAATTGAATCAGGATGGGGCCAGGGCCATGTTGGACATCCGAAAACTGGTATTTAACTATTCTTTGTTTTTACTCCTAAAGATTTTGTTTTATAAGGTACTCCTGGGTAATCTGTATAATACATTTACACAAACCATTAGGACGCTTGTAGGCACATTTTCCCAAGCATCATAAAGTCCGCTGGAGAATGAACAAGCTAGTATGACGTAACCCCGAGTGGATGTGTCTTTCGGTAAACCACTGCCATCTCCAGTCTACACGAGAGTAGCCTACATCAGGTAGCAGTGCTTGAGAAGGTAGTGTGCTAATAACGCTCTGTTGTGAAAAAATATGGAATTGCTGGTGTTATACTTATGCCTTTACCTATACTTTCGTCATCATTTTGCCTAGTATAAACGAACAAAATTCCCTGCTATTTTAATCTTTGGACCGACTGCTGTGTATTTGCACTCGGATTCTCTAAAACAAGTTACTCCTTTCTTACATGACCTGTTAAAGAAGAACGCAAGAAGTAAAAAGAAACGAGGCAGATAAGCGGAACCAACCGTAGAGATGAAAGCGGACTAAGTACACACTAGGAAATCCAACCTTGTCAAGCAACATGCAGCGTTAGTTTAATGCAAGTTGGAGAAAAATGATTGACTCCTGCCGTTATTTAAATGCTTTTTCAGCATACTTCGGAATGCCCTTCCGAGTTGATGAGTGCTACTCCAACAACGATGCAGATAGAACTGATGTGTGAAGCATGTCTTACCAAAAATGCTTGATACTGAATCATATAGCTGTTGCCAACGGTTGTTTTCCAACCATATTAATAGCGTGGCCGCAAAAAACTACAATCACTATGCACCCATCTTGAGCTTACTGATTAGCATATAGAGCATTAGCAGCAAGCCCTACATTCGTTTTAAACTTGCACACGAAATTACATGGACGGAAAGAATAAGACCTATTTTGACATCAGATACTTCTTGTAGTCACTTAGCATATATTCTTAATGATAAACAAATCCGGGTAGAAATACCAGGTGTCACCACTCTCTTTAAAGACTACACATTGGACGCGCGTCCGAATTTAGCTCGTGGTGTGCAAACATGCAGCGGTAAGTTGCGGAAACGGGGAAGAATAAGCTGATAGATCCTGTAGACTCAAATTCGTCCAATGAAGAAAAGTCCGCAACTATAAGTCGGAAACAAGAGCATATAAAGCGCAAATCAGAGTTAAAGTTATTTCCCTAATTCAGTTACTGCGCCACGGAAGATCTTAGTTGTGCAAAGTTTTGTGCTGACATGACTTGTCGCTCTCGAATTTACCTCCGTTCTGTGAATGACAATATAGTTACAACATGAAGTATTACCAAAGTAGACACGCAACCCAGCATCAGGTGTTGCTAAACGCCTTTGCCGAACGATCGGTGGCAAATACTCGGTTTTATTGCTGCAGTTAGGCAGCTGGGTTGTGCTTCCATCTGTAAAGCTAAACTGGTTAAACCGGTCTAATGCTTAAAATAATAAAGCTGTGTTAAAAATAAACACGAAGCACTGAAAAACAATCAAATGCAATTTAGTTTGTCTATTTAGTTGGATTGTGCCTCGCATTCTCGAGGAATAAAGCGTTTATTATATTTTTATATAACTGAGCCGGAAGGGTGAACAACGGAATCGTCAGATGAAAACCTGACAGTTGTAATTAAAGGACGAAACCTAACCGCTTTGCTCGCCTCTTAATTGCGACCTGTTTTCTGCAGTTAATTAAGATAGAAATAAATAGTCTATAGGTAGTAGTCGGTCACATCTAGACTCATCCAGACAGCCGACACAAGCCCGGAAAACACTGTACGCGCGTTTCATCATTTCGGAAATCCTCAGCAGTACGCATTCCACCGGACCATGGTAGGGCTCCAACCAGAAACTCGACTGTTGACAGTCCGTGATTGAAACCACTGAGCTACGGGGGACGACAACGACCATCGTGAATTAATAGTGAAATAAATAGTCACAAAACCAAAAAAAACTGAAATTAAGCACTTATCCAGCTCACCCTTACCTGCTCTTTATTCCACGCCAGCATGCAACCACCACGGGTTTCAACCAAATTTGCAGAACATTAAACAGGACATGACGAGTTGGACATGCAGCATTCATGACAGAAAATCTGCCATGGTGGCTGTTGTTTCACTGAGTACTCGTCATACGTCTGAATTGCGACACGCAACCTCAATTAAGGGTCTGCTTGGAAGCACTGAACTTCTAGCCGCTGTGCTAGGCATTACACACTAAGCTCTGGGATTTGGACTAACGGCGTAAGCCATCAAACGCGTGTCGGCCTCCACTCTTAGCTCAGTCATTCTCCTGCTGAAGAGTTCGGATCAAGTAGAAACCAGCCATAAAGTACAGCCTTGCATGTGCAGCTTCGAATCTCTCCAATGCACTGGTGGTAAAAGCGAACACATTTAAGTGACCTCTTTGGTTGCGTTTAGCATGTCGAATGGATAAGATCACATATCAAGCCCCAAAACGCTCTGTACCATATATATATATATATATATATATATATATATATATATATATATATATATATATATATATATATATATATATATATATATATATATATATATATAGCCCACGACTCTCATTATTCGGTAGACACGCAACCAAAGACACTAAAGACATCACCACTAAACATCGCCAAACAGTTGGCTGGGTTTTTTGAACGGTGCCTTGATGAAAGGCAAGCTCCCACGATGTGGACAACTGTAATGATCATTTATATTTACTGGACTGGCAGCCCTTAAACTATCATCAAATCAGTCTTCTCCTAGGGCTTTGTAAATTAATAGAAAGTAATATCGCATAGGCAAGCCAAGGTGGGGGTTTCGCTGAAATTTGGCATCCACCACAAATTTACTTCATATCCACGCCAGTTGGACGAAGTATATCGGTACCGTAGTAGGAACTGATTTTTCTAACAAGTTGTTAAATGTGCTCCACCTCTTGAGCCACCGCATTTATGTTCACAATATTCAAAGCTATGGAATCATTGACCCAGTTCTGGGTTGAATACAAAACTTCCTCCTTCTGCGTCTGCCGAATGTGACAGTCGGCAGCCTCATTCCCTATCTATGTGATGTCAAACGTGTTGTACTGCAACCGTCGGTACTAAGACGGTCTATTCTCAGTATTCACTAGTGTCTTCTTTGTGTATTCTGTTAGAACTTTTACCTTCGCAGGTTCCAAAACTTGACGTGATGTATTGACGGTGGACAATCAAGCAGCATTACAGAGTGATCGGGACAGGTCTTCTCCGTGCTCGTCTGCGAACCTGTCTTAAGTTTAACGTAGTCAACTGCCAAGTTATAAACATACGCGCCTATGAATTCTTAATTGGGCAACATCAATCGCAAGATGACACACAGGAGGGTGATGTGTTTAGCTGCTCGAACCTGATCGAAAATTCATCGAGGAGATGTAGTTAGCAACTCGTCCCCCCCCCCCTCAGGCGGTTTAAAGGTTTGATATTCCCGCAAATGATGTACGCCTACGTGAAGCCCCATGTGGAATATAAAACCTGGCGCCCCTGTTACAAATACGACCATAAGACATCTTCTGTTATTGTCTCTTAAGGGAGACATACTAAAATGTATTTTATAGCATTTAATTGACGTAATATTTAATATCCTCCAATTGAAGATCCAGAAAAAAGATTGGAATCGTTTAAAATCGGTTTCTCCAATCTAAATTTTTCTAAGTTACTCAAACTCTAGATCAATTTTCAGCAAATTTTGTTAACCCCTCTTTGCCCGATTTACCTGTCCCAAGCTCGAAACGATTTTCCTTCTGTTATTTTTGACTAAACTGCCTAAACTGGATTTGATACACATGGTTAACGTTATTGTGAAGCCTCTTTTAGTGCGTTAACCCAATAACTGTCATTAACATTATCATTATACACTTTAGCTAGAGGATGGAAACACCTCAGCTACAGTGCTGCAATACATAAAGGAAAAAAGGGAAAATACAACAGGTACAAGCCAGCTGAGCCATGGGTAACGGATGGGCATTGTTGCGACAAGTTACCAGCCGGCTACTTTGCAGCAAAGTAAAAATACGATGCAAAATTATATAAGGCTTACTAGTTTGATTGTGATTGAAGGGTAAGGCTAAGAGGGATGGGGTGGGACAAAGAAATTCACAGCACGAACCCAACTGAGGTCGGCTCCTGGCCATATCGTCTTTCGGACCACAACCAGGGAGCCGAGACGCTCCAACCGAGGCCAGCTCAGAAGTGAGGGTCTTCATTCTTCTCAACCAAATCAACGCTTGACCACTCCTCCTCTTCTTTTATCCACACCTCCTACGCGCGAACAACACACGTCGCGGGAGTCGGTGGGCTGGCATGCGTAACACGTGACCGAGCAATCGGAGCCTGGTGCGTGAAGTGACGGTGCTGTGCGGTTCATTTCCTTTTTCTATGCCATAAACAAGGAGTCGAACACGCTCGTTGCTTACTTGGTGTTCCCAACAGATATAAGCTAAATTGCGAAGGCACTGGTGGTCGAACATAACTAACCAGTTTACCTCCGTTGATCTCAGGAGCCAGGATTCACAACCGAACAGGAGGGTACTACTACTACGTACTACGTACTACTGCATCGTACACTCTACCCTTCAGGGCGAGACTGATGTCGCGCCGGCGCCATAAGTGGCGGAGGTTAACAAAATCACCTCGAGCTTTTGCTATACGGATGGTGATCTCATGTTCAATCCCAAGTTGAATTTTTGAACGATTTCTAGCTGATCTCCACCAAAGATCAGCGAAGGAGGCGATCCAGGCCAATTTTGGAGGAAAGCTTTGCACGTCGAGGGTGCGGAGCAAAGCCCGAAGTCGTTCTCCCGGGACCAGATCCACACCTTCTAATTCGTGCCCTCTAAACGCTATATTCATGCGTTCATCAATAGCGAAGTTGAAGAGGAAAGATGGCAGCAGGCATCCTTGTCTCACACCGCTGAAAATATTAAACGGAGACGACAGCTTGCCGTAATCCCTCATTATCCCTGAGCTACGCGCGTACAATGCTCTGACGATATTTCCATACATTTTAGGTACACCTTATTTGAGTAGACAGTCCCAATGTGCACGTCTACCCGCCGATTAGAATGCGCTTTTGATATCGGGGAACACGACAACGGTGAGCCGCCAATATATGTGACGGTGCCCCAACAACTGAGGCAAAGCGAAGATGTGGTAAATGCAACCACGACCTCGACGAAACTCGGGTTGCTCCTCAAGTATCTGGCTTTCACGAGTGCCAGTCAGTCTGTAAAGGATGACAGAGGCATGTAATTTGGAGGCGATGGAGTACAGGCTGATTTCTCTATGACTGCTACATTCCGATGGTGAGCCTTCCTTTAGAATTGCGACTATGAAGGATCGGCTCCAGTCGGTTGGAACGGTTTCCTGCTCCCCCAGTTTCACTAGTAACTCATATAAATCATCCACAATAGCAGGTGTTCCGAATATGAAGAGGGCTGGATTTAGATCATCTGGTCCCGCGGCTTTATTTGACTTTAACGGTGTGGTCTCACGTTAGACTTCTGAGCAAGAAGGTGGATAAAAACGGAGACCCCACGGAGCAAGGCGGTCAGTGGCCGAAAAATAATCTAACCATTCCGACCGATTAAATTTCCTTTAAAAGTGATCAGCCCAACGCTCCAAGCATTTTGGCAAGTTGCGGATAGACTGTCCACTATCATCCCTAATTGTTTCACTAACACCAGGTCTCCTGCTGTCCGTTTCCCGTATCAGCCGGAATAACTTACGATGGCTACCAAAGGCAGTGGCCATTTCCATCTCTGACGCACGATGAGACCAGCACAATTCGCGGTCTCTCTTAAGGCTAACACGGAGTCTTGCCCGGAGCTCTTTGTGTTCGCTTCCAGCCGGAATATGCCGGCGAACACCGATAATTTCCAGGGACTGCGAAGATACGCAATATCCATTTTCGTGATTAAACTTGCCACATGAGGATTTTACTGCTGCTAGTAAGGTCAGGTGAATCTGAGACCAGTGAACTTCACTTGCATCCAGTGAGGGCTTATTCAACTCGCATGTCAGCATACTTTGTAGGCATTCAGAACAGCTGGCTTCGTCGGTTGGCTGGTGTCAATGCAGTCACAACGTCGTCCTGGGCGTCCGTCAAAACGCATCCGCAGGTCAGCATATACAAGCGCATGTCCAGTATCTACACATGTGCACAAGTTAAGCGACAGTTCTGGACGCAGCCTATCCATCGGTAACTTATCGCAATGTAATCGATTTGCCTCCCTAGCTGGTTCGAGGCTGGTGGGTGCCAAGTCACGCTCCGGTGGGTGCTATACCAGAAATTAGTGCTCACAACAGATAAGCGAGCATCTTCACACAAATGAAGTCACCGCTCACCGTTATCATTACGGGAGCCTACGCCATGTTAGCCGCCCAGATGCAGTTCATCAGTTGATAATTTTCCAACTTTGGCTTTCAAATCCCCAGCCATCACAATAGTGTCCGAGCTTCTTTTATGGCAAAGATGCTTGTTCATTTGACGATAAAAGTCGTCTTTTACCAAGTCTTCGCTAATTTGTGGGTGCATATGCAACGATAAGGAATAGACACCTGTTAGCCCCACACGACTTCGAAACTTTGAACCAGCTAGCCAATCAGACCCAACACATCGGGTTACTGATTGGGATCCAATCAACCAGAGCAGCTTCAGCCCGCGGACTCGGGGCAATACCAACACCAGATTGGTAGGTACTCGAGGCTACATCATCACCGGCTAGACGCAATGAGAAAGTGCTGCTAGTGTCACCTGAAGGGGATCGCAAAGTGAGCACAGAGTTCGCGTCTTGCAGGCGGGTCTTTGATATGCAGCAGATATCGATCGAGAGGGTCTCCAAGGTTCGGGCAAGTGCTGCCTGTTGACCGATCTGAAGCAATGTGCGTACATTGTGTCATGCCATTTTGAAGAAGAATAGAGGATTCCAAATGGAAGCCGATGCAGCGGGCTTGACCGGTTGCTTGGACATGGGCCTGTTGACAGGGCAGGAATGACGCTCTGCGTTCACATGTGAGTTGAAACTAGAAGACAATCGACTATTGAAGCTAGGGGGCGAGGGCCAAGAATTAGGGGGCTAAGAACAAGGGGATAAAATTGAAGAGTGAAAACACGAAAGAGGGGGAATAAGAAGACGAGGTGGCTTGAGCAGTAGCATCATAAATCTTATCCACCCTGCTCGATGCAGCAGATAGGGCACCGTTGATTATCCTCTGCGGTGGCCGGAACATCAGGCAACAGTTTTAGAAAAGATTCACAGGATTGCGTGGGCAGGATACTGTCAGGTTGCCCAGGTCTAGACAGGAGAACGATTAAGGTACTCAACCAAAGCCTGTTTCAAAAACCTGACCGCAAAGCAGCGGCTTTGGCGTAGGGCTACAAGGAGTCCGTTTTAAGGAATAAGGAGCCTCCCCTCATTCCAACCCCCAACCTGGAGGACCAGGAGGCTGAGTTTGTCTGGCCTCTAACCATTGACCAATCTGGTATGTGGGGCTCTGAGGGTGCAACAAACCACCACTCAGCATGGCTCACTGGATCACTGAGGCACACTAACCATTGCACCGGCTGCGTGAGATATGAAGCACGGCTACCAGTATTACCCTCCCAGCCAATCGTTTTGCTTTATCTGATAAGTGATTGGTCACCAATTGTAAACTAGGCCAAGCGACGGCGATAAGCTTTTCCTTTCGGCAACCTTGGTGTGATCCGCAATAGTGGTGGTAACAATCCTCGTAAACCATTCTGATCATTTCCAACTGGAGGGCACTGTTCGGGGTTAGCTGTTTGCAGTATAGATTACTTACCTTCACAATTATATCTATCAGATCTGTGTCGAAAAACTAAAATAATGAACGGGGTCTTCTGATTTATTTAGTATTAGGGAGAGCAGCATGCCAAACTAGAATGTCATCTTTCAAAGTATATTGTTGCGCTGTTTTCCACTGTTTTCTTTCTAGTGCCTTGATCGCTTTCCCATGGCTGGCGTTTTGGTTGGGGGAATAGGGGCTGTTTGTTTTGCTGCTGGAGTAGCAGCTGGTAGTATTCGTGAAGACGTGCGACTAGAATGTGCAGCATGTAGGCGGTTACTGTGCAGTTCTTCCCTTCGCTGTACTCATCTGCTAAAACTGCTGCTGCTTCTAACAGCAAACGGTGGTAACGGTGTGGAGATGCAATCTCCTTCGCTATCACCTCTGTCACTGAGATCGCTGACATCACTTACAACTGGTGGAACCCTGGTTCGAAGGTTGATCCTGTTTTGAAAGCTTACAGCTCGTTTACTACGGGAAGTTGACTGATCTATTTCTTCAACCCAGAAATAAAGAGAAGAGCATTTGAGATACATGAACTCAGCAGCGACATTTCTATTTTGAAGTCAATAAATACAAACGCGATATTTTTATTTGTCTCCATGTGTCGCCATTTGTCCCGAATGTGGCAAAAATGACACACCCTAATATCGCTAAGAACTCCGAAACTCCATAGGTCACACATTCAAGAATATTAGCAGGACCATTGCACAATAAGCAAGTACATATTTTTAGCATAACCAATTTTGTGAAACACCCTATGAACAAACTATGCGTGCAAACTCGTGCATACGCACTAATTTACACTTTTATTAATCCGTTGCGGTTCTCCCAAATGTTTGCATCGGTCACATTGAAGCTGCACCGCGTACGTCATGTGACACGTTGCACGTGTATACTCATATGAGCGGTGCTCACGGATTGTGTTCGAGGGGTTAGATCACGCGATCGCCTTGCCAATGACTTCACTGGTGGTACGGTGGATAACGTCAATGGGCATGGCTCTTACGCGTGCACATGGGAAAAGTGTCACATGGAACACCGGATGCAGCTTCAAGCCTGACCGATCTAAACATATGCGGGAACGATGCAACGATTTAAGCAAACGTCTAGTAGTTGTAACCAACATAACCGTAAAGTGTGGCGATCTGTGATACTAATAAAATGATTTGTAAGCCGAATTCCACAACCGGAACTGAAAGGAAATATATGCATTGTAGGTTGCACTTGCAAAATAAACGGTTTGGGGCATTTTCGTCGCACTCGACGTTAAGGGGTTAAAAAAGTTCAATGGCAGAAAATGGTTTAACATACTTGAAGCTCCAGAGCACAAGGTGAGCAAAATCTTTAGTAAACTGATTCACATCCCCCACCAATGGACTGCATGCAAATGGCTCGTATTGCCGTTAATATCGACGTCTTCAAACAACTTTCTTCGTGACGAATCCCAATCATGCGCGGCGTTAACTTTCGCACCAGCCGTTTCGTCCTGTTGGTTATCCCCACGACCTTGTACGACCTTAGACGAATCTGCGTTCTAATCGCCTATCTGGAAACAGTTGTTTTGTCGCTGTTCTCAATTGCATTTTGTCACACAAACGTGTGTTTAAACTCATTTGACCCAGCTTAATCAGCGATATCCAATGCACTTTATCTTTCTGATCTAGCTTGTGTGGATCACATTTTATCTCCACATTGCGGTTTTTGCGCTATTCCAGCAAAAACACAATCGAGGAATTCTCCGAATCAGGAACCACATGGAAATATTAGTGGTCTCAAATAATCTAACTACATGTTTCATCTGACGAATCAGCAACCACAGTTGTGGACCGTTCATCAAAGAAGCTATCGTACACTTCGTGTCCGTATCTCTCATTCAATCTGTTCGCCAAGTAAACGATCTAGCCGCTTAAACCTGCCCCGCCCAGGACAGACGCAAAGAACCATGAGCGGCTCGAAAGAACTAGAGCTGGTTGCATCCTCCCACCTAATTGAAGATTGCTAAACGAGAGTTAATAGCATATCTAATCTATTTGATTCTATTTGATTCTATTCCATTTGATTCGCCTTATCGAGGTCAATCTAAACTTCTCAAGTAATCGGATTTAACCTTAGACGTTTTAACACGTCCCGCCATTACTCATTACTCTCACGTTCACTGAGAAATATCGTGCCGAGAATTGGCTTAGACTATATGGTCTACACTTCGGCTGTGTTGGAGAAGCAAAAAAATACAGGTGTGCTTGTGCAGCCGTTCATGACTGCAGACTTTCGTTCTGACCTGGTGGTTCACGGATGTTTTGTTTTAACGCCTCTTTTCGACATCTTTACTGGCTATTTGGAGTCGGTGTTTTTGCCTTCAGATGGTAGGCATACTCTGATGCTATCACTCTCAGCTTACGTCCATTGCGTGCACTTGCTTGGTTCCTCATGTGTTCCGTTCTTATTGGCTTTAATTGGCCGCATGCTTTCCGTACTCCAGTTGGCTCTCATCTTTGTGCATTATGTTATATGACGAACCGTTTTCCTTGGGTAAAAGAACCTCGAATCTCTGTCCCTGCTTGTTCGTGTTCTCAGTACCATTAGTGGGTGGAAGCAGTCGTGGTGTCCCGAGACAACAGCGTGGTCTCATTTTGACGACATAGCTGAGGGACATTCAACCAGCTCAACATTCATTTCTATAATTGGCTGTAGAAGACAGCTACAGTCCAAATTATTTTCAACTGCGAAGGTCCTCTTGTCAACTGTGATTTAGTGAAACAACCTGCAGCTGGCTTGTAACCGATAGCACGTGCTCGTCTGATCGATAATCCGGCCTTCTTTCTCTCTACCCCTCGTCATTCCGTCTGACCGTAAGGTAGAGGCCTGGATTTTACGGACTGTTTGTGCGTCACCATTTACCTCTCAGGAGCAGCAACCTCTCCCGAGCATTCAGCTGCTTCGTCGCTAACCTGCTAGCCCGTGTACGTTACACGAAATTGGCCCCATAGTTGGTACCGATCGGTCGATACGGACAGGACAAATTAAAACCCTGGACAAGTGAATGTGGAAAATTTACCCACTGGCCTGGACTGTCGAACCGGGACAAATAAGGAATGAAGGATACTAGGGACATGCCGCACGCCTGCGACGCAACGGCGGAGTATCTGCACCCTTGGCGAATGCCGATGCCTGAAGGCAGAGTCAAAATAATATGGTTGGTTTTTAGTCTGGTTTCTTCAGTGCCATCCTTGAGTATCGCTGGTAATATTTTCAAACACACCCCATACATTACATACAAAGAGAGAAGCAAAGTGATAATGGTGGAATCCATGGATCTGACACAAATGAGTTCGTTATCCCCCTAAGCAAAATACGATTATTTGCCGACCTTCTACTAGTCTGCACAACATTTTACCCAAAACACGCATCCCAAGATTCATGGCTAAAAACCTCGAAACTTTCCCAAAGTACACCAATGCAAAAGGTCTCCCGAACAAGCTTGCTGAACTGCGGCTACGTCAAGCGTCACATGCCTGGGACCTCATATTCGTTACGGAAATCTGGTTCAACTTAGAAATTATCGATGCCCAAGTCACGATAAATGGTAGGTCCTTTCTCCGAAACGATCGACCTAACAATGGCGGGGGTAATGTTATACTACCGCAACGACCTACAGCGCGAACCGATGTCCGATCCGGAAAGGCTGATCATGAACTCACTCTGGTGCAGTCTGCGACTGAGACGTAAAGGCACTTGCATTTTGGCCGTTGTTTATCGTCCCCCGATGTCCACCCAAGAGATGGACATCCTCATAGCATTTTCCTTGGGAAGGGCCCTAGGAATACGATACATTTATGTTCGCATCTCAGCTGACTTCAATATTCACGATTTGGAAGTGGCAGCATCCCCAAAGGAACATTTTAAAGTCGAGCTACAAGAGTATGTTGCAAGCATTCCGCTCTTCATCCATGTCAGTTCACCCACTCGATTCAGAGTCGGAAATAAATTATCTGTGCTTGATTTAGTGCTCACGAACGAAGAGCTCATGGATGATAAACCAAGTCTGGAGTACCCTCTGGGGCGCAGCGACTAAGAAACTCTAATTTACGACTTCGTGGGTTATGGGGAGTATCCACAATAACATACTAACTCGTTTCGAACAACCACCCACTGCGACACTGGCAGAAGTTGTAGGAGAAGCCAGATGGGAGTTTCTGGACGACCGTTCCATTGGCAGTGCTTTGGTAGACTTTACTGGCAAGTTCAGTGATCTGTTTAAATCTGTATGTGTCAAAAAGCCCATTCCTTCTGCAAGGGAACAATCATTCATTCGGAGAAGAAGCCGAAAACACATAAAACTAAGTGACACTGCGTGGCGTATGTATAGAGCGAACCCTAGTCCTGACAAGTGGAGTAACTATGTTATGCATCGTATGCACTGTACCACACTTGGGCGCGAGGACAAATTCATACGCCAGCAAAGTCTAGTGGAAAAGTTTTGCGTTAACAAAAAGCTGCTGTACAGACCTGTGAACAGCTTACGGAATGTGAAACGTCGTGTTCTCCCACTAATATCTTCGGATGGATGTGCTCAAGCCTACGTTCCACGACTACGATATACACCAATTTTTCGACGTGCTTCTGGCATAACATACCTGTCTTATTCTTCCAGTTGCAAATAAGTACACAGATCACATTTAGTTCAGCGACCATTTTGAAAAAAAACGATGTTGTTGCGCACCCAAATTTCCCCTGGACTTGACAACATTCCCCCGAAAACGCTGCAGGTGGCAGCCACGAGGATAGGTGAACCATTAACGAGCTTTTCAAAAATGTCTGGACGAAAAGCATGTCCCTAGAATGTGGAAGCAAGGTACCATTACCCCGCATTTCAAAAGTGGTAACCATTCAGAACCAGCCAACAATGGCCCAGTGATTCTCCTCCCGGTGCTCTCAAAGTTGATGAAATCGATCACAGCTGAGGTTGTAACGGGCTACTTTGAAAGGTCTAACATCATAGCACCGGAGCAACACGGATTCCGTCAGCATCGGTTATGTACTACCAACCTACTGCTTGTCCGTGGCGTTGGACCGAGATAACCGTCAGTGGGACCGACATTGATGTCATCTACCTAGGGTTTTCCAAAGCATTCGACCGCAGAGAGCACCACATTCTGCTCAAAATGCGTCAAGCATACAGAGTTGGGAACCCTGTACTTGGATGTACCGGAAACTTCCACTTTCAGCGGCGCCTTCAGTTTCGAGTTCAAAGTTCATTTTCTGATCCAATTGGTGTGGACTGTGGTGTTCCACTAGGGTCGGTGTTGGGGTCGCAGTTATTTTTGTTCTTCATTAACGATCTTGCGAATGTCATCAAGTCAAATTTCCTACTTTTTGACGAGGACTTTAACTTATGGCGGGCAATCGACTGGCAAGGAGGTCACGATATGTTGTAACGAGACTTAGACTGCGCTTTTGAATAGTCTAAGATAAGTCTACTTCCGTTTAACACGGACAAGTGCAAAACCGTGCATGTCCGCTACAAGCTCACGTACACACATAACCTTGGGGACGACATTCTGAATACCGCCTCACTAGAGCGTGACCTTAAGGTGGTGGTCCAAGATGGCCTCGGCTGTTCGGCGCAGTCCATGAAGGCGTCCGAAACCGCAACCAACTTGTTGATATGTTACGAAGGATGTTCGGAAGGTTCAACCCTCCATCTTTCCACAAATACTCAATCGGTACGTGAGACCTCATGTAGAGTACGGGTCCAGATTTGGCAACCCTGGTTAAATGCGACCTGGTTCCACTAAAGACCACATAGCGACGGGCAACGAAAAATATAAAGGGTTTGTCTCATCTGCAATATCATAGGTGGCTGTAACCCCTGGGAGTGTACAGCGGCAAATATCGCCGTCTACAGGGTGACCTTATCTTGGCGTTCCGGATTTTGAAAACCCCGGTCACCCTTGCCGCCACCTCCTGAAGCTAGCTGCAACACAGAATTGAGGGGTCATAAAATGAAACTTGCCACGTAATACAGTCGGCTTGAGTTCCACCGGAAGTATTTTTCCCTTCCAGTTTGTCAGCCGTGGAGTGTTCTTTCGACTTCTGTCATTTCAGCGCCCAGGCTACCCATTTTTGAAAAAGACTGGATGATGCTTTACATCATTTACATTACTTGGGCTGATTTTTGTTCAGTAACTAACGACAAGGCGCAGACAAACCCGGTGTAGACGATTATACCTATGTGTTAACGTGGATAATATGGTGCGTCCACAAATATGTTTTTGTCCTTCGCATAACTTCAGTGAACTAACGTTATTCCCACAGACCAACCGACTGGATCTGTCAATCACTGACTTTTTTATCCGTATTATCCGTTTCCTTCCATTTCAACGCAGCCAAAGTACCAACTTAAGTGTTTGGCAGCTCAAATTGACCACACTATACAAGCAACTTGACTTCCAAAAGACTTATTTCCCATTCTTATACCTCGGACATACAAAGCTCTACTATCTTACATTACTCCAGCCCATATATCGCCAATTTCCAAAAGAAAACTTGAAGAAATTCTATTCCAGTTGCATTTCGTGTTAATATCCGTTTCTATCTGAAGAGTAAAGAATTTGTAAAGAACAGTTTGCTCACCAGTCTTCTTTGTAACCTATCGATATAGAAACCTAGAATTCTGTGTTCATTTGAGTCGCTCGGTGAGTCCACAAAACCCACATTTTCCCTTTTGCTTGTCCGTTCCACTTTAGTAGTATTCGCTTTGGTTATCGTAAGGGATTTGTAAAGCGTTCGCCGTTTACACGTTGTACATCACCGTCCAATCTTTGTACTTATGTTAGCTATCATGAAGACAGATGCATAAGAATATACGCATGTTCACGATATCTAGGTCTTGTGCGAAGATATTATGCATATTCCAAAGTGACTAATCGAGAAGGAAGTTTAGATACAAAAATGTATTTTTGTGTA
Organism: Dicrocoelium dendriticum; assembly: GCA_944474145.2. Classification (NCBI taxonomy): domain Eukaryota; kingdom Metazoa; phylum Platyhelminthes; class Trematoda; order Plagiorchiida; family Dicrocoeliidae; genus Dicrocoelium; species Dicrocoelium dendriticum. Next base: position 58,291,911 of record OX104068.1, read on the forward strand.
TTTTTGTGCTGATTTGTCTTTTTGGTTGAGCTCAATAAAAAACATAAGGTACACTTAGTTTACATAAGCTGTCGGCTTTCAAATAGTCAGGTCGCGGTACGTGGCATTGAATGTTAGATGAGGTGGCCGAATGGGAGTTGCTGTCAGTGAAGCGCAGTATTGGTCGTGAGTTCACCGTGGACGTGCATTTGGAGTATGCTCCCACACAGTAGTGGTACAGACTAACATGGTCAACTGTGCCGTGATGATCACCAACCATACATCATACTCAAACCACTGGAGACTGTGATGTACGCATAAGGCAACAAAGAGAAAGATAAATGCAGTATATAAATGACTCATGTACGACCGCCGACGTGGGGATATTTGTAAAAACAAATTGTGCACGTCATCTGTGAGTGTCTGCTACCGTGGATATGAATCACCCATAGAAAGATTGACACAACAGATTGCTTATCAGGTTCTCTGAGCGCAGTGGGCTTTTCTTCCACAGACACTCAGAGAAAAGGTGATATGAAAATGCAAATAATGTCGGAGGTGTTTCGGTGTTGCTCCTCACAAATCTGACACCTCATAACCGGTTTCGTCTTCGTTTGGACTCATCAGATAGAGATAGCCTCAGCGGTGGTGGAATTCGGGGTCTGATGTTTAAAGGCTGACGTCTTGATCATTATGCCACTAAGATCCGCGGACAACGTTTGGCACAGCTTTGAGGAATTCAAAGTTGGAGTTGGGGTTGGTTGGCGACACTTACTCTCTATTAAGACCTAGCTCAGGTTATCTTCATATGACGAGTCCAAACCAAGACGAACCTGGTTATGGAGTGTCCGTGTTAGGAGGTGCAACATCGAAACATCTCCATTTCGCTTACGCTCTTTGTGATCTGAATGACCAATTTCTACTTCAAAGTGAACCGAAACTTCAAGTTAGACTGCGTGTCGCAATTCAACCACACGGCGGGTTCTTCATACCCCTTTTGGAAAATAAGATGTTGTACCGGAAATACACTGCTATCCAAACTATAAGAAATGAGGTGACAAATCGATGTATGGCTGGTGTCTTGAGATCAACTGGTGCAAATGACCCTAACAAGCGGTTCCATGAGGGTAAATGGAGGAATTGGCTCAAAAACGGTACATACTTGAGGCGATGCAATAAGTGGGGCATTCTTTATTGTCCCATCTGTCATTTGTCATTTTAGACCAGATTCCAGTAACACGTTTGGAAATTTCCAGCAACATCTCACGTTGCTGCAACCTGGTGCTCTAAAGTTCATAGTTATCTGTTGTTTGCTTAGTAATAGGACATATTCACATGCATAGAAAGGCAACACATCTGCATTATATAAAGAAAACTTAAAATCTGTCAAACTGACTTGCAGCTGACACATGGTGAAACTAAGCGTTTACATCAGAAACATTCATCTGGTATTCCATATTATCTGCTATCCTAGTTTAAGGTAAGATTTGCCACTAGCTAAGTTGTGATGCCTTCTGAACTATCGTCAGTGCGTGGCAGCTAAAAAGTATGAGGTACGCATGTTACTATCAACATCTATCCACAGTTTCGAATTAGCTGTTGCCATTTTCCGTCAATATACTGAGGATTGCTCCCCGTCCTTAAGCAGCATAAGCCATGGACTGAATGCAACAGACGAAGCAATCGCTAGCTAATCCATGGAAGTCAACAACCCAACACTGATATCGATGGTACGTATCACCATGCGATTTATCCACTGGGGTGAGAAGATACGCCAACATCGCACTTTGACCGAAATGACATAGGATGCTGAATTGGAGCTATCAAATGCTACGTACTTAAAACAACCTGCGAAATCACGTTTCTTGTTTTGAGTGCCAAGTAAAGGCACGTGCTTAATTTAGGAGGAGCTTTAAGGTTATAAAGGGTAATTTTTGGGAACGGAAGAGGTGGAAACAGTGTTAGAGATGAGGTCTGTGATAAACTAAACCTAACTGTGCCACCGCACGGAGATGGAGTAGTATGAAGGCTACCCAACAACACACTACAAAATCATCATCTGATGCACATGATCGTGGGAAGACGTTGGTAGCGCGGTACCAATCCCACTCATCAGTAGGAACCTTAAAGCATATTACATAGGAAGGCCGTAGCTTAAATTAACCCAGCGGTCAAGGTGGCAGAATTTCTTCCATAATCTATAAACATATTTTCAACTTCCAACTATTGGAGTGTGACGTCTATCCAAAACATTTTCCAGTTACAACTATGCATTAAAGCATACGTATAAATTTAAGGGGTTACGTATTACCATCACGGCAATGACGAAAGCACGGACTTTGCTCCAGTAGACTCTTCGTAGAGTCAGATAGCTAACCTCCAGTTACATGGTGGTCGATTGCGTTATCCTTTGTCTGCATAGAAAAATACCTTTACTCCGTACCTTAACGCACAATTTGAACTGGAATATCATAACTGAGCCATAGTGTAATCATAACGCCTCAAATCGCCAACTTTCTGCAGTTTGGCGTTGTCGATGGTCCAACTTCATTCAACTATGGTGTTGTGTGGGGTTCCTGAACTAGAGAATGTGACACACACGCTTTTTTCAACAGTATCACATTCCTATTCCTGGAGTAACTAAGCGGAATTTTATTGCGGATTATAGTTTCAGCACCTACAAACTATGAGCAAAATTACAATTGGCTGTGTCGAACTTGTTGATGGAAGTTGTGGATTGATCGAAAAGTAACACTATCGCTGGCTCAGCCAGAAATCTTTTCTCTCGTGCCATGTTAAGTTCATCAGTATTATTCGAAGCGTATCAGTATAGCATTATTTAGTTTATAAAAGGAATCTACCACATATTTTGTGTTCCTTACTTCCACAATTACAGCCACACCTAAAGTTTGGTCCGATTTTTGGTCCATTGTGAACAAAATTTCAAAATCAGCCTACTGTGAGCATCAAGATGGGAGTCATTTGTTTTACTGTGCGCTGCCGGATGACCACTTACAACTGTAATTAGAACTTTTGTTGCACTGCTAAAAAGCTGTGTTGACCAGATGGAGAGCTGTTTATCATAATTGAATAAGTTCCTCTTACTTTCCTTCCTTTAATCAGAAACCAAATTTGAACAATGTCTACTTGAAGTATAATAAAATGAATGACAAGCCGCAAGTGTATGTGCACAAGTCTTGAGTTAATTTGGGCTAAAACGAGAAACTGCTTTCTTACCAGTAAGTGTTCGAATTAGTGAGTGAGTTACCTATTAGCTCTACTGTAAATTGTGGTTTCGAAACTAAATTGGAGTCAGTGCGAGAGAATGAAGTTAATGTTGTCCTAACGCCGGATGATGACCTTCGAGTGTTCAACTTCTTGTTAGCACAGCCACTGATTTGGCACAGTGGTAGCTCGGGAGGCTTGCTCAGTTGTTGTGGAATTCTCCGAGCTGGGCACCTTAATTACAAACGTTCCGCCACCATTCGAGGTGTCATCTTCAGTGCGGCACTGATAGCAGTTAAGTAGCAGTAGCTGGTAGAAAGCAAACCTAACAATGGAACCCAATAATGGATCCATTATTGAGTTTGCTTTCTACCAGCTACTGCTACTTAACTGCTATCAATGCCGCACTGAAGATGCCACCTCTAATGGTGGCGAAATGTTTGCAATTAAGTTGCCCAGCTCGGAGAATTCCAAAACAACTGAGCACAGCCACTGTTTACGATTATTATGAATAGTTTACAGAAAATAAGTGGAGAGGTTAAACATCATATGTAGAAATGCATCACATCTAGACCCAATCAGACATGCGTAACATTCCCACAAAACATATATATAAATATATACTTATAATATCAGTGAATTGACAGGTTAAGTATGGTAAGGTTGTCGCTTAGTGGGTGTCTGCCTTGTTCTCTGCATGGTAGTAAGGTGCACGTCAGTAGATAGTGAGCGGAGTTATATCACATATAGTAACTTATTCACCATGTTCGTTACCTTCCCCCGTCGCTTAATATTCTCAACCACTGACTGGCAACAGTAGAGTTGCGGGTTTGAGCTCTGCAATGGTCACATGGAACGCGCAATGCTGACGATTCTCGAAAGGATTAAACGACCGTACAGTGTTCTCCATGACTTATGTATTTCGCTATCATGATGATCCCCACTGCAGTAGATTGAACAAGAGCACAGTCAGTGTGTCCAAAGTGCCTATCTGTGTTCATCTTTCCGTCAGCTAAACACCACACCTTGGCCATTTCAACGCGCGCACTTGGCATGACATTTCGTGTTCCTAAAATTGCAATCGAATCGCAAATGTAAACACGAACCAACGGATGTCTGTGCAAGCATCCGTTGGTTCACTAGATAAATTCAACTCAAGATGTGAATTTGGTGGAATTTTCTTTATTTGTGTCAAATGTCGTTATCTTTTGCTTCTTATAAAACACAAGTGTTTCTTAGACACATACATTCAGATTGCGGCTCGTCGCTTGTCCCCAGAAACTTTATTGGGAGTAAGCAGTCTTGACAGCTCAACGCACTTGCGAAAGCTGCTGAATGCAAGGTTTTAGGGTCGTTTTGGCTACTGGTTACCATAGCAGTGCTATCATTTATCATCGGTATTGACCACAATGTGTTGGTTGCGTTGTGAGTACAAAGACTGTTATGTGGACCCAACGTCCCTATTACAGGCTTAATTACGGAAGGCTGAAAACCCGATTCACTCGAGTGCACATGTACTCAGACCAGACAAAACGCACACGTTTCAGTCAGCCTTCTAACTCGTGTAACATGCACTTTGTTTAGCCTTTGCACCCAGAAACAGTCTTGTTTCCAACCAAACACGCATTGTTGTATCCAAGCCACATTCCTTTTTCCGGACAACTCTCGCCAAACTTCCAACATTTCTGCTCAGTTACGGACTTTGCACATTCACATAAAACCATGTTGCTTGTTTCCAGGGTTTGCTTACGCAAACCCTTCCAAGAAAAAATCCCTCTTCATCACCGTTTCGTGATATAAAAATGAGGCTGTAGAACGCTAGAATCGCCTTAGCTTTGGCCAGTAAAAGCGCCTGTGGCAAAGGCCTGTCTTGTTCTTGCTTCAGTCTTGGGTTGGGAAATCGTGCGTAGAAAACTTTGCGTTCGGTCTAGGAACCTGTTCGACTCGCGTGAATTAATCTTTCGCGGCTATGTTCCGAGAACCCACAGACTTCGAGGTTGTCAGTTACCGTGCCGTGCGAGAAATAATTCTGAGTCTCGTTCGTTCATCCGTCTAGGAGAGTTGGTATCGCATTGTTAGCACCTGACGTATTCAAGTGGCAGTATTCAACAAAGACAGTATGAGTGCATCCAGAGAAGTAACAAGTGCGACTCGTACTACAGAGCGCACAAATTCTGGATACCGTGTGAATCCAACGATTTATAATTACGAACAACTCACGATTGTTGCGATCGCTGCTAAGCCAATCCGAACTCTTTCAACATGACTATGACGGAGTAAAGAATTGAGAAAACTTCGCAATTGTGTGTGTGCCAAAAGTGAAGTCTGAACCGTTACGTTTCTCTCTACATACACACTAGTTGCAGTTAGTATTGTCAAAAACATTACGTGCTTTATCTCTCCCAGAAGTAACCAGTGATTTCGTGTCAACAGCAATGAAGTCGTCCGTTATCCTGAAAAACTGCTAGAGCAGCATCTTCCGTGCCGAACCAATGCGCGCTTGAAGGAAACCTGACGCGTTCTCTCTTTAAACTCAACACCTTCGATCGACACCTTGTGCTGGACCACAGGCGTCCACACGACTGCACGCGTGCTCATCGTCACACTTTGGTGTGGCCGCAAGTGAAGTGTAGACCCCACCCCAAATTGCGCCGCCAAACGGCCAGTCTACGAAAGAGACCCAGTCAACCACATGATTCAAAGCACACGAGGATCTTACTCAGCTACGAGTGCGAAAGGACAGGCAAACCACCAAAGTATGGGCTCGATACTTTTAATTCGCCAGCCCTTGCCTTATCGTTCTATAGTTCAGCAGCCTGGCAATGGGCACGATGGTCCTGTACTGATGCATTCTGGCAGCTCGTACCGCACAGCGCAGGATCTGCGGATAAATTTGCAACGTGTGCATTCGCGGGTTGCCTCGCTTTCACGCCATAGGATATACGGTACGCACTCAGCCGAGTGTTCCCAATGGCTGGGCAAGAAAGCTCACGCGCTAGCCTGAATTGGCAATACATGCTCTGGAGTTGGCTAACCTTACGCGCCATAGAGTAGACAACGAGCAGTCAGGCTATGGAGAGGCAAAGTTGTGCAGTTTTTTGCATTTGGTTATTAGGTCACTTCCTAGACGATGCAGCAAGGCATCTGTCCTCACTGTCTTAGTTCTAATCCGATTCGCGTAACGCGTTCGTTAGTCAGCGAGTGATTATTCTTTCTCTGTATGGTGAGTGCGAATCAAAGACTGAAAAAACCGCTCGGCAATAAAGCACCTTCACGGAGCCATGTGGCCCATCAACGGACCATACGTGCTTAGACTTTTGAAGAATTTTGAGCAAATGTCGAGCATGTGTGACCCTAAAAAGCGGCCGGCTTCGCATAACCAAGGATAACTTTTCGCCTTGTGTGGTTAACCGCTGTGTACAGTCCATCGCTCGTGTGTGGTGGCGGCACCACGTAAGCAATGTGCAAGTTAGACAGGCGCATTTTGGGACGAGAAAGTCGCTCGCTCGAAGAGCTCGTCTCACTGCGTCAACTGCGGTGGCTGAGACACGTATTGCGCATGCATGTTCAACGTTACCCGCGTCGAGTTTTGTTTGCGGTTACTGAACAGGGCTGGAAGAGACGGTCTACTGGACAGCCTGTAACTTGGAGAAGCAGCATGAAAAAGCTAACCCAACAGTTGGCTTCGGCCGGTTAATGCCGACTACCTGGTTGGGGTCCGAGGGATGCAGATACTTGCTGGTTGAAGACCTTGGAAGCCATGGCTCAAGATCGATGTCAGTGGCGGACCTGTGCATCGGTGTGTTGCGGTATCCCTCCTTCCTACTCCTAAAAAGCAAAAAGAATGATACCAAATCTGTGAGCGGTAAACTGGACAAAACCTTTTTGTTATTATTTTCTTATTATTATTTTCTTTCTCTATGCAGCCACGATTCCGATGGCACAATATCCGTACCACCGTTATATATACATATATATATATATATATATATATATCACCGGTATGGCTGCGCTTGATGTGCATGTTGAAAAGGTACCTACCTGTCTATTATCCACTACCTCGTCCATACGGCCTCTAGGAAACAGTTGGTTGTTGCTGGAGGGGACCGGGTGCACCGTCCTTGTGGCCATGCTAGGATGTTTGGAGCGAACTACGGTCCAGCCACCGCCTTGTGTGCAGTTGATTTTCAAATACAGCGTGATTGTGTTTGCCTGTGAAGGAGTGTGGACCGGCTCCGTTGATGAAATGTGGCTCCCATCCACATGCCTCTCGGTCTTATTCCTTCATGTTTACAGTGGATATGGTGTGTGTGGTTGGAGCTGTGGGTGGTGCAGCGCAAGCCACCCATGGTACTTCTGTGCGCGCAGGCGTCTTGTGGCTGGCCACAGCGACAGACAAATCCGAAATTGGCCTGCTTGGTCATCAGAGTTAAACCCTTTGATTTCGTCTTATGGGGTTTTTTGAAAATAAGCTTTTACAAAACTACGCCGAACATTTTGAGGAACCGAAGCAGAGTATTTCGAACAAAATTCGCGGGATCGCGGTGCAGACTTTGGAAAAAGTGCTAGCCAACACTATCAGGGGACTACTGCACTGTATGCAAAACTCCAACAGGCACTTTGAGCACCCACCTCGTTGACATTTATGACCATTAAACTGAGTTTCTGTTTATATATATCTTCATATGATTTAACGACTAAATTGTTGCGCTGGCAACTGGTGTCAATAGTGTGTCGAGGCAGACTGAATGGTAACAGTGTTGTCTAGAGAGAATAAGACGGTTACGTGAGAAATTGCTACTCATTGGCGCTTAATATGGGACATCAAATTTTTGCAAGGAAATAGTAGTTCCAGGCAGGCAGATTGACTTTTGAAACGAAAGCTATATTATGAAGGCTACTGGTTTTTTGGAACAATGAACAATGATATATTACAGGTAAAAAAGCGATTGCCTTATAAGTCCCGTAAGATGGTTGAAGTGAAAGTAAACATCAGTGTAAATCGTCAGTTTAAGCTTCTAGTGAATTAAAGTGCCTCTTATTCATAGAAACGCTGTAGAACATGTACTGAATTGTTACTGTAGAGTATTATGGGAACTAATAGGGGTAAGGCAGGTCTTAAGAACAATAGAAACGACCAACGCTTACTCGTGCGCCGCTTTCTTGGACTGGGGTAAATTGATGAATGCAGTTGTAACATATCCGATACTACATTCCACGACAGCAGTGTGTAAATAGTGAAGCACAAAAGCTGAGAATGAGCACCGTATTTTTTCGTGTTTGTTCAACGTGGATATCTCTGATTATATAGCGTAATGTAGGTGGATAAGCGAATCATCCAGACGTCTTTTAAATAGCGATAGCGTGGGGGAAGAAACAATGTATGTGGGAAGAGTGTTCCAGTGTTGGCACACACGAAGGGAAAAGAAATTCCGGCGACATTCCAACCGGCTGTATTGTGTGGCCAGCTTTAGATGGTGTTCTCTGAGTGTTGTATTGCTATTCAGCTTAAGTAGGTGACGACAACAATGGTTTGGATTCCTCAGGATCATATAAGTCATTAGCAAGTCGCCACGCAGGCGTCGATATTGTCCACTGTATACCCCGAGGGTTTTCAGCCTCAATCGGTAAGGGAGATGAAACAGGCCCTTTACGTTCTTGGTCGCCGTTCGTCGTGGCAGTTCAAGAGCGGTAAGGTCTTGCTTTTGCCATGGCTGCCAGGCGTGGATGGCCTACTCAGAATGAGGCCGAATGTAGGCGTTGAGCATCTGAGAAAAGATGGAAGGACCGAAGCGATCGAATGCCATCCGCAAAAGGCCAAGGTTTTTGTTAGCTTTTTTAGAGGCTTTCTCGGCCTGACTGGAACAGCCCAGATCTTCCTGCACTATCACGCCTAGATCTCATTCCGCTGTTGTGCGATGCAATATTTGATCTCCCAGTCTGTATTCACAAGTGGCTTTATGGCGAATACTCAAATCCTTGCACTTTGTAGCATTGAACTGAAGCAGATTCTGAGTCGACCATTCGTAGACCCTGTCCAGATCATCCTGAAGTGCTGCATTGTCGATGGTTGTTCTAATGGCTCGCCATATATTGAGATCATCAGCGAAGAGTAAGGAGTTGGAGTTGATTACTGTTGCAAGATCGTTTATGTAAATCAGGAATAGTCGTGGACTAAGTACTGAGCCCTGGAGCACTCCGCACTTAACGTCGATTGGGTCAGAGATGACTCCGCGAACTCTTACATTCAGATGTCGTTGAAGCAAGAAGTTAGCTATCCAACCGAGGATTGGGTCACTAATTCCACAACACTGCAGTTTGTGAAGGAGGATACGGTGGTTCAGAAGGTCGAAAGCCTTTGAGAAATTCAGATATACTGCGTCAACACCTACGCCGCTGTCAACGGTCTCAGTCCAACTAGATCTGGCCAGCAGCAAGTTTGAAGTGCAAGATCGGTTCTTGCGAAACCCATGTTGCTCTTGTGCTATGATATTTCGTTCTTCCAAAAAGTTTATCAGAGTTTCGGTGACAATCGCTTCCATGATTTTGGAGAGCACCGGGAGTAGTGTTATCGGGCGGTAGTTGGCCGGATCTGTACGACTTCCCCCCTAATGGATGGGAGTGACGATGCCTTGCTTCCACATTGTTGGCACGCGCATCTCATCGAGGCATCGTTGGAAGAACTTGCAGAGTGGGTCTGCCAGGTTTACTGCAGCCAATTTCAACGCTTTTGGACGAATATTATCAACACCGGGAGAGGTATGCTCGCGCAGGGCAATTAGCCTTTTCATGACATCCGCAGTCGTAAATGTGATGTGGCTAAGTCCTGGTGGTGGTGCAACGATTGGGAACAGTGTATGCGTACTCTGGAAGTTCGGGGCGAATTGTTGACATAGGGCGTTGGCCGCCTCGGTTGCGTTTTGTGCAAGTCCACACAATGTGTGTAAAGCAGGAATTCCTCGCTGTACTTTGCGGAGCTTGTTAACGTGTCTGTACAAGAGCTTGGGGTTTGAAAGAGATTTCTCAGCTAGATTCTGTTGGTGCTGCATTTTATCTTCGCGTACCAGGTTTACGCAGTGATTCCTTTGGATAGTGTAGGCTTCCCATGTTTTGGCACTTGGTGACTCATTGTATCTTCGCCAGAGTAAATTCCTCGTGACGATACACTTGTGTGTCCTGCTGCGAATGAATGATTTTACTGTCTTCGCTCGCGAAGGTCTTTTTCTAGAAGCACTAGTTACTAACGTGTTAAACTGGTGAGCAAATTCAGACCAGGCCATATCGGGGGAACGTTCTGCTAGAAATGCCCAGTTTGTAGCATTTATCAGTTTGACTAGAGCGCCGTAATCCGTAATGAGCTGGCATTCCTCGGTGTTTTCTGAGGAATACTCTGCATAACAGATGTGCTTGAACATGAGGGTTGCATGGTCGCTACGGCCTAAAGGACTCTCTATCGATACCGTTTCGATCATAAGCTCTTCATTGATGAATACGAGATCCAGAACACCCGGTTTGTTTCCTGTCCTGAATCTTGTGGGAGATGTGATGTGATTGTAGAGTGGTAGCCCACTGAGTATCTCCTGTACTTCCATTTTGAAGTGTTCCTTGATACAGGCTGGGGTTTCTATGCTATGAATATTGAAGTCGCCAACCAGGAGAATGTGGCTGTATGTCTGCGAGAGAATGGTCTTCAGTGTGGAGGCTAGGCGGTTGTCAATTTCCAAAGTAGCCGGCGGAGGGCGATACACCACACCCAACAAACATGCATCCCCACGGCTAAGTTGAAGAAGACACCAAAGCGTATCGACAATCTGAACCTCTGGGTCATTGATGAGATCGATGTGTAGTTCGCTGCGATAATAAAGTACTACTCCACCTCCTCGACTTGGTCGATCGTTGCGTAGAATTGACATCCCTGGTAGTGCTATTTCTGCATCAGTGATCGCTTCATTCAACCAAGACTCGGTTATCATAACGAGGTCGCTTGACATCGAGGCCTGACGCAGGCGAAGCTCCGTCAGTTTGCTTAAAAGACCTTGTGCGTTGGTATAAAAACGGGAGAGTGATTCATAGGTTAGAAGGTTACTTGTGGATTTAGACAACAGGTTTGAGACTTGGCCGACCCTCTTGAGGTCGGCTGCCACTAGTTTTTGAAATTGTCTTAGGCTCGCGATAATGACTTGGGACAACTCTCTGCACCGTGTGATCAGGTTCATGATGATCCTGATGGTCACTCACCTCCTGCAGTGCTTCGCCGGATGCTATGACGGCAGTCAGATCAGTCTCTGTGGTGGACTCTGCAGCAACGGTTGTTCCCACTGAGTTGGTTCTCTCCATGGCGTAACCAGTAGCCTCTGGTCGTAAAACTGCTGCTTTAATTCGAATTTCTGTCGGTAGCATGTTCCGGAATTTACCCCAGTTCTCTAGAACTGTCTGTAAAGTTAGCTCGGACGGTAAGACCAACTTCAGCAACCCAGGACCACCCCCTTTGTAATTTGGTGACACGGGAATCCTGGTCAGGGAGGTAGCAATGACATTTTCTAAAGACAGCGCCTCTCGTATGTATCGCCATTGCTCCAGATCATGTGCCTGAGGATAAAGTACAACTAACGATACCGAAAGCTAGTAACTTGTCTAACATTGACTGCAAATGCCAACGTGTACAAAATAAAACACTGAAACATTGTTGTCCAATCATTTCCAAATTTTTAGTGAGGAATTCGCGCAGCGATTCCTTCATTATGGACCCTTCCTAGGCCAGTGCACCCGATTTAACGACATTTTGAGTAAACCAGATAGGGCATCCTTACAAAGGTCAGAACTTAACATTGTGCCGCGAACACCGGAAAAAATAACTAAGCTCTTCAAGAAATCTCAGCCAAACATCCAAAACTGAATACATTTAAGGCGGATAGTAGATGCATTGATTTAGATATCGATAATCCAGCAACGTTATCCACTGGCTCCAAAGCCGTCCCTCCTTGCTCCACTGAAACACCCTCTACACAAGGAATGGATAAAGCGGGTTCTCCTATTCCTGACAAAATTACATTATATAGAGCTGCTCACGCATAAGGATTAAAGGAAAGTCTAAGTGCTTAGAACAGTGGAGTAATGACAACTCGTTGAATATACCACAACCCAGTCAAAACCAACAAGACACGTCCAAGGATAGACAACCTGACGTAATTCATAGTCTACTGTCGCCCAAGGACGACTTCTCCAATCCAGGGACTTGGGACTTTAAAAAACCTACGGATACTAAATACTTGGTGGCACGCAAAATTTCCTATCGAGCAACTTCCTACAACCACCAGGGCAAACAAGGTTCCATGTTGAATAAGACCAATAACAGCTGTCTCTTGGGTTATGCCTATTTATCATTCTACACCCCACAACAATCACTGGAAGTGCACAGATAATGGAAGGATATCGGCCAGTAGGACTATGTTACCACCTGATCCGTCCCATGTTTCTTCAAACTCTCATGCGGCTTCTACCAACAAATAATTTTTAGCGGCGACGGGAATGGACTCCCACCCATTCTCATCTCAGATACATCCAGAGGATGTCAACATCTTGAGCCGACTCTTCCTCCAATTTGTCCAGATGACGAAGCTAGTCCATTGTCAACAAACTGCAACCTAAGAATGATGCCTCGGTTTCCGTCGTGCCCCCAACTGTCTCGATATCCGCACATGATATGCTAGGTTTATCAACAAAGCTTCTAATGGTTAACTCGGACCCACCATACTCGCACTTACCTACCAAGTGCACCATGATGTCAAGCAAAGATTCAGACGATCACACAACGGGCAACGATCATTCCCCAATAGTTAGTACCTTTCCAGTGATTCTGCTTAATGCCATATCCATAATCAACAAACTTTATTTTATAAACATACACAGTTCTATGACCCACAAGCGATCCTCGTCACTGAAACATGGTGTTCTTCAGATACCTTTACTCTACTCTGAGGATTCTAAACTAGCACTTATTTCGAAAACAGCGATGCGAAAGAAAAAGTGGAGGGTGTATTCTATACCTACGCAAATATTTACAGCTAAACCTTTAGACCTATAGACTATAAATCTATTTGGCTGTCAGTTGCGGGTGTCTCATCTTACACACTGCTCACATGTATCAACAACCCACCGAAAGCGTCTAACGTGAATATTACCAACATCACTTCTGCATTTGACTTCGCATCAGAGTTGCCACACTGCCAGAAAATAATTGCCGGCGATTACAACCTAACGAAAATACGCTGATCAACTCACGCAACATCTACCTTGCACGCCCCATTTCTTTCTTTCATCAGAGCTGGGGGCTGGACATAATGGATTCTCAGTTTAACCAGGTCCGCCAATGTACTGGACTCAATATTCACATTGGGGATGCCCAATCCACAGACCGAAGTCTTAAAAAATCTTCCTGGCAGCCACCATAACATGATCCGACTTAGTTTCCAAATTTAAATTTTCACAAAACTCGCCTCTACACCGACAGTTGCAACCCATAAGATAAACTGGGACTGTTTTCAGCAGTTCATTCGTTTCTCCGACTGCGATGTATTTTTCCTCTACATCAGTGTGTGTACCACTGTGGAGCAATTCTATGGACAAATCCATCACGCTATAACCCTCCTTGCTCCACAATGTATTCATAACCCTTATGTCTCCAAATATGGCGTCGAGCACTTAATCTGCAAGAAAACCAGAAACTTAGTTGCAACATACAGAAGGACCCATAACTTTTCACTTGTCTTACAAATGAATAAATTTACTACCAGAGTCAAAGATGCTCAATCAACACGACGGAAAATTAAGAACATACAGCCCTGCGTGCAAGCTGCAAGGCTGGGGAGCTTGTTAAAATACTGCATAGTAGAACCAGTGACCGCTCTCCTCTGAATACCGAAATTGTTGATGATGAGGGTCACTTACTCCATGACCCAGCTGAAATCTGTGAAGCATTCAGTGACTATTTTTGTCCCTACTGTAAGTCGCGAAGCTGACCCTGTGCCTGTGTGCACAGAGCTCACAGTAAGAAACCATTTAAGCAAATGGGATTTCTCGCACAACGTTATCCATCAAGTTATCAAATCAATCAGGCGATCTTCCAAGTTGGGATCTGATAGCATTTTACCAACCACCATTAAATTAGGAGGGTCTGATATACCATTGCTCCTGATGAGCATGTTCACTCTATCGCTGGAATATGGCCACTTTCCACACAAATGAAAAACGTTATTTATTATGTCTCGGCATAAAGGAGGTCCCAAACAAACGACTCATAACTACCGACCAGTCCACCACACTCCGATAATCGCTCGGCTAATTGAAAAGCTGGTCAGAATGGAGATGATGAACTTAGTTGATTCTATTGGCCTGATCAATAATTCGCAACATGGTTTCTCAATAAGCGATCGTGCACCACCTTTCAACTGCCTTTACCTTAATCACATTTCAGAATCAACCGATTCCGGCTATGCAGTAGTAATCATGTTCCTTGACATGCACCAAGCGTTCGACCGAGTACTGCACAAGCGACTGTTGAACAAGTTGCGGAAATTTGGGATCCGGGACTCATTACTAGATTGGCCATCGTCATACCTGAGTGATCGTCATCAGGTAGTCACTTTAGGTGATTATCGCTCTTCCCAATGCTCAATCATCAGTTGAACCATTCAAGGGAGCTTGCTCGGTCTCTTACACTTTTTACTCTACATCAATGACGTCACCACATCTGAAAACAACCAAGAATGGAAACCGAAACGCTAACTACGGTACTATGCAAATGGGATTAATTTACAATATGGGTACACTTCAACAGTATCCGATCAGCCCTAAGACGACCGGTGCTTTGCAAGCCATGGAAGAAAAGCAACTCACGGTAATTGCCACCTTACAACAAGGTCACATCATACAGAGTCCGCGAGTGGAATCCCACCGTTCTTTTAATGGGTCCAACGATTCTACGCGATTGATTCGCTTCACAGCGTATAGGGTGGTGTGTGTAATATGTCTGGAGGCAAATGTGAGATAAAAAGATTAGCAAGAGGCTATGTCCTACCTAAGGAACGGCGCAAGTCGCTCGGCGGTGTGACACCTAGGCCTGTTACACAGTGTGCGTGCGATCGAATCTAACAGCGGAGTTGGAATGAAATCATGCGGGTACGGCCAGGGAAACAGTGAATGACATGATATTTAGTAGGGGCAGGTGTCAGATAATGTTATCTGGAGTAAACTCTTGATACCCATAGTAGAAGTTGCAATGAAACCATATAGTAACGCATGGGTAACCATGTTGGGTAGACAGGTAGTGGGCCCTAGGAGTCTCAGCAGATTCAAGTCAAGTTTCAAGTCAGTATAAACTTTATTTACCCAATTCTTTTTACGGTTTCACCATTCTATATCATCAACTGTAAATTTATCTAAACGTTACCAAGAAAAACGCAAGTTTATAAGTGGGTAGAAAAATGAGGATGAACTGGCATAGGTGGATCGAGCAACGATCCTAAAAATCTGCTCTAAATCTTTGGGATTCGTATCCATTCAAACCAGACAGGGTTCCATAAAAATGTTTCATCAGAATTCACAACAATTGAGGTAGAATTTTGTCCAAATAAAAGTGTTAGATGAAATAGAGGGTTTCTGTGACGTTGGAAGTTGGTTAAGCAGATATGTTGCAACACTGATATATATACAGTAAACAATGTAAAAATTGCTGTTCGGTGACTAAGGCAACGGGCGATTCAAGGGCCTCGCCAAAGGTTTTATGGTTATCTGGCGTATCAACCTAAGAGTCAGCTTGCTGATTTCGTGGTGATTTTGCCCCTAACAGACTTATGTAAAATTGTTCATTGTACTCCAATTACCCATTTCTTCACTCGCAGTTAACGTTTTAGTAGTTAAAAGGTTTAGCAGGTAGATATGTTTAGACAGGAGTTAACGAACTGTGTTGACTACATGTGGCTACCTAGGCGATTTCCAAAGCCCTGAGTATGACGCCTGGATAATGCGATTATTCACCGCCGACTGTATGATGTCAATAGCTCACAAAGCTACAGAAGTCGTTGGACGCCGGTCAGCAAATACAAATCCTAAAAAGAGGTGAGGTGAAACTAAATAGTATAAGTTGTGTCATTATTATAATAAAATTAACTGAAATTGAGAAGCAAAATAAGAAATCGAAGATAAAGCTAACGATACTTAACCGAATGTCAGAGAAATAACATTGCTCGTTGAAATAAAGGTACGAAGTAAGCAACTAAATGCAGGTGCACCACTGATTTGTAGCTGAGCCGTATCGTTTATGGTATAAAATTGTCTCTTCAACTAGTTCGGCGACCTATTGTAAGAAGCAAACTTGCTACATCCACACCACTACTTTCTTTCAGTTGCTTTAGTCTACTCTGTTGTATTTAGACTTGCCGGCGCTACGAATAGCCTAACAAGGTATCAGCAAACAGTTCACTTAAACAGCCGCATTGTAAGTCGCAGAGTAAAGTGGTGAGAGTCCAACAAATATTCCAGTATCAGTAGGTGGACCTGAAAACCATTCCTTGGTGTTCCTATTAAGAAGGAGCAATGCTACTTAGATATCAGTGATCAAAGATGACCAGTATCCGGAGTGCTAAATTGCTCCTCCTGGACCTTTCCGGTCTGTTTATTTGTAAGGACTTCAGCGTTGTACACTGCACAGTTAATCCACAATTTTATGTCACTTCACTCCCATAGGATTCAGTTTTACAAGTTGACTAACAACACGCTTCCGGACGCGATTATGATTTTAGTATTTGGTAAGCAAGCGCACCGAAGCAACCCTAATGTATAATGTGAGCAACCAGTTGTAACCTTGTCCGGTGCTACGCATTTCATTCTAAGGTTGAGGACCATAAAGCAAAACCTGCAACGCACTTAGTCAGACTATGAAGCAGTTCGGGAGCAATTAATATACTGCAATTTGAGAAGTATAACATATGCGCAGTCCAAATCTGCCCATCAATTAGTTTAAAACCAATAAACAGACAAGGCAACTTGGATCGATTAACATTGTGTTAAACCAAACGAGTCTTCCACGCTTTCTGGCTACTTTTTCGGTTCTTCAGAGTACTCACTCGTTTTCGTTATACTTCGTTTTAATGCTTATGCAGGTTACACTTCCGCTGTTTTCTATTTTCCATGTCTGTCTCGTAATACACCCACACGGGTTTAGAAACCAATGCCGCTCGCGGTAGTGCGAGCTCTGCAATGCTGGCGACTGACGATTCTGGTGGCACGCAATGCGACGACTGCAACCGCGATAGGTCTGACAGTTGAACAATACGCAGAACTATCTACCAACAGTGTTCATCACTCTTGATCGTAAGCTGGACTGGCTGTTAATAGCACTTACCGTCTCCTGTGACGTCAGACTGTTGAAACCAAACGGGAAGATCAGTTCTGTTGGTCAACCTGTGGTGCTCACCATCGTGTCAAAAACACCCCTTGAGGCAAATCTGGATGACGAAGAGACTGATGTCAGCATTTCTGGATTTGTTCAGAAAGAGGCTACAGTACTAGTCCTTAAACCACCACTCTGGGACGAACAAGGACTAAAATTTCCGAATGGCCTTCTACAAAGTCTTCATCTAAGACTAGGCGGGCGGTGGACGAAAAGCATCAGTTGCCGTCATCGCGTACTAAGTATGTATGGAGGTGACTTCTCCAAACAACATAGGCCAGTCAGCCAGGTGGATCATCCGTTGAGGCTCTCACTATCATTAGGCTATGGGCACCTTCGTTCGTTGGACATAGGAGCAAGCGAAACAGGATACCTGTAACCTCGATGTAAGTTTGCATATCTTCATAATGATGAGTCAAAGAAGCCAGAGCTGCAGTTACTTCAGCTTCACACATACACACACACATACAAAGTCTCATTTAATAAAGCAAGCCGACTGCTGTTAATGCAAAGTGAAAAGCCCGTGGGGTAAGTACACCCAGTCTAGGTGTTTATATCATTGGTAGTACCGCTAGATTCCGTAATGTGGTGGAACGCATCCTACCTACGGGACGCATGTTGCACGACTTTAAGTAGCTTAAAATGTGCCTAACAAAGCTTCTTCCACCTGGGTTTCTCCTTTTTATTGTCAGGAAGCTGACTATAATGGGTAACGTCCGCTAACGCGCCAAACCTTCTACCACGCTTACTTCATGTGGTTCTCTCCACAACGGACAAACGCAACGCGCTGTTGCGGTTTGCCTTTAAACTGGTTACGGGTGTTACCGTTCAGCCAGCCCCTCTACCAGCAAATGAAATGAAGCTAAGGAAGGCCATCAAAATCCAAAAAGCAGGCGGGCTGTCGGTGAACTAGGTCTCCGATTGGTGGGTTCACAAGCGGTCAGCTGGCAGTCTTCTTCTGCCCTAACGGTGAACGTTCTGGTAGCGCGGGACCCAGATCTGGATATTGCGAATGCCTTCAGATAGTGCTCTGGAATGTGCGCAGCTTAAGGTGTACAAGATAGGTCTGTTTGCAGATTGGCCTCATTCGGATATACTCGCAGTCACTGAGACTTGACTGTCTCAAGATATCACGGAAGGCGAAGTACATTCGTCTGGCTACTTAGTACTTACTTAGTACTTAGATGTGGTCGCTCATTAGTAGTCGACAAGGCGGGGATGTTGCGCTTTATATTGGCTGCGTACTTGAGGTTTTGCGGACCTATATGTTTTAATGAATAGACAAAACCGTCGGAAATCAGCCGATAGTGATTAGCATTTGCTTCGCTCAAGTTACACTTGGAATTGCGCATAGAAGCATTGAGAGTGCATACAAAGCGTTGCTTCAGTTGCCTTGCTTCTAATCCGCAAGCTGGTGGGTGTTTGTGACATCAAGCAACCGGACGTTTCCTGGGTAGATCTTTCTTCCAACTCGGCGTCAGGTACTTTCGGTGTAGTTCGGCTTGTGCTTACGCTACAGGTACCGTTGCATCAGTTCATAGACCTGCACACCACGTACTTAGACGCCAAAGTACCGTCTATATTGGACCTTGTTATTGCCAAGTCAGTAGACTTTGTACTTGACATCATTTACGGTTCTCCCTAAGGTGCCAGTGATTATGCCTGTTTTGCCTTCAGCTGTGTTCTATCCATATGTCACAATAGCATCACTGCGCTAAATGTCAGCATATGGCGTAAGAACTAGCAAGCAATGCGTACCACGGCTTCAGATTTGTATTTCGAAATTCCGTTGACCGATACTGTTCAGGCGGCCTGGGATAAGGATATGTCTTATCTCACGGAAATATCGGCATCCTAAATCCCACTTGCGAGACCAAAAGACACAAGCACGGCCCCTTTGGATAGATACCACTGCAAGTACCAGCTACAGAACATTACTAGGAGCTAGAGAACCTACCGTGCAGCTCCAGCAACTAGCGCATAGCCTAGGTATCGCGAGGCTAGAAATAGATGTGAACAACACCTGAGGAAAGCTCTGCTGTTGTACGAAAAGGAACTGGCTGATGGAGCTTCGGAAGATCCGTAGTTCTTCGCTTATGTCAAAACGTGCTTTGGTTCAAATTCGGTAATTCCAAACTTGATACGGGCCCATGGAACTCCTGCGTAGGTTGATTCTGCTAAGGATTGTGTATTTGGTAAGCAGTATTCAGGGACTTGTGTAGGTGAGGCTGCGTTGACCAGCGTTAAACTTGCCTCATAATCCCAGTGAGTTTTCATGTAGACGAGTTTACTGTGATGAAAACGCAAGCCCTTAAGCTGCTACACGAACGGAAACTTTACTTTACTTTATTTTTTCTCTCGATCCTCTTATCCCACTCATACATCTATGTAACACTCGTTGGTCCAGCCTTGTGATCTTGCATTTGATTGATTTCAATTCGAAGGCTTATCGGTTTGCTTGCAACACGCGTATGTGCAGACAATTTGTCATACATACTTCCGGTGCTGCTCTGTTCTGCTGCTCTTTCGAGATGCAACAAATTGGCGTCGCATGTTACCGATGACTGTGCATGATACTGCACCTGCACCGTTCTGGACTGACTGCGGTTAGGCCAAATGCAGAATGCTTGGAAGACTGGAAAATTACTTTTGCAAAATATATTTCTTCGCTACCAGTTCTTAATCCATCCGTGAGACTGAAAACGGAAGATACTTTAAATCTTTTGTGTTCGCACCTCGGCTCAGAGGGTCGACCTATATTTGATGCTCTAAAATTGCTGGAGAAACCAACGTTGACGGAGGCCTTATCGGCCCTCGATAAACATTGGGGTGTTCTAGTGAACACTTATACTTCTCGGTACAATTTTGCGCAGCTGCAACAAGCATCTGGTGAATCAGTGGATGCATTCATTTCCCGTCTTGTTTGTTCTGTTCGAAAATGTGACTACAATAGTATTCTCAAGAAAAAAGTGGAATAAACCACGCTAACACAACAATTGATTTCTGGGCTCACGGATTCTCGGATCAGAGAGAGTTTCATAATGGAGAACGCAGGAAAGTTCACTTGGGACAGGCCCTATGGCATGGCTCTTGCGAAGGTCACAGTCACGGAACAAAACTAAATTTTCTTATCTAACACAGTAGCCATTGAAACTGACCGTTTGGATTCTACACGCCTTCTGACGCCATCCTCAGTTAGAAATAACTGTTACCGTTGTGGAAATGCTGAACACCATTGAAAAGATAAGTCATGGCTTGCAAGAAGGGCAATCTGCAGTAACTGCAGTAAGATGGGTCATTTTGCTCCCGTTTGTCGTTCCCGCGTCTTTTCTTTATTTGCTTCTGCAAATGACTCTACAGCTTTTCCGATCACCACTGAATAATCCATATATGACTCTAATGAATGCGAACACCCACTTTTGTCTCCAACTCAAGAACCCAAACTACCATCCCCAGATATTCGTTGTGTGCTTTTGAAGTTAGAAACGAAACCATTGGTCCAAACATGTAATTAGATTCCGCATCAGCAATCAGAGTTGTGCCATATTGTTTGTACAAACATCATTTTGGTCATGTAACTGTGCATTCATCCGCTTACGGTTTCGGCGTCTGCTCAAATGGTGATGTTCACATACTCGGGGTTTTACGGTTTCAAGGTTTCTTATAAACAGCAGGAAGCGTATAGTTGAAGTTTATGTTTCTAAAACTGATAGTAAGCCTCTATTGAGACGTTAAGCCTTGACCTTAGTGAACGTATCACCATGCGTCAGCCGGATGACCATTGCCAGCGTCAGCCTTCATTCGTTGAGTTCCAAGTACCCAAATCTCATGCTTCCGGATATTCGTAGAGTCCTAAAAGCAATGCACCCCATTCGGTTCAGCATTGCACAACCTATGCCTGTACCTCTGGCCGAGCAAAAGGCGTTGTCGCAAGCTTTGAAAAACATGGTCACAAAAAACTTGATAGAACCCATACAGTGTTTTGAATGTATACATCCATTAGTTGCCGTTCAAAAGATAGATGGCTCTATTCGTGTATGCAGCAAACTTCGAGCGCTTAATCGACATTTAACTGGACAAATTTCCTCCGCCTTCTCTCGACGAGTTGATAATTAGGCTTTCAAACGCTAAGTTTTCTCAAAGTTGGATAGTCGCAGTGCCTGCTACCACATGCCACTGACTCCAGGTTACCGACATTTGGCTGCTTTCTTCATGCAAGACGGTGTGTATCAGTACAAAGTGCTACTAATGGGACTCCGCATTGCCCTAGCTGCTTGGCAGATATTCATCATACTATCGCTAACAGATCTCAAATAATGTGCATTATATATGGATGATATTTATGTTATTGATAGTAACCCAACCGAACATCACGAAAACCTTCATAACGTGCTGCATAGCTTGCATGAACTAAATCTCTGCCTGAATACCAGCAAATGCCAGTTCTCTGTAACAGAGATCGCGTTTATTGAGCTTGTTATTTCTACCTTGGGTATTAAGCTTAATGTGCAGAACACCAGAGCCTTTCTTGATTGTCTAAACCATGCAGTGTTACAACCATGAAACATTGCTTGCGTTTGTGTTCTTATCACCTTCGACATTTACCGAATTTTGCGACTATTGCCGAGCAATTGCGGTGGTTGACGCGCCAAAACCAGGAGTTTCTTTGTCCCACTGATCAAGGCAATGTCTACCTGACCATACGAGCGATGATTGAATCCATTCCTACAGCAGTGATCATCAATGAGCACTGTCCAACTTTTGTTTCAACGGATGCTTAAGATTTTGGCATAGGTGCACTCCTGTTCCAGCTACACGATGGCGAGGCGAAAGTGATTACGTACGCATCACGTACGTGGTCCGAAACTGACAGAAATTATTCTACCAGCGAAAAGGAGGCCCTCGCGTGCATCTGAGCATGTGAGAAAGGGAACTTTTACTTATTAGGACGTCGATACACTTTGCGCACAGATCAATCTGTTCTTACAATGCTATTAATTCATTGTAACAAAGACCAACAACTGGTACGCTTGAGTAGCTGGTACTCACTTTTGTTGACTAGGATTACAAAATACCTGCTAGATTGCTTTAATCGACTTTTAGGTGCCCTGTCGAGAAAAGGAGGACATAAAGGAGGTAAAAATCATATCATAGCTCTCAGACGGAACATCTACAATAAATTTAACCTGATACGAGAACACACTGACAAAGAGACTGATCTAGAGTAGCTTCGGGAGTACATTTCCACTTCCTAGCCTAATTCTACCAGGATGCAGCCTGAGTTGCTTTCATACTATACTCTACGGCACGAGCTTTCTGCTGTAAGCAAGTTATATTATTAGAGGCGAGCAGTTTGTGGTCTACGTAACCCTTATTTCTCTGGTGGTTGCACGTGCGCATGAATGTCATCCAGGGCTTGTGCGAACAAAATCTCGGATGCGACAATATTGTTGGTGACCGAAGTTGAATTCCAGCGAAGAGGTGGTTATTCGGGAATGTTACGCCCGTCAACAATCCGGCGAGAGTGCGAGGCCGCTGAATGCTCCAGTCCAACCTATCTTTAACCCAATGAAGCTATGGACAAAATTTGCCATAGATTTGGGCCCCTTCCCCATTACACCCCCGCAGAAGTGAAACGTGCTAGTGGCTACCTGTTTCTACAGCGAATGGCCAGAAGGTATTCAATGCGGGGACGTAACTACAGCCGTCATCGTAAAGTGGCGCCGTTGTTTGCTTGCAAGATACGGTTTGCCAGAAGAAATAGTCAAAGATAACAGCCCAGAGTTTCGAAGTAACAAGTATGCTGAACTACTAAGGCGTATTGGTATCAGACATATGAGGGCTGTGCATTTTAATCCTGCAGCGAATGGACTCGTCCAAAGACTTAATCGTACTTTTAAAGAATCTTTACAAGTTCCTCGGCTTTTGGGAGAATCCTAGGATGATGCGTTGGTATATGCCTTAGAGATATGCAGAACCCCTCCACATACTGCAACGGCAAGAATCCCCTCGGAGCCAATGCTAGGGCGATCAATCCGAGCTCGATTAAATGCAGCTTTTGCATTTGAAGAAACCGCCGATCACACAATACAAAAGACGGACTGTTTACCCGGCTAAGTATAGACGCGTTGGGAGAACGTATCCCACAGGAACATTTGTTTATGTGCGACTACCATATTCCCGTGTCGAATCCGTGTTCACGCCCGGAAGTTACAAGTTGGCTGATGGGACAATGGTGAATACAAGACGGCTGCATACAGCGTTTTCCCAACGTGCTATTGAACAGGCAAACACACCTATGACACAGTGCTTGGTATCAACTAACACAAACCTAGGACCTTCCGGTCGAAAACGCCACCCTCTCTACCGATACGCTGTAACGGGTAACACCGCATGACACTTCTTCGGGGTGCTGGCATTACATTAAATCGTAAGTAGACATGTAGTGCCTAAATTTTTTTACAAACAGAGGAGGGGACAATGTCGTTTCAAATGCTTCGCTTTGTTTTTCTTCGGGATTCGCTTATCCCCCTCACACTTCTACTTAGCACTCGTTGGCCCAAGCATGTGATTTTGCATTTGATTGGTTGCAATTCAAAGTCCTATCGGTTTGCTTGCAACGCGCGTATGTACAGACAGTTTTCCATACATACGTTTCGACGCTGCACTGGCCTGCTGCTTTTTCGGGATAGAGCCCATCCAAACGCGGCTCGACCTGGGTTAGTTCACCTGAAGCTTCTGCATGAGTTGGCGGCGGGACTATGAGGATCACTCACGACGATGGTTCAGAAGTCACTTGACAGTTCTACATTACCTTCTGAATGGAAGGAGGCTGTCATCTGTCCTATCTTCAAAAATGGCAACAGGAGGCTGTCAGCCAATTATAGACCAGTCAGTCTGACTGGCGTCTTGGTCAAACTGCTTGAAACGCTGGTGAGAAATTTGTTGGAAGGTCACCTGATTAGATTTAATCTACTCAGTAGTGCACAACACGGTTTCCGGAAGGGGTTTTCGTGTCTGAAGAATTTTTGGTTGCTCGTGAAGCTTGGGCGGAGGCAGTGGACAATGGCCACATAGTGGATGTGCTTTTCGTCGACTTCTCGAAAGCTTTTGACAAGGTACCCACTTGAGGCTATCACAAAAGCTGAGCCCCTACGGCGTATCTGGCCGCGTTCTTCAGTGGGTATCTGCACAATTGCAGGGAAGAGAGCAGTGTGTACGTGTGTGTCGCAGCTTATCCTTTAGGAAAGCGGTCCTTAGCGGTGTCCTACAGAGTTAGGTCCTTGGACCCATGCTGTTCACCATCTAAGTAAACGATCTCTGGGGCGCTTTGGATATCATCACTATTGCTTGCTGATGACCTAAACCTGTAGAGGGTTGTAAATGTTCCTGGGGGTTTGGTGGCCATTCAGCACGCCCTGAAAGGATTCTGGGACTAGTTTAATTTGGTGACTACTGCCCATTAATTAGGTTAAGTGTTCCGTTCTTCGTATAGAAGGAACTTACCTACATTCGAGGTACGTGCTTGGTGGGGTCAAAATCCCCCTTGCATCCAACCAGGTAGACCTAGGCTTCGTCCATCCCTCCTCTGCATTCTGGTGCAAACTGGAAAAGACCCCAAGTAGCCGTTTCAGAATTTTGTGCTTAATCCGCGTCCTTTTGGAGTCTTAACTGCCGACATATTTGTCAAGCTGTTCTCAGCTTCCGTTCTGCCTCATCTGACTATTGTGTCCAGGCTTGCCCGCTCTGCCTCTTTCGGGACAAATTGGAGCTCGAGAGGATTTTGCGAGTAGGTGCCATGTTAGTTGAAAGGTTACGCGGGCAAACGTATCCCGAGCGTCCACTTAGCTTGGGTATGTATTCTATGCACTACCGATGGCTTTGTGGAGACCTAATCCTTACTTACCCCATTTTAACAAGGAACGTTGGACCGGACTTGAGCTGGCTATTTAGCCCGGCTAGGTTGCCTTGTCTTCGCAGTCGTCCCATGAAGCTGCACAAGCCGCGTTCCCATCAGATGGGAGCGGGAACTCAGTTATCCCATAGAGTTATCGAGCGCTGGAACTCTCTTCCAGAAAGTGTAGTCAGTGAACCTACGGTTAAGGCTTTCGAACGTCAGTTAGACGTCTTTAGGCGGCAACACGAAACCTTTTCCTTCCGACCATATCCAGCTTCCAACTTTGAGTTCCTATTCTGTGCTTCTCCTCACTCTGGCATTGTCCTTCATTTAAATAACCGTACTTTTCCTTTATTTCTCGTTTTCTTCCCAACTCTTTCTTACTTCAAGTTACCGGTACATCGGGGACTGCTAGTGCAGGAAATGTGGGCAGTAACTGGTTGACCAGGGTGTGGTTATGGTGTTTCGTTTTATATCTATCATGACCTCATAGCACCTTATGATTTCCTAACTCAAAGATACGGTAAAAAGAGATCAAGGGGAATTTTCTATCTTTCCAGTCCCATCTGAACTTGAATTTGGATCCAATAATTATGTTAAACTCGGTGGTATGTTTTGGATTTAAACCTACGCGGCTGCTGGGACAGAAAGGAAGTGGATCTGACCAGAATGATTTATCTCTGGTACATGTATTAAATACACAGTACAGCAAACAAAAGCGATCAGCTAATGAAAGGTGATTCGTAACACATAAAAGATCAGTAGGATAGATTGCGTGTCTACTTTTTTCTGCTCCATCACTTGCTGACTTGTAAAACTTAATGCCTTCATCCACTACCAGAAGCCATAAGTCGCTATAGCTTTCATTCATTCTGTCTCGGAGAGGATGAGTGGGCTAACGCAGTAGTCCACTTGTGCCTGATTTACAGGGTACACTGATAGGTCTGACGTTTGATGTTTCTCGTGCGATGTACAAAGAAATATTCTTAAATTTTGAATCATGGTTCACATTCATACTTCTCGCTGAAACTCCCTGACGTCCCACATAGTTTAGACGAGAGAAGCAACTGCCTGCATCAGTGTGTTGATACCGACTTTAATCAATTAATGCCACGAAATGTTGACTCCGGTACTTGGTAATTGCAGCGGCTTAAATGAAACAAAATCTCTGAGATGCATCGAGATGTGACATGAGAATTCCTGGAAAACTTGGTCTATTCAACAAAAATCTGTGAGAGACTTGGAAGGCCGAACTTGCCCTCAAAATTATCCGCTCATTGATCAAATAGTCTAATCTAATAATGGATCACGTGCCCGCCTTCTCAAACACTGGTTTGCATTTTAATGACTTCCTTTGGTCTGTTCCTTTAGTGGTATGACGTAGTTCGCCGCTTTTGCTAGTATCACGGGCCTTTGCCACCACCAGCTTCTATCGTTCTTATGTGACTCTTGATCAGATATTGTTCCAGCGCATTCAGTATTCTGAGAAACTGAATACCTGGCAAGTTCGTCATATATTCGCCCATTCCGACTAATAGAATCTTTTTGAACTCCAAGTTTTTTCCGGACACTCCAAGATGGATGGACCGGGGATCGCGGTCGCCGGAACCATAAAGAGTTGAAGGCATTTCCAATCAGTAGCTGTTTAGATAAATGGTTTCCGCTCCAAACTATGTACTCCAAGGTGGGTTTCCTGCTGTTCCGCTACAAATAGAACCATGGACAAAGCCGTATATTCTAAAAGTATTTGGCTTAGGCGCTTCCATGACCAATGCTGGCTATCACGCCAACTCGGCACGATGCCGCCGTTTGCTGAATATGAAGTCAATGGATGAGCAAACGATTGGACGTCAGCCGCTTTGCAAATACTTGTGAGTAAACACTACACATCAGTGCCTTTAGTATTGTTCGGCATCTAGATGTGTGCTCAAATCGACCAAAACCCATGCACAGTGGCATCCCAATACCACTCAGTAACCACCTCAGTAGCTTACACACTACTTTGATTGGTGGCCGCTTGGAAAGGAAGTCGTTGCCCTGGAGGCCAGTCCCGTCCTTTGCATGTTCACACTATGCATGACTATGGAGGATAACCCGCGCTGTATCGCAGGTAGAAATCAGCCATTGCGGTCCACTGTCGTCGCACATGGCTCAGTTGCATATACCGCTGGTTCGTAAGAGTAAGTTCTTAGATTTGAATCCGGCACGCTACTGACGAGTCCCAATAGGACAAAACGGCCATTTAGCACTTTCCTGGAGGTGTGGTGGCTGTCTGCCTGAGTCTAGCTGCGACGAATCTTTACAAACAGTGGTACCCAATTTATCACGTAACCACGGTGAGTTCAGTGGTCTCCATGTAAAGTAACATAAACGTTTGTATCGAAACGTAATGCTACGGAGGTGAGCGTTATGCTGAGCACCTAACTACCTGATACACTCAGCCTGCTCGGCAGAATGATTGTGAACACTGAACAATCCCTCAAAACGTTATTCGTACTGCGTTCAGCAACCTACATGGATACATATGTTTATTGCGATGGTTTTAAAATCAGTTTTCTGAACATGAGGATAAGCAATTTTGTCCTAAAGTAACCGTTCTCGTGTTTGGTGGCAGTCTTGTGGCAAGTTAAGGAGCCACTCCGTACGTTACGGGATATTACAGCTATAAGCCAACTACCATTAAACTAGTTATCTTTCAGTCTCATTGCTCCTGAACCCACATCTGTCATCTTTCAAGAAAACTTATGTTAAAAGGTATACAGCCGTTTACCCCACTAAATATACCAACGCTACAATCATAGTGGCATGGTGTGCAACAGTCGCTTAAGAAGTAAAAGTCCAACAAGTAAGAAACACTGTATTCGAAAACATTTTGCATACATCAACAATCCTGCTGCGTCAATGCCGATTGTTGCATGTCAACACCGTTTGATATAGTAGAGGTGGCTCATGTGAGAAAAAACAGAATATGCGTCTATATAACAATGTTGCTGAAGCCATATGCATAAATCCAGCGAGAACATATAGCCCTTGTTGGAGATTTAATTTTTTTGAAAAGTTGTTCACCTTTAACCGATCTGAGGCTGTTAAAAAGAATATGTACTGGTGTCCATCTCGTTTAACTCACTTTAAAGATTAGGTAAAGCTGCACTCAATCATATTGACACAGAAGGGTTGTCCGAGGCACGGACCACAGCTTTACCTGTCATCTTTAACTCCTGCAGCCATAGTTGAACTGTGCTTACTTTGATTTTGTGACCATCTCTCCTTTACGAACGTTGCACGCTGAAACAGAAATAGTGTGGAGGTATGAACTAGCAATACAAATTAGTTGCAAAACCCCACTGCTCATTAGTGATCTAGAATCAGCCCGATTAGCTTCTAAGTGCTGTCATATACAGTCGGAATACGGAAAGTCCTAGCTCATGCGGTCAACCGCTCTCCTATGCACAGTTTGTGACTGGCATGGCAGTGGACGGTGAGCCGTGCTATATCGTAGTCAACTGTCGGTTGTGCATGTCCGCGACCGTCACCCATGGCACAAGCTGCTGGGATCGGAACATGGCTGGGTCCGTGGATGGCGTACCACTGACGAAACCCATAATATCGAAACAGCTGCCAGGTGCTTTTCCAGACGTGTCGAAACCTGCTGACTGAGAGCGGGTTGCGACGAACTACTTCTGATGTGCAATGGTGTGTTTAGTAGGTATGAATGGGGATCTCAACTTAGCGCCGTCAAAATGTTGTTCACCCTCCCTCCAGTAGCTGCGACGATCAGCCTCTTGCTAACGACCAACTGGGTAGTGGTTCTCGACTGGTAGACAACCTATGGGGACAACATCAGCTAAATTAAAATGAGATCTCAAATGCAGTAAAATGGTTAACACTCTGTCGTTAGAAATATGGGTTTTATTCAACAAGACCAACTTGATCCTATGTATTTCCATACTGTACTCCAATCGATATCTGGGAGGTTGGAAAAGTAACTCCGACATTTGATGCGTCCGCCGCTAATTTCATAATATTCCTTTATACCAGCCGTTAAACAGCTAATACTTCCTCTCTGCCTGGATCAACAACTGATATACGGTTATGTGATTCCCAGAGATTGGCCATTGGCTCTTGTTCGGTCCATTGTTACTTCGCCATTAGCAATTTTCAACCTTTGGACAATCATGCAGGTTGAGAGACGCACCGATCTAGAACCAACCTTGATACTGCCATCCGAATTTTAATTTCCAGAACTTGGCTGTAGTTACTCAATTGACATCACCGGTTAGCCATGGAAACCAGTCGTAACTGTGTCAGGTAGTAGATGTTGTGAAATTAACTGGCACAGACGGTAATTTGCAGCTGCAGTTGACACTAAAAAACAGAAAATGAGCGTAATTCCGACTACCTATCCTTGTTGGATAAACAGACGACACAAAAATTGGTGCAACACATGCGGCTCCAGGAACTCGAAAAAATTCCAGGTCACACCAAAACAACGCCAGAATTTAACTGAGATACTATTAGAATACATAGCAAAATGTAATAGGGCTATACTTTAACAATACCGGTTTACTGTTGCAACTGCCGGGTCTTTACAAGACACAAAAATGCAGATCACAGTACGTGCCACAATACAGTAGGACCACATAACCCAGGGTCAGCGAAAGGAATTCTCCGGCTCTTTTACAGAGTAACATAGTGATATTACATGGCTCGTTGCATATCGCATGGGGTGATACAACGCGTTGGATTATGATGCTGACTACAAGGTGCAATGGTTCTCATGACAAACGTGGGGGGAAAGGAACGACTGGCGGATGTGCTCCTGGGGCGAGTTTGAACAGATGCTAAACAACACCGGCGCGGACTGCAAATTTGGTCGTGTTCTACGGTTTCTATCAGTAGAACATTGAAGCACACACCTCAACTATTATTTTTAATTGAAATCTTTCTTGTTTATACTCACCACTCCCATCACAATGAGGCTGAACCTTACCGTGGTGCGATGGTTTGTGTGCCTCAGCGATCCAGTGAGCTATGTTGGGTGGTGCTTTTGCACCTTCAGAGCCACACATACCATATTGGTCAATGGTTAAAGGCCAGACGAACTCAGCCTCCTGGTCCTCCAGTCTGGGGTTGGAATGAGGGTGGCACCTTATTCCTTAAAACGGACTCCTTGTAGCCCAACGCCAAACCCGCTGCCTTGCAGTAAGGTTTTTGAACCAAAGGCATTGGTTGAGAACCCTAATCGTTCTCGTGTCTAGGCCTGGGCAACCTGACAGTATCCTGTCCACACAATACAATGAATTTCTCTTCAAACAGTTGATTGATGCTCTGGCCACCGCAGAGGATAATCAACGGTGCACTATCCGCTGCATCGAGCAGGGTGGATGGGGTTTGGGTGCTACTGCTCAGGCCTTCCCGTCTTCTTATTCCCCTTCTTACGCGTCTCCACACTTACCGTCCCGTTCCAAGTTCACTTATATCCCCCCAGTTTTCAACCTCCCTATTCTTGGCCCTCACTCAACATGCTTTACTAGGCATTTATCTTCTGATTTCAACTCACATGTTAACACGGAGAGTCACTCCTTTCCTGTAGACAATCCCATGTCCAACCAAGCGATCCATTCCAGTTCATCGGCTTTCTTTTGGAGCCCTCGATCCTCCTTCAGATTGGCATGCCTCAATGTACGCACATTACTACAGATCTGTCAACAGGCAGCACTTGCCCGAACATTGGAGACCCTCTCGATCGATATCTGCTGCATATCAAAGACCCGCCTGCAGGACTCGAGCTCTGTGCTCACTCTGCGATCCCCTTCAAATGACGCAAGCGGTATTTTTCAGTTGCGCCTATCCGGTGAAGATGCAGCTTCGAGCACCGGCCAAGCTGGCGTTGGCATTGCCCTGAGTCCCCGGGCTGAAGCTGCTCTGGTTGATTGGATTACAATCAGAAGCCGGACGTGTGCGGTCCGATTGGCTGGCTCGTTCAAAGCTTCGAAATCGCCCGGGACTAACAGGTGTCTATTCATCATCGCTGCCTACGCACCCACAAACTGTAGCGATGATTCGGTAAAGAACGACTTCCACTGCCAACTGACCCAGCTCCTTCGGCACAGAAGAAGCACGGACACTGTTGTGCTGGCGGGGGATCTGAACGCACAAGTTGGAAAATTGTCCACTGATGAAATGCATCTGGGCGGTCAGCACGGTGTAGGCTCCCGTAATGATAACGGTGAGCTGTTGCTTCATTTGTGTGAAGATGCCCGCTTATTTCTTGCGAGCACTAACTTCCGACATAGCACCCGCCGGAGGGTGACTTGGCGCCCACCAGCCTCGAACCAGCCTTGGACGAAGATCGATCACATTGCAATTAGTTGCCGCTGGAGTGGCTGCATCCAGAATTGTCGCTCGATTTGGAGCACATGTGTGGACACTGATCATGCACTTGTATGTGCTGACATGAGGATGCGCTTTGGAGGACGCCCACGACGACGCTGTGAGCGCATTGACACCATACAACTGACAAAGCCAACTGTTCTGAATGCGTATCGAAGTACGCTGACATGCGAGTTGAGTAAGCGCTCACTGCAGACAATTGATGGTCACTGGTCACATGTTCGCCAGACCTTACTAGCAACAGGCAAATCCTCATTTGGTATGTCTAATAGCCAACATGGATATTGGGTCTCTTCGCAGTCTCTGGAACTTATCGACGCTCGCCGGCATATCCCGGCTGGAAGCGAACACAATGAAAATCGCAAAGAGCTCCGTGCGAGACTCCATGCTAGCCTGCAGAGAGACCGCGAATGTTAGTGGTCTGTTCGTGCGTCAGAGGTATAAGTGGCCGCTGCTCTTGGCAGCCATCGCAAGTATTCTGTCTGATACAGGAAACGTGCAGCAGGAGACCTGGTGTTAGTGAAACTATACGTGACGAGAGTGGACAGCCTATTCACAATTGGTCAAAAAATTTGGAGCTTTGGCCTGAGCATTTTGAAAACCAATTTAAAAGGCCGGAAATTTTAGATTTCTCGCCGGCCAGTGGTCGCCCTGCTCCGTGGGCTGTCCCTTTGGATCAACCCTCTCGTTCAGAAGTCGAATGTGAGATCGGACTGTTGAAGTTGAACGAAGCCGCAGGACCAGATGATCTTCCTCCATGTTGCGGGCACGTCAATAATCCCAGCAAAAAGACGCCAGAAACCCCGACAGAATGGCTATGGGAAGCGGGGTCCAATTCCTCCCCACAACGCAGCAGAGCTCAGCCACTTCGAGACGCTGCCCAAACTGCGCACCTTCTGACAATGGTCATTTACAAACTAACACCTCTTCGTGGTGACTGTTTTCCCTAACTTAATAACCCATAGCACTGACTTTGATCGCCCTTTGTCGGTCGTAAAAGAGCCTACAGAGGACCACTTGTCTTTTCTTTCTCTTCGCCTCAGTTGGGAGTCGGTCGGGTCGCGTGATTGCGTGTGCATCGTTAGCTGGCCAGCCTTCGCGTCTAAGCCATTAGAGCGCGTCTATCATAATCCCCTCTCGTTTGCGTCCGTTCCGAGGCTTAGCGTCAATCCGAACACGTGCGGCTAGGATCGTTCACAAGCTCGCTCAATTATCCGCCTCATCGGCTAAGCCGGCGTCATCAGGACAGCGCAATTCCGTTCGAGTGGTCAGCCTAACAAGCAATTATCGTAGGCGTGCCAGCGACCCTATTATCAGGCAATTACGTAATTATCTCAAGAGGCGGCGTTCCCTCAATCATAACAGTGGCGACTCAATTATAACACTCCAGCCCTCTTCAAATTCGGAAGCTCTGCTCTTGATGATGCTTTACATGAATTATTAGTGAAACTGTGGGAGCAGGAGCCTGTCCCAACCGACTGGAGCCGCTCCGTTTTTGTTCTAATCTTCAAAGGAGGCTCGCGCTCGGAATGCGGCAACCAAATTACTCCAAATTACTCGCCTCCATAATTCTTCACAGACTGACTAGCGCTCGTGAAAGCCAGATTCGTGAGGAGTAAGCCGGGTTCTGTCGGGGTAGTGGCTGCATCGACCACATCTTCACCTTGCGTCAGTTGTTGGAGCACCGTCACACATATTGGCGGCCCACCATAGTCGTGTTCCTCGACATCAAAGGTGCCTTCGATTTGGTTGATTAATGTACCCTTTGGAATTGTTTACACAGGAAAGGTGTGCCTGAGAAATATGTAAATATTATCCAGGCATTATACGCGCGTAGCTCGGCAGAGTGAGGGCTTACGGCAAGTTGTCACCACCCTTCAATATCTCCAGCGGTGAGAGACAAGGATGCCTGCTGTCACCTTTCCTCTTCAACTTCGCTATTGACGAAGTCATGGAGTTTGCATTTACAGGACATGACTTAGAAGGTGTGGAACAACTCCCAGAAGAACGGCTTCTTGACTTGGAGTATGCAGACGACATTCCTCTCATCTGTGACAGCTCCCAGACGTGCCAAGCCTCGCTGGACAGATTAGCACTGGCTGTCAGCCGCTTTGGGCTTTGGTTTGCACCGTCGAAATGCAAAGCTTTCATCCAAGATTGGCAGGGATCGCCTCCTGCGCTGACCCTTGTTGAGGATCAGCTAGAAGTCGTTCAGACATTCAACTACCTGAGAAGTTGTATCAGCGCCCTTGGGATCGAAGAGAGATCACGAACCGTATAGCAAATGCTCGAAGTGCTTTTGCTAACCTTCGCCGCCTATGGCGGCGGTGCGACATTACTCTCGCCCTGAAGGGTAGAGTGTACCATGCAGCGGTACGTTCGAACTTACTGTACGGTTGCGAAACCTGGCCCCTAAGATCAGTAGACACGAAGAGGCTAGTTACGTTCGACCATCGGTGCCTTCGCAATTTGGCTCACACCTGGTAGGAACACCGCGTGACTAACGAGGGTGTTGGACGCCTTGTTTACGCCACTGAAAAAGGATCTGAACCGCTCAGCACTGTCATTTCACGCACCAGGCTCCGATGGCTGGACCACGTGTTGCGCATGCCAGCCCACCGACTTGCACGACGTGCGTTGTTTGCTCACCGGGGATGTGGGTGGAAGAAGAGGAGAGGTGGCCAAGCGATGACTAGGTCGAGGGGAATGAAGGCCCTCACTTCTGTGCTGGCCTCGGTTGGAGCGTCACGGCTCCCTGGTTGGGGTCCAAAAGATGGTGTACACGTTTGGCTGGATACACTTGCTGACATGGCAAGGAGCCGAACTCAGTGGCGTTCCTGCTGTGAGTTTCTTTGTCCCTCTCCATCCCTTTTAGCGTCCCCCTCCACCTACGATCTGCTTTCATAGTGTAAAACATAATAATTTTTCTTTTTGCCTAGTAACCGGTTGGTAGCTTACCAAAACGATGCCTACCCGTTGCTGGTAGCTCAGCTGGCATGCAACGCTTGTATTTGTTTTTGTTTTTCTTTTAAGTACTGCGGCACAGTAGCTGAGGTGTTTCCCACCTCTAGCTAATGTGTTCAATGATGATGATGATGATACCCACCATTCCTCGCGATGTTAATCTACTAGTGCAAAATTCTAAGAGCACTATGTGTTGCTACGCATGTGAATTGTGTAGCTGCCAACGGCCGAGTTATAAAAAAACGAATTGAAAACAATTTAGCACAGTTGTAAAAATACTGTAAGAAAACTTTGTGCTGGATGGAGGGTCGCACTTCAAAAGAAAAACCCAGATCTGAGCGTGTCATTATTGCGTAGAGGCAACATCATTTGGCTCGTAGGAAACTTAGATGAAGTATCGTGTACAGTCTCTGCCGAAGAATTTTCGCAGCTGGGCATCATTATGTTGCAAGAAACCTGACTCCACGAAGACGTGGACAATGCTGTCATATCGGTTGGGGAATTAAATAACCATCGGGTAGATCGTCCATCCACGTACCAAAACAGTGATGGTGGATTCTTTATTTAAACTAACCTGTGTTGGTGTACTGCAAAAAAACGCACCTTTTGTTTCTCTTTACAATTCATTCACTGCTTAGTCTTGCAATGCAAGCTGAGGTGCGTAAGTGGCTACCGTTCACTATTGTTGCTTAACGTCTAGACATCTTCCACCTGTCCTAAACTTGAAACTGAGGGTTTTTACGATGATTTCACGGTAGCCGTCATAGAACACATCGACTGTCCTTTATGTAACTTCGCCGGAGATCTGAATAGATTTGATACCACTTTTATCCCCACTCTAGGATTGCGAAACACCGTAACTTTACCCACCAGATGAGGCGCAACCCTAGACCTGATGTTCATTAAGAATGAAAAGTGGTTCTCTGCACGTAATAGGGATCCGATTGACAGTTCCGATCATTCAATACTTCACGTGTCTCCCATCATCATAACAAAACAAACTACCAGAACATCACTCGCCGCAGTGACCAAAGGTTTAGTTGGAGGCAATGCTCTACAGAACATATCGATCGAGTTCGTGGAATGGTTGAATTTGCAGAAGTTAGTTTGTTCTCTGACGCTGATGTTTCCAAATATTGTGACAATTTGACCAGTTGTCTGAATTTCCGTTTTGAAGTCTGCTGTTTATGGGAAACTCTGTACGTCCGCGCTGACAGGTTTTCCACCCCTCACCTGAAGCGACTGCGCTAACTGAAGGAGATAGCATTTAAAGAAAATTTTGATACCTCAGTAGGGTCTCACACTCTTCGTATCAAGGAGGAGCGACGCCCACTTAACCAAGTGTTTAGCCAGTCTATTCTTGCGGATAGCAGGTGTGGCGAACTGTGAAAGATGCTGAAGCAGTTTAGCACAGTTGCTCGACGTGCTCCTTGTTCCAATGCGAATCTAGAGGAATTGAACGAGCAGTTCTGTGACTACCATACTGCTATAACCCCAGCCCTTTTCTGTCCCCCAGCTCCGGGATATGTAAACTCATTGCCTTCGAACGACAGTGCATTTGTGAACAATTTATTATAACGTTTAGATTTTGGTAAATCTAGCAGTCTGGATAAGTGTTCTCCCGTCGTACTAAAAGAATGTGCTGAATTTTTGGCACTGACTTTTGTGTCTGTATACACAGTGTGTTTGCAGCAACACAAAACTGCTGACTACGGGAGAAATTTAATAATCATACCAGGGCCGAAAAACGTATACTATGAATATCGACCTATCGCTTCCACGTCTGTTGTCATGAAGGCCCTTAAGAAAATTATTAATAATAAAACGATGCTGTCCAAAACTCTCTCCAATGACCCCGTTCAATTCGCTTATCGCTGTACAAGTTCTAGTGTAGATGCAGTGGCCTGCCGCGTACATTCTCTACAATCGTCACAACATCAGAAATAACTCAGATCATATTCGTTTCCTTGACTATGGCAATGAATTCAGCTGTGTAAACCACGAATTGCTGCTATAATATCTAATCATTCAGGGAATATTTCCCTCCATTGTGCATTTGCTTTGGGATTATTTTGCTGGACTCACTCAGATTACACGATTCAGTTGTAGATGCTCCTTCTCACCAATTACCAACCCTGGTGTACTTCAAGGAGCGATGCTATCACTTTTTCCTTTCTTCCATATGTGTCAGCTCAATGATAACTTCCACAGAAACGACACAACTAAAATATCCTAACAACATTGCCTGCGCATTAATCATCGAACCACCGATTCCTTACGCTGGCTGCAAGATCATCTGAACGATAATACCTGGTCCAACGCACGTCATCTGTCTCTTAAAGCATCAAATTACCATGATATTTTTTTCGCTACACACCGGAGCTAGGTACCTGCAGCCCCTTACACAGTGTCCCAAGCTGTTTATTACCGGCGATGAATTACACACCGTTACATCAGTGAAATAGCTAGGTATGATACTGAACTACGATTTATCCTGGACTCTTCATACAAATGAAGCTTTCACAAAGTCTGAAGGTTGTGTTTCCACGCCTCACTTCTAAGAGTCTCCTCTGTCCCTCCTAAGTTGATCTTCGATTTGTCTTTGACTGTGTTCTTCCCCAATGGATCTATCAATGGAGCTATAGCTCCCCTGTGATTTTTTTCGGTCTTGTGGGTAAGCAGTATATGTTAATTGTCAGGTCTTTATGGCAATTATCCCGATGTAGCGGCGTTTCAATGGGGACTTCTGTCAACACACTTTCTAAACACATCAATGCTTCTAAGAAGATGACCTCTAAGATGGTGGCTGGTACTAATCATACGTTCCACATCGCTTGATCCAAACTATTAGGAGAACAAATATTAGACATTCATTTATTGTGACCGAGCTTGATAGCTATTCTTTACTCTTCCTATTTTCTATTTCTTGACTGTTGTTTAAATGCTCTACTGGGTTCGCCCGATTGGTACATGCGCGTCATTGTCAATGGACGCTCATCGTCATGCCCTTCTCAGCAGTGCTGTTTGCAAGAGCATATTCTATTGGTTTTTTCTTCTCATCTCTGTTCTACTTGGTTATGTTAAAGGAATATTTAGTGTCACACAATTATTGTACTAGTTTTCAACTTTTGGGTCTGCGTTCTTTATTCGCGCTTGTTTCGTGACTTTTGTTTAAACGTCTCATTTCGTCATCCTGATTGGCCAGTGCCCGTCACTGTAAATGGTCGTTCGCTTTACGCTTGGAATCCAATGATACTATTTTTAAGGACCTAAGCGATTCGCTCTTAAGTACACGGTTGCTTATTCGCCGTTGCACTTTACGTTTTTCCTTCAGTTGGTTGGCTCAAGTGTACGTTAGTAGTTTCCCTTCATTTTGCCTTCAAACTATATGAGCAACTGTGATTTCATGTATACAAGTCTCCTTCTGCCTCGTCTTTGGACTTCTTCTTGCGGTCGTGGGGTGAAGGCATCAGCGGCGACACAACATAAACGTCCGTCAACTTCGTCTACTAGGTAGCAGTACAAGCTAATTAATGCTCGCACACAAGCCTCCCACTCGTCAGTTACTCCTTCGCTTCCGCTTTTTCTGTGACAACTCAACTCTGTTGTTCTAGACCTAAATAACCAATTCGCACTGTGTGTTTCTCTCCGTTCGTTATCAAACCGATTTATGGTAGTTTTTCGTAACTGTTTATGTTCCGCTACAGTTCAGAGATCGTGTGTGTTGTAGTTGAATATTCACTCGCCAATGGTATATAACGCAGCTTTTGACTTGTTTTGACACAACAGCAGCTCCTGTTGTTGGAACAGTCGGAAAGGAAGTCTTACACCAGAACACTGGTGATTGTAGCTTTTACCGATCTAGAACACTTAAAGGTTTATAAAAGCAACCTAGGTTAGGTACAGTTGCAGAGTTCAAGTCCTACACGATCCCCATCGACCACCGTTACTGACTTCTATATTACATTTCGCTTTTACAAAGGATTATGTTGTGATATTAGATTTTCCTAACACAGTAAAGGGGAAAACATAATTTCTTGAGAATTACGTGTCTGCATTTCAGTACGTATGATGCGCTGTACCAATGGAGCTAGCTTTTCGCGTCTCGTGGACGTGAAGCCAAGATCTCGACTTCTTCACGCCCTATTTCCGCGCTCAAGCTAACTAGAATTCTAGTCGACCCGTTACATTAGGATACAAGGTGATAACTCTAAGTGCACACCAACCTTCGGGTCGTCCGAATAAGCGAATCAAGTGGACAGAATGAGGACTGCTGAAAGCACTTAACGACCTGGCACGAACTGAAAGTAGGTCTACCAGTTCGTTGACATTGGCAATTTGCCACAAGACCTTGGTTACCAATCGAAGTAACATTATTGCGTTGATATGCAGAGAAACGGAAGGATGCGTGATAAGTGCACTCATTGGTGAAAGCTTAAATGCGTTTTTTTCAAAATACGTGGCGGGATCTTACAGTTACAGGATCAAAAATATAAATAGTGCTTGCCAAATATCTATAAGATTTGGCTTCTTGTTTCAATATGCATGAGTATATATGAGTATGTATATATGTATGCCTTTTAAAGTATGTTTTTAAAAGACGGAAAAGCTTATGGTTCGCTGAAGCAGGTGGTGGCTAGATCCTGACAGATGACCTACCCACTGCTGCTACTGTTGCGCCATTGGCACATGTCCTGGACACCTCCTGGTGGAGACCGCTGGGTGGGTGTTCTATTACTCCCTTCTCCCTGCTAAGATTCAGGAAACCAATCCGCATGAGTCAGTGAACTGACCATGTGATAGACCCGCTGCATTTCGCGTGTACATTTAATCGAAGGCTTTGGCTGAGGACCCGAGTCGTTATCCTGTCAGGTGTGGGCGCCCTGCCAGTATCCTAGTCCATCCTCTTCAAAAATTAGGAAGTGATGGATGGCCGTCTTCCCGTAAAACCTAGCCATGGGACATAACAGGTCTACGAGTTATAGGATCACAACACGATTGGCGTAGAGCACGAGCGTCACACAAGTTTATTGACAGTGGGAGGGCACTTCCGGGTGTCAAATGCTTTGCTACTGCCCACCTCAAGCCAGGTAACCCATGGTCAAATTGGTGCAAATCCGCGAAAACCCACCTGCGTCTGGCCGTGATCGCAGGTGTATCCCACTACGGTCGCAAAACACAGATGAATCGTTCCAGTACCTCCAAGGTTGCATGCGACGGCCGTTAAGCAGGTCCTAATCTGTCTCTGCATTCACATTCCCTAGGTAGATCTGTTACCCACTGCCTTAAGGGTCAGGCTGTTTAGGTAAAGGCTCCAGGCGGAGTCCCTTAAGCAAACCCCCAAATAACTCACTGCCTTGTGAGTCACGATATTAAGCCAAAGGCTCCGGGTGAAGTCCGTCAAGCCAACCTACGAAGCACAACGACCACCTCGCGTGCGATCGCCCACCATTGCAATCGTATGCCCGCGCGCAAAGCACACAGCATCGGGTGCTGGAACGTGCGCACACTGCTGGACCGGAACTCGAATGACCGCCCCGAGCGAAGCACTGCATTGGTCGCGATGGAACTGGCGCGCTACCATATCGATATTGCGGCGCTCAGTGAAACACGGCTCGCTGAGCAAGGTAAGTTGCATGAAGCAGGTGCTGGCTACACGTTCCACTGGGTAGGTAACGCCGCCTCAGCCACAAGCGAACATGGGGTCGGATTTGCAATATCCGGTCGCCTCCATGGCCCCATGATAGACGAACCAGCAGGCATCAGCGCGCGACTGATGACTGTTCGCCTAAAACTCGGAAGTTTGCCACTTTCATAAGCACGTACGTTCCGACCATGTGTTATCCTGATGACACGCGTGATCAATTCTACACTCAGCTATCATCCGTAATACGGTCTGTTCCGAGGAGCGACCGACTATTTCTGCGCGGGATTTCAATGTGCGCGTTGGGTGTGATGCATCGGTGTGGACAGATGTTATCGGTTCGCATGGCATTGGTCCAGCGAATGCGAACGGTGATAGGCTGCTCTCACTGTGTGCCACTCACGACCTGACGAACACGAACACTCGGTTTACACGGAGTGCGAGTGATATAGCAACTTGGACGCACCCACGGAGTGGTCACGCTCACCTGCTCGACTATGTCATCGTGCGTCAGCGTGATATGCGTAAAGTGCGCATGACACGTGTAATACGTGGAGCTGAGTGTGGCACTGATCACAAGTTGGTGCGAACCAAACTGTACATATATTTTCGTAAAACTATGTATTGCACTCCCGCCGTGAATGGACGTAAATTTAAGATTACCTCCCTCGGTATTGTGGAGAAACGTGTTGAGCTGGAGAAACCGATGGCTGCACGCCTGTGTAATGTGGACGGCATAGCCACAGCGGGCGACCTGTGGCACCACATTCGCGACCAGGTGACAGCTGCTGATGAGGAGACGATGGGACGCGCAAACTGTATGCAACCTGACTGATTTGGTGAGATCAATGCGACGATCGGCGCATTGGTGTCGGCGAAGAATGCAGCATGTGCTGCACATGTCGCAGACCCCAGTGATTGTTCAGGAATAGTCAGTTCCGCAAACATCCACGGCGACTGACCCGAGAGCTCCGTCGCATAAAAAATGCATGTTGGGCGGAGTAGGCGAAGCAGATGGAATGCTACGGCGAACGCCGCCAACACAAGGAATTCCTCGACTGCTTGAAGGCGGTGTATGGACCGAGGTTGGAGCAGCTGCGGACGCTGATCGATGGTAGTTCAGGCGCTACCTGCACAAAAACTGCAGACGTAACGCAGATCTGATGGAAACACTTTGACTGTTTCTTGAACAATTCTTCAGATATCGACTGGCCTACATCGAACGGCCTGAAGCAGCACGATGTGAAGACGAGTCTGGCGGACACGCCGCCAGTGGATGAGACGCAGACAGCATTTGCTCAGCGGCGAAACGTTAAGTGTGTCGGTACCTACTGGATTCCACCTGAAGTGTTGAAACACGGCGGACCGGCTTTAGTGACTACGTTGCACCACTTGGTGCAACCTGTAGAAATTGAGGAGCAGTGGCCTCCTGAGCTGATGAATGTCATTGGGCTACCACTGTACAAGGGCAAAAGTAACAGGAAATGTTGCACGAATTATCGTGGTATCAACTTGCTGAGTTGTGTGGGCAAGGTGATTGACCGAATTCTGCTTAACCGCATCCTCAGTCATGTTGTGGAACCTAACATGGCGGAAGATCAGTGTGAATTTCTTTCGGGTCATAGCACTATAGATATGATGTTTGCGGTTCGTAAGTTGCAGGAGAAGTGCAGAGAACAACACCAGCAGTTGTACTCGGTTTTTGTTGATTTCACCAAGGCACTTGATACGGTGAACAGTGAAACAATTTGACTGGTGTTGGATAAGTTTGGTTGTCCGAGTAAGTCTGTAAATTTAATTGAATGTTTGCAGAGTGGTATGCGGGTGAGGGTGCAGCTGAGTGGAGAGACCTCGGATGATTTTGCAGTTGTTTCTGGTGTGAAGCAAAGCTGTGTCTTAGCTCCTATCCTGTTTAATACATATCTTCATGAAATGACGTCTCGTGCATTTGATACCGCTTGTATTTACGGTGTACATGTAGAGCACCGTATTGATGGTGGGTTGCTGAACATCCGTCGTTTCGGTGCGAGAACTCTAGTCTGTGAGACCACTATCCGTATGTTACTGTTTGTTGACGACTGTGCGTTGTTTTCACACAGCGTGGATGAGTTGCAGCAAATGACTAGTGCTCTGGCTTCGACAGCGGTCAAATTCGGACACACCATCAACACAACCAAAACTGTCTATCTATTTCAGCCTTCACCGGAGGTGCAATCTTCAATAATGCCGCAAATCAGCATTGGTGCTGAAGTACTGCAAACCACCTCCCGCTTCTGCTGCCTTGGGAGTATGATGTCGACTGATCAGTATATACACAGTGAGCTTCGTATCCGCGTGTCGAAGACAGCGGCGGCATTCGGGAAGCTTGAGTATCTAGTGTGGAACAACCATCAGCTTACCATTGGCACGAAGCTGATGATGTACAAATCCATGGTGCTGTCCGTTCTTCTATGCGGCAGTGAAACATGGACGATGTACTGGCGGGATGTGCGATATCTCGAGCGGTTCAATCAACTGTG
The DNA here is from genome assembly GCA_944474145.2 of Dicrocoelium dendriticum. Taxonomy (NCBI): domain Eukaryota; kingdom Metazoa; phylum Platyhelminthes; class Trematoda; order Plagiorchiida; family Dicrocoeliidae; genus Dicrocoelium; species Dicrocoelium dendriticum. Next base: position 58,334,981 of record OX104068.1, read on the forward strand.
TTTGCGATTGATTCTGCGCATCACTTGGGGCGACAGAGTTGCTGACACGGAAGTGTTGCGCCGAAGTGGGATGTTTGCAGTGGACTACATAGTTTTGCTGAGACACCTGAGGTGGATCGGTCATGTGAGCCGTATGGATTCGACGCGTATACCGAAACAACTATTGTATGGTCAGCTGCGTATTGGGAAGCTGCGTGTGGGAAAATTGAAGTTTCATTACCAGGACATGATTAAAGTGAGCCCCTCACGTTCTAATCTTGATTGCAGATCATGGGAATCGAAGGCGGTTGATCGGCATGCATGGCGCGATCTAATCACGAAGGCAGTTGCCGAGGTGCAGCAGAAAGCCCTCATGCATGCAGAGAAGAAGCGGCAAGTGCGGAAGCGGCAAGCACCGATGGGTTGTACTTCATCGACGTCGAGCGCATGGTGCTGTAGCACATGCGGTCGCGAGTGCCTTAGTCAGGCAGGCCTAGGGAGCCATGAGCGAGGCCACTCGGGGCCACTACCGAAGCGAGGACGGGTCCTGCAGAGAACGTAGGCAGAACCGACGCAGGGTATGTAGGCACGCTGCATTCGATTTACTAACCGCGTGCTTGTATGCTAAGTCTCTTTATTTAGGTGGTGGGTTTTCAATTTTGTCCTAATGGCTTTCTTTCTCATATTATAGTCTACCTGTACTAGCTTCTATAAACTTTCACAAGTTGCTTAAACTAAGTGTAATTAATTTCGATAATATTTTTGCATTTGTGGCTTTTCTTAAAATATATTTTCTGCCGTCTTGCATTTATTGCCGATTCGCGCGTAACCAATTTTTTAAACGTTCATTTAGTTTAGAGTTATATCACCGTATCCTTATGCGTTATCCGATTTATTTAATTTCATGTTCTCGTTTCAAGTGATTGGCTGTTGCTTGATAACCCCGGTGTGGCTGCGCTTGATGTGCATGTTGACAAGGTGCCCACCTGTTTATTATCCACTACCTCATCCATACTGGCTTCAGGATACACTTGGCCATTGCTAGAGGGGGTGGGGTGGACAATCCTTGTGGCCGTGCTAGGCTCGAAGAGTAGTTCCATGCACTCATTGTGGAGAGGACTACGGTTCAGCCACCGCCTTGTGTGCGCTTGTTTCCCAAATACAGGGTGCTTGTGTTTGCCTGTGAAGGAGTGTGAGCCGGCTCCGTTGATGAAACATGGCTCCCATCCACATGCCTCCCGGTCTTATTCCTTCGGGTTTGCACTGGATATGGGATGTGTGGATGGAACTGTGGGTGGTGCAGCGCAAGCCACCCACGGTGCGTCTGTAGGCGTAGGCGTTCTGCGGCTGGCCACAGTGACAGGCAAATCCGAAACCGGATACCGTCAACCATATCTTAGTATAAGTATGAACCCCGAGCAGGAAATATATTGATTTCTAGCTAAGCCCAATTCAAAATTTTTCCGTCATCTGACGGATCGGCTAAATCACGTTACCGAAATGCAGGGTGAGCCTTATTCTCAGCGTCTGTCTGAACAAGCCTCCCTGCCTCCCTCAAATAATACAAGCGGAAACATCGACACCGGAACGTCAAGCACGATTTGGGAATCTTCGTCAACCTGTTCTCTTAATGATATAAGCTGTTCGAAGTACAAATTTTTCTACCACCGACTTTTTAAGTGTCTGCGCTACTTAGAGGACGAAAATCTAAGATTGCTGGACGCAATTCGAAACAGAGTACGTGTGAGTGCTGAATGCAAACCATTAGAGGAATTATTGGATGACTTCGCCTTCAAGGTAGCCAGTAAAAAGGATGCCTATGAGAAGGCGCTGATAGCGCAGGCAGCCACTCAGGGACAACATGCCTTCATGGCAAAGCAGTGGAAGATGAGGTATAAAAATCTATTGGAAGTGGCTACCTTACTTAAAACAAAATGTGACGCTGAGAACGGGAAAGCGTCGATGGATGGAAATAGCTCAGAGAGGAGAAGTGTTGAAAACGAATATTTTGAAGAAGTTTGTTCAGTTCCCTGGAATCCCAAATTCGATTATGGAACCGCAATGGAAAATGCCCTATTGGATATTGATGTGGACCTTGAACTTCCTGGTTGCAATCGGCGTGCTTCAATATATGAATTTCTTGACATGACCATCCCTATCTCTAGTGTCTTCATACAGGATTTATTGGCCAATCATAGCTTAACAACCGAAGAGATAAAGCACCAAAACGAGATGAAATGTCGATTGTTTCATGTACTTAAGAAGACGAAAGAACAAAGGAACCAACTGAAAGCCCAAGTATGTGAACAGGAAACCGAAATTCAGCGACTGGAACAGGAGGTACATGACAAGGAGCTTGCGATGTCGAAGTGCAAAACTGGACAACAGGTCACCGTAGCTGAAGTGACACACGATACTAGTAGCAAATGGGAAGAAAGCCAAAAAGTTTCAGGCTTAATGGCACCCCCTACCAAGTCCGACGATTTTGCACAGAAACTTGACTTGGCTGAGAGAAGTGAATTGGAGGCGCTGCAAGCAGAAATTAAGTCCTTGGAATATCGTAAACTAGAACTCACTGGAATTCTGAAAGAAGAAGAACAACAAAGACGACGGTTATCCAAGCGACTGCAGGATTTAGTAGGAACAATTCACGTAAGTTGTCGAATCAAACCACATCCAGCAAATTATCTGAAAGTGATTTCGGATGACAAATTGCTTTTTCCGAAAGTTCCGCCGAATCAAAACAGCCTAAAAAATCGAACTGACTCGTTGCAACCTCTTGACGGCGAGCAACTGCGCTGCTTTATTTTTGAGAGGGTAATTGGAGCAGGAAGTGGACATTATGAAATATTTAAAAAATTGGGTCAACCAATAACCAAGTGTTTGGATGGACAGAACTTGTGCGTCATGACTTATGGACCCAAACACAGTGGCAAATCGTTTACCATGTTTGGAAATGCTTCTAGCCAACAGGGAGATAATGCCTACGCCTCCAAAGGGATCGCTCAAGATACTGTGCATCTGCTACTTTCACTTGTCCGGCAACGCGTAGCGTGGACATACACAATCTATCTCAGAGCTGTTTCGGTAACAGATGAGGGAGTCACGGATTTGCTGAAAGAAGGTCACTTGTCTCGATGGGATTGCATTGCCCATAGCAACAACGGAGATTGCACATTATCCCTGAAGTCCTTTGAACTCACCAATAGTTCAGAATTTGATAGCATTGTACATAGGCTCCGAAGTAAAGAAAACAGCAAACACACTTCCAGACTAGGTCACTTTCTGGTTCATCTTACCATCGATGGTCAGCAGAAGGCCGGAAGACAGAACGAGGCAAGGTCCACGCTAATCCTAGCCGACTTGGCCAGTTGGGAGAATCCGCAGACCAGAGAAGACTCAGATGTAACCTCGGTCGCCGTATCGACAGTCGTGCCAGTAGTCAACTCATCTGATGACTCTCCCCGTTCCGTTGGTGAACAGGTCAGTGGTGGCGTGAATCAGTCCCTGCTGGCTCTCTCTCGACTTTTCACAACGCTGAGAAAACGAAAAACGCCAGGCTTCAAAGATTCCCCGCTTACATGGTTGTTAAAGCCGGTCCTCGTGGGGTATTCAAAATGTTTTCTCATTATCACAATAGACTCAGATCCAAATGAATTCGCATCAACGCTGGCTAGTTTACAATTTGCTCAAAATGCAATGCAAGCCACTACATGCCAATGGCCGAAGTCCCATCAGCACATCCGACGAAATTCAAACCGGATAACTCAGCTATTGGACAGGAAACCGGAGGATGACACCATAGGTTGCTTTTGGAAGTAAAAAAATGTCCAGTCTAGGATATCCGACTAACGGAAAGTATTAACAAGGGACCGCGCGTGGCTATTTCCACAGTTGTACGCTACTCTGACCAACTAAATCAGTGAAAATAAACTTGGCGGGGTGCTTGACGTCCGAGTTCCATGAGAGTCACATGTAACTACACCGGATGGTAGACAGAAATCAAGTCTCAATGGCAAGAGTATAACTGGGCATTTCGTGAGTCATTGTGGGATTTCTAGATCTGGGACTTTACTCACGGAAGAATTTGAGAACAATGGACGAAGCATAAATACCTACCTCACTAGCCACGATGAAGCACACCAGTGATCAGTGACAGTCACTAGTGTCTTCCCGACATTCATGGAGTCCAAGTAGAAGCCTTAAGCGATTATCGGCCGGCCAAGGATGGTCATCTTCTTAGACAAACGAGCTGCGTTTGGCTCGGTCGACCTAGCTGCTCTCTGGAGTTTTTAAATGAGAAGGGGAGTGCCTGGAAAGTACGACCAAGCCATCTACGCCCGAATCTCGGGCTGCGTTCTGCTGTACGGCGGACTCTCACCCCTTCTTTAGTATCACCAATGGCATGAGACATGGCTGCTTAGTATCAACAAACCAGTTGAATTTCACTATAGATGACATCTTGGAGAGCGCTCTGAATAACCGTAGACCAAGCCGCATTGAGCTTTTTCCGGGGGGGGGGGGCGACTTCTAGATTTGGAGTACGCAGACTACATGGCTGTAATCTGGGATTCCTCACAGACCTCCCAAAATGTACTGCGCAGGTTAAAGGTGTCTGTCTCAGTATGGAATGACCTACGCCCCTTCGAATTTAGGGTCTTCGTGCAGAACTGGCTAGAAGCTGCTCCCGCCCTTACCCTTGCAGGTCATTCTTTGGATATGATAAACAAGTTAGTACACCTTGGAAGCTGAATCAGCAATAATGGCTTACCGGATGAGGTCTGTTTCCACATCGCTTAGGTAAGTGTCGCTTCTGCAAATATCCGCCATCTTTGGCTTGCACGCGCTCTGGGTCTATCCTTGAAAGGCCGAGTTTACATTGCCACAATGAGAACGGTCCTACTCTATGGCTGCGAGACTTGGCCTGTGCGCGGAGGATGTCTGAAGGCCGTCTGTCTTTGATTACTGCTGCCTCTGGAGTATTGCTGGTGTACGATGACATCACATTAATAATTAGGATGTTCGCCGAAGGATTCTCAGATCAGACAGGCTTTGCCGGCCGCTGAGCCGCATAATTTCACTGCGCAGGCTTCGCTTGCTTATGCAAGTGCTTCGCATGCCTACTTCGCATTTCCCTCACGGTGTACTCATTACGTGCACAGACATCGGCTGGAAGCGAAGACAAATTGGCAAGCGAATGACTTGGGCCAAAAGTATAAAGGCGCTGATCTCAGTTTTGACCGTGTAATGGCGCTCTGGACTTACTGGTTGAGGGCACAAGCACAAGTGACTGGAAACCCTGTCGGACATGTCAAGAAACCGTAAGCAAAGGCGAACTTGTTATGAGACACTGTCCCTATAACTGCCGTTCCACATTTCTTCTTTAACCCCCCTATTCTTTCATTAAGGTAGTATTGTCCTTGTCCAAACGTTGCGGAACACTGGCAACCGTACTGCTGGCCAAGTGTTATATATATATATATATATATATATATATATATATATATATATATATATATATATATATATATATATATATATATATATATATATATATATATATATATATATATATAGGGAATATTCCGCTATGCGAATCCACCGAATCCTTGTGAGATTCTGTTTATAACTCTCCTCTCTGGAAAGTGGCTTAGGCAACTGGGCCATTAGTAACGGCGGTAGACTGTCATTCCTGTTCATCGTTTTCGATGTGACGTTGGTCACCCTTTATTGTCGTGCATGTTACGAACGTGCGGAGAACAGCTTTGACGCCGTAGGCCACAAATTTCCTTGCAAGCCATTATCGTGTGAAGCGGTATTCCAGTTGCTTGGGTGATTGTTGCTTTCTTGTGGCACGTGTAGCAGTTACCGGTCATGATTCAACGGCTGCCATCATGGCACTCCGCTGCCCTCACACGGCTTATTCACTTAAGTCGCTGTCACGTAAAATGAAGGACGTGCGTTCGAATCATGCGCGAACCAGTGAAAGCTCATCGCTTAAGCTTCCCCACAGGACAAAACAGTAGTCCAGCTCTTATTCAAACGTTTGGTGGCGGTCCGTATAAATCTAACTGCAACAGGTAATTTCAATAACAAATCAAACTACTACTATTGTACACGTTGGAAATAGGCACAATGCATTTGTTTGCGGCAACACAGAGATTTTGGAGATGTAATTCTGAACGATTATCAGTGATTTCTCGCCGGTATGATCAAGTATCAGGTTGGCAATCACAGGCGGGATTGCTGTATGGATAGCAACCAGATGTGTACCTCGCCGAACTTTCGGGCGAGTGTTCACAACTGCTGGAAATGTAAGCTCATCCCTTCTGACATATTAGGCTACCACAGGTAGCTAAAACTGCAAGCTAATTCCGATTGATTTGACCGCTTTAGTTACTTAATTTTGGATGCTTTGCAATTTCAGATATTCTGTTACAGTTCTAATGGCACTTCAATTTGTGTCCACAACTAACCCGCAACATCTAGCGGTAGCTTAGAAACCTAGTTAATGCGTCTCGTCAGAGGCTTATAACAGAGAAGGACGCTCAGACTAAGAGAAATTCTATGAGCAATCAGGTTTATTTCGATTGCTGCAACTTAATGTACTTCAGGCTCATGAATACAAACTAATGACAACAAATGACAACGAAAGTGGGGAAGTTGGACAAACCTGACGAACGCCACTTGTGGTCGGAAAACTATCCGACACGTTCACCGTAGATCCGAACGCGGCCTGTAGTGTTCGAGTATAGAGTACGTAGAATGTTCACATACGCCGTGGGAACACCTTTCCGCGCAAGTATTTTGAGTATAATCGGTCGATCAACTGAATGGAACGCACTCTTGAAATCGAGGAACACAGCTACTGTCGGTCTGCGGTATCCGTCGAGCTGCTCTATCACCTGTCACAAAGTGAATATATGGTCTATACAGCCACGTCCAGAATGGAAACCTGCCTGCACTTCATTAATCCGAGATGCCCGTTCCACAGTGAGGCGACGCATGAGAATCAAGGCCAGTAATTTTGTCACAACTGGCGTTAGGCTAATACCCTGTGGTTAGAACAGTCTGTGCGACTGCCCTTCTTGTATATTGCCACTATAATCGATTCGATCCCATCAGCCGGGACACTCTCTTCCTTCCAGCTACTTTCGAATAGGGAGGTCAGTGCTTTGCAGAGGACCGCACCTCCATCCTTAAATAGTGCAGGTGGGAGGGAATTCGGGCCAGCAGCACAAAAAGATTGAGAGCTGTGATCGCGTTTCGGACCTCGGCTTCCGACGGAGGCTGTAAACTAACTGTTCATGGCTCGTCCTGCATCACCTGAGTAGGAGGAGGTCCGGGAACAGGTGGCCAGCTGAGTTGATCTTGAAAGTGTTCCGCCCAACGAGACATACTGCGCTCCTTATTGTGTATCAGCGCACCCGCGCTGAATCTGATTGTCCCACTGACGCGTAGTTTGCTGGGACCAGTGGTGCGGATCAGCTGGAAGAGCTTGCGGTAATTGTCAATTGCTCCTGCCTCCTCCATTTCTTGAGCCCAGCTAGTCCACCAGGCTTCCTTGTCAGCAGGTAGGCGCCTAATAGCCCGTCTGGTCACATTGTGCTCAGAGCCAGCCGGGAAGTTTCCACTGGATTCCAACTGGTTCACCGACCTATCGGATATCCAGTGACTGGTGCGGTGACGATTGATAGTGCTACAAGCAGATTCTCCTGCGTTGTGCATGGCGGCCGAAATCCTATTCCACTGAAGCTCAGTGTCATTAGAACAAGACAGCGGAAGTTCGGTATGCAGTGCGTTTTGATTGGATTGCCTGACTGAGGGCTGAGACTATTTCTCAGTTGCAAATCGGAGGAGAGACTTGGTGCGCCTCCCGGTAAAGTTCATGGAGAAACGACGGCGTAGCAAGGCATGATCAGAGTCGACGTAGGTACTCCAGTACGAGCAGCAATCCAGGATGGAACCACGCCACCTGTAACTTATGGCTATGTGGTCAATTTGGGTCCATCGCTGGCCAGCTACAGGAGGACGCCAAGTGGCACTTCGGCGCCCACAGTGTCTAAAAGCAGTGCTACTAAGAAACAACTGGTGCTCCGCATACAATGGCAGCAGACACTCGTTGTTGTCCGTCCTTTCGGTATTAACCCCATAATTACCACCCAGCTGAGCTTCTGAAGAGCACAGACGCCCTACTTGTGCGTACATATTCCCTGCAAGTACTATAATACCTGAACTAGTAGCACTGCGTAGTGGCACGTTCAGTTCGTGATAGAAGGTGTCCTTGACAGCATTAGAACTGCAGTCGGTGGGAGCATAAGCGGAATACAAAAACACAGCGTTTTGTACTACTTCGTGGATCAATCTTATTTGAGGTAGTCAAACGGGTTGCACATAAACGGCTGTTCCCCGAAATCCAATCAACCAAAGATGACTCAGCCTTGGAGCTTAGAGTGATACCTACATCGGCTTGACCCGTGAGTGCTGCATCGGCGTCTCCGGATGCGCGCAAACAATAACGAGACGATAAGCCGGATGAAGTTAATTCAATAACCTCGTTAGTGTCATTGATCCTAGTTTCGGACACACAACACGCATCAATACCCAGTGTGTCTATGGTGCGTGCGAGTGCAGCCTGTTGAACTGCTTGTCTTAGAGTGTGAACGCTGGACGTTGCCATGGATACGGGACCGCGTGGCCTTATAAGGGACTTTTGCGGATAGGCGTCCGATAGGTGTTGTGGACTGGTTACTGCAGACGATTCTATTCCAGTGGCACTTCGGTTGCTGTCAATTAAGCTGGAAATTAAAGAAGGGAGGTTAGTAATGGGGGTCGGGATGGGAGCAAAAGAAACAGGTAGAAAAGAAAGAAGGGAGGCGCCATCAGTAGCACGTTTTCGCTTATCCGCCCTGCTGCATGCCGCAGATAAAGCGACTTTTGATCATTGCGTGACGGCCGATGTAAGATGAGGCTCATGTTTGAAAAAAAGTCATAGTTGTAGGTGGGCTGACATAGTGCCAGGGCGCCCAGCCCTAGACAGAAGGACGATTAGGGTCCTCATCCAAAGCCTTTGGCTTAAAAGCCTGTCCGCAAGACAGCGGAGAGGTGGCAATGATTTAGTTTTACAGAAATGGACGCCATCCTATTTCAAACCCCCAACCTGGAGAACCAGGAGACTGAGTTTGTCTGACCACTCACCATTGACCAACCTAGTAGAAGTAAGACTCAAGGTGCCAGGAGGCATCACCCCATATAGCTCAATGGGTCAAGGGGGTATGCAAACCATCGCACCACATTAAGGTGTAGTCGCTTTTCAGTCAGTGCAACTGATTAACGAACGCTTACTTTAATGCCATTCAGTTTTACCGTCCGCAATTTTCCGTCACTGCCACTCATCGGACGAATTCTTTTTTTCAGGGCCTGCAAGTTCCGGCAGGTGTTGTTGTACACTGGTCCGGTTTGCTTACTAGGTTTACTACCGGAATGCGTAGACACGAACTTCCTGGACCTGCTCTTAGATATCTATGCTTTGTCATTCTCATTTCACACGGAACGTATAGGTTTTGCAGACTCTCTTTGGCGTGTGTTTGTTGAGAAACATTTTGTTTTATACGGGGAAGGCAAGATGACCTGTAGTTTGCATTCTTTGGTGCATTTGACGGAAAATGCGAAAATTCACGGTACTTCGGATTCCCTCTTTACGTTCACATTTGAATCGCAAATCTTGTTCCTTCAAAATATGATTCAGAAGTGTATCAGGAACAGAACAAGGTTAATTTTATTGGTTACATGCTCTCATCCCCGGCTGCGCGTTCGTGAGCTGACTCACTCCACTTGTCTGTGCACAGTCTAAATCTGCTAATGGTCTGCACAGGCCAGTTTTATTCACGCTCATTCACGCCTATCGTGTAGCAATATGTTTCATGCTGATGGAGTGACTTCATCAGCTTCCAGCGTGACTTAGCTGTGCTACTGCCTTCCAGATAGCAACCCGTGTCCCGATGATAAGCTTCTCTGAACCGTGTCACTTTTTAAGTCTCGGCCTCAAATTGGCTACCAATTACAGTTGTTTCCTGTGGACATGCATGATGAAAAGGAAGATCCATCGCAGGCGTGTACATGTACTGGCCCCTGTTTCACGCTATTTCGTTGGCTTTTGTAACTCTGAATCATGCAATACACTTGTGTACCGAGTGCACCGCATTTTATGATGTTCCGTTAGGCGTAGATGTTAGGCGTGGTCCAAGTACTATGACGCGGCTTGTATATGCAACAGGCCTACAGATGTATTACAGGATGTTCCAGTCGCCTAGGATTGCGGGTGCTGCTCAGGCTTCCGCGGTAACAAGTAGTGTGTGGTTGGCTTCGGAGCGTCCTTTCATTGTTCGCGAAAAAGGGAATGTTTCTGGAATATCGGGTGCACAGGGTATAAAAAATATTTTCGTTTCTCTCTCTAGGCTGATGGGAAAGATTTCCGTAGGAGGAAAAACCTGGAAATGTGCCGCGCCATTCCCTTGTCCGCAGATATGTGCAATTTTCTATGTTAACAACCGATCATTACGAAGCTATACCAATTCAGAATCATTTCAGCTAATCGCACACATCCATGGAAGATGTCGCTGCGAAGCATTGAAAGTGTTGCAGGCAATTTGGGTGACAGATTACTAATTACTGAGGATACTGTACAGGCACTACCAACTTTTTCCACAAGCTTTGTTTTACGGTGTTAGAGGGTACATTAAATTTGAAGTCTTTATACCGAATAGATTCTAGAAATCGACGTTCTGTAGGTTGGAACATCTTTTGTTATCATTTTAACATTTGTTATTGCTCTACATTCTTACTTGTCCACCTGCTTGCCCACCTACAAGTCTGCAATTTGAGAGAACACAAGAGGCGGTACAGAGAATTAATGATCAGTGCAACAGATGTTTCTTACATGACTGACTCTATCTTGAGGGGTGCAGTCGATAATCTGTCACTCACAAACCCTGACTCAATTAATGAGGCAAACTGTGGCCGCGGTAAAAGGTATATACATCGAAGAAAACAGGTGAAAACGTCTAGTATTACCTATACCTAGCATAACTTTTTCTACGTCTTGGATAGCTTCCAGTTATATACACACTACAAAAATCAGCATGCAACCAGCTGCACAGTTCAACAGGGTGTTCGTACACATTTAACCAGAGGGAGCAGCAGGACTACCGCACGCTTAGCAGACAAGTATGACTGGGTAAAGCATTTCTTCGCCAGTGATTTGTCAGGTGGGGAGCAATAGAGGAAAGACTTAGCCTAGCCGCCACTGCAGCTTCAGTGACGATTTCGTTCCGGAGCTATGGCCTGAACAAATCCGGTCGACAGCTCTATGAGCCCACTAACCACAATTTTAGTCAATGTTGGAGACCGCAAGAAATCCGCTGACAACTCTGGCAACGGACGGCCGGTCTGACAGCACTCTGACATTACTAAGAACAGGCCAATAATATCTCACAACCTCTGGCCATCCTTGGCGAGTCACCGTTTATGGTGACCTCACAATAAGTCAATGGTGGTTGTGGCGCTCGAGTGTAGTCACCCAAGTACTCTCACCGCTCTATTTCATTCCAGGGTACTGCTTTTACACGAACTTTTTAGTATGAATGTTAAGCCTAGTATACTTAACTTCTACCCCCTATAGAAGTTGGGGTTAGTCGTGCAAGCGATAAAACGCTTAGGAACCTTGAGCTATACGCCCAGCCACCGGTTGTCCAAAATCAATACCGGAACGGATTCGCGATCCCCGGGATAAGTCAAAAACTCAATGCCGGTGTAACTGTGATGCCATTGAATAATAACAATGTCAAAAGTGACAAACCTAAAACGGTTTCCTTACACACGAAAGCAATAAAAACTTCAGTAGGTACCACGGAAGACGGATCCAAAAGCCAAGCAAAGACAGGCACAAAATGCAAACAAGTGGGCGAAGCCGTAACCGAGCAGTACCGCTTCGAAACAAGCCAATACACCAATTGGTTTTCTGCACGTATGGACATACGCCGAGCAGTCAAAATCGCTTGATGCGTCGATGATTGATAGGGCAAAATACACCAATAGCTTGGAAGATCGACTGGCTGTGAAGATAGACAGGTTCGGAACAGCTGATTGGCGGGGTGTCTGTCATGTGCAGTCTATGGTGAGGCTCCCTGCGGCGTCTGCAATGGGACATCGGTAACTAGCACATCAAACGATGAAGGGTGTAACAGCGAAATGTGTAAGGGGGGTTTGAGTGACCATAAAGGATAGGCTAGATGAACAAGGTCGAATGGTTTATCAATGTTCAAGGCGTAGGCAAAACAGCCAGCCGGGTTCTGGCACATACAAAGGGAAATGGGCTGTCCATGATAAGTTGTTGTAGGGGAACATTGGAGGTGAAGGTTCCGAACGACTGGAGAAATTGATCTCTCCGATACAAGCCGTTCTACCATTTCGGTTCCTCTCCAACACCACTAATTAACCTAACCGGTGACACTATCAAACACTTCTTCCCAGACGTTCAAGACTGTCTTAGCCTCCATACACGGTCGCAGGCCTTGTTACACCAATCTCGAGAAGTCGGGCGGTATTCCGTCTCAAAATATTTGTTCTAAACGAAATCCTGCGTCCGATGGATGATATTGTATTGGGGAGGAGACCAGGAATTACATGTGGAAAGAACCAGGTGCGAAAACTAAAGAAGAGAAAACAAACGAGGACACTAGGAACGAAAGTCGACAAAGCAGATCGAAACCTATGGAACGAAACGTAGATAGTCTATGAGCGACAACTGATATCAATATTAGGTGGAGAAAAAGGGAGTGTAGTGATGAAGAGCCTGATTTTACGGATAGGTACGTCTTTGGTCACGCCTCCAGGAAGAACCACAAGCAGAGCAACGCAACCCCGATTAAGCACGTCAACACCATTAAAGCGAATCCATCCAGGTCAGAATAGACGAGCGGAAGCGAAGATACGGGGCAACTCCGTGTGAAAGTACTTCGCGGCTTGGCTAAACTCGGGGCATGAATGTGACGCCAAGCGAAGGGACAAAGTGTAATGCATGGTGAGTTGGAAATGTCACCTAGAAATGCGTGCGTCAGCGCTAGCCTGTGAGCCCGTCGTTCGTTAGCAATAACGACTGTGCGTCCATACCATCTTGTTTCGCTACACTAAGATCAAACGAACAATCGGCATAAGTGTTTCAATGCTCGTCTCCAATTCCTTCCTGGCAGTCCCGGTCCTTATGACAATAGAACCAGATAGATCTCTCCACATGTTTGTCATTGTCTTCACTGGCCTCAAGATTGCGCTGCATCCGATCAGCCGCTCTCCGTCGGTTCTAGCATGCCAGTTCCCAATGCCTACTACCAGTAATCTTTACTAATAAATCGAAGCTGCTCATGAGTCGCAAACCGTACTTTGGATTAGTACACGTCTCGGCTTCCTTCAGTGCATTGTTTACATTTGGTCTCAGAAAAACCCAAGCTTTTCTCAACAAATGATGACACTATGATCTATGGTGCTCTGAATACGGTGGCGTACCGAGACGACCTCAGCATTATCGGCTGAATGCTATAAAATTTAGCAACGTCTTTTCGCAGTCATTCAACTTGTCCCGCAATGCAAATTCGGTTTCGGGACAAAAAATCCCATTTTCCCTCTGGTCGATCAAATATCTCGGCTTCGGCTTCGACGCCGATAACTGTCATCATCAGCCCGAAAACAGCCACATTACTCATTCGATTCCAACTCCAAGCAAAGTTTTCCACATACTTTTCCTCCTTAACCTGGTTAGTAAATGCAGTGCCTTTCGGTCACCGTCATGATATGTATTTAACTTAATTGATTAGTACACTACGGGATTCCGATTACCACTGGTATTTTGTACTGCTGATTTCATTGTTGAATTGTGATATGCTGCTAACACAAGACCATCTATCCAAGCCAATATTTCCGATAGCAGTATAAAAGCAATACGCTTTCGTTGCTTCCCGAAAGGTTCTGAAATCACAGTCATGCCATTCTTAGGTGCGCTGTCCCAAATACAAAATACTAGCGTCCAATCAAGAATGAAGCTGTAGTCATCATTTATGGAGGCTAAAGCTTCTACTGGGATATGCATCTTTGGCGTCTCCATTTAATTAGGGAAAAGCAACTGATACTGGCAGTCAGTCCTTCAAGAAAGCGACTGAATCAGTTATAATTTTGGATTATGGTCTCGAAATGCACCTTTACAACACTCAGAAATTCTAATCAATCCGGGGGTCTATTTTGTCCCATTACTATGTATGCCGTAGACGATGAGAGGGCGGTGGTCACAGTTGTTTAGTTAGAGCGAATTACAGGATGTTGTACCAAATTTCACAGGCGTTCTTGTGTCTGGTATTGCAGAATGCATGTAAAGAAATAAATAAATAAACGTTTTATTCCTCAGCAGTGCGAGGCACAGACCAATTGGGTGGTCTTATCAACCTGTACAACGTGATCGCATAATATAGGTAATTGTTCGTCTTTTGATCAATGGTTCCTATATGGGTTTTTGAAATGATTAGCAGTCTGGAAAAAGTAGAGTGATAAAGAAACTGGGAACAATAATAAATGTAGATTTTGCGGAAAATTCAAGTAAAGTAATACGGTCATCCATGGAACTGTCCCCAGGGGACTTGCTTCTATGCAGGGTATTCCCACGATGGGTTTCACCCGCACTTCCATGCTCCAATTGGCTCTGTGCCTGTGTGGCAAGATAGTAAATAGGCCATCAGAACTAGGTGTCAAATATCTTTTTTAGGGCTGCTTTATGCATACATTATAGGCGATGAAGCCTCAGCCCGTTCTGTCATGCGGGTCAATCAATTATGGCACTTTTTTGTTTTAAGCCGGCGAGTCAGTAGTAATGTGATTTGCATGGGTATACTTTTTTAATCTGGAAGCTGTAATCCGTCGCCACAAGAGATCAGCCCAGTCATGACCAACGGTGAAACAAAGAAGATAAAGTATGAGGAATTATAAAACATAATGATGATTACAAACGCTTGCCGATAGGCCAGTCACAATTTGATGGAAAAACTTGGCGTGTGACGACGATGGTACAGAGACATCAGCTTGGAAGGCGTAGTGCATCTACGAACCAGTGCGTCAAAGAAGAAAACAGAATTGGTTAGACAGATTAATAGGAGTAAGATCGTTCTCAAATATATACTCAAGAATTTAACTATATGTAGGTAACCTTATATTATTGAAACGAATAGAGGATATGGTGACTTTCATACGTATCCAGGACCTTTCTCATACAAATCATCTAGAGTCACCGTTTGTCTTAGTGTTGACCAGATGTTTGCAACAGTCAGGTTAATATTAATCATGCGTCTGAATTGTGCATAGGTAGTGCAGTTTCTAACACTCGATGGAAGTTTGTTCCATATTAACGCATATTTTACAGAGAAAAATTTTGAGCGGAGCTTTGTGCGAGACTTTGGTATTTTCACTGTGCGCTCACTGTTTCTTAGTTCGTAGCGCATAGAGTCTGAAACTCGAGTTGTGGCTGAGCAGTGAAGGTTAATCCGAATATTAAGCGGTATAGAAGGCACAGATTAAGTTTGAGTCTGCGTAGCCATAGCGGCTCCAGATTTAGCGCCTCGCAACGCTCACTGTATGTCATAGTATTAGGCATGTTCAAAAACCTTTTTGTGAATGATCGTTGAATGTTTTCTAGTGCTATAATATCCACTTTGCTCAGATTACTATGCACTATCGTACAGTACTCAAGTTTCGGCCTAACACAGATTTTGAAGGCTTGAAGCCTGGTATCCCTCAAAATAAGAGTTCGACTTATACAGGCGATCACTTTTCTGGCAGAAGCCTGCAAGAATATAACATTCTCTAAAAAGTTAAATGAGGCAGAATATCTTAGACCAAGGTCTCGGACTGCGCCACACACAGGAATAGGGGTATCGTTTAATGTAAGGATGTTCAGAGAAGGGCTACAGCAGTAGTACAATAGATTACTCTTGTCCGTGGCAAAGTGCAGCTTCCAGGAGTTACTCCAGAGCTCCAATCCGGACAAGTCAGACTGAATATAGGCTAAGTTAGGACTACATTGCCCAGGGGTGGAACAATACACAATTTTAACATCATCTGCAAAAACGAACGGCTTTCCATACGAGATTTCGTCGAGGAGATCGTTGAAATAGACTAAGAATAAAAGCGGGCCTAGCACGCTACCTTGAATCACTTCACTAGAGATTGCAGTGGCCTCAGATGTATAGTTACCAATTTTGACTACTTGCTTTCTACCCTCGAGGTAGGAAGACAACCAATCTAGAAGCGAATTAGTGATACCATAGGACATAAGCTTCAGCAGCAATAAATTGTGTGGGACACGGTCAAAAGCCTTTTGGATATCAAGAAATATTACGATGATAGCACTTCCGGCGTCTCTTGCTCTAGTCACATAATCAAGGTAATCTAACTGACAGTTAGTGCAGACCTACCTTTCAAAAAACCGTGTTGCTGTTTACTGAGAAGGCTCATAGAACTCAAATATTCTATTATGCGTTCTTTAACTATCCTCTCCATGATTCTGGAGATAATAGATGTGTGGTGGATTGGGCGGTAATTTTTTACATCTTGCATAGATCTGCTTTTGTGTCTTGGTATTATAGTTGATTGTTTCCAGTGTATAGGATACTCCCCATTGAGCATGGAAAGTGTAAATACATTAAGCAAAAACAGAGGGATGTCTGGACCTCCGTGCTTTACCAGTATTGGAGGGATGTTGTCAGGGCCTGGTGAGCATGATGGCCGAACTAATCTGAGATGGCGACATATGTCACTAAGTGTAAATTCAACAGTTTGGAGTGTATTACTGCCTCTGTGTATCAGCTTGAGCTGAGGACCTTCTTACGCATTAGCGCCATAAGTAGACATAAAGTAGTCACTGAAGATCGAACATATGATTGCACGGTCGGTTATGGCAGTTCCATCAGAGTTTACAATAGTGTTTATACAACTTGATTTTCTATTCTGCCTACGGTCCAAAAGTTTTGAGATGCAACCTACCCCGTTGGCGCCCTTCAGTGCCATTACTTCCTCATAGCATAGCATTTTGTGGTGGTCTTGGTACAATGGAACAATGGAACAATGGTATATGACGGGTAAAAAAGCATACACTTAACGAGTCCCGCAGGTTGGCAATAGAAATACTAACAGATTGGCAAACCACATAAGTGGTTGAAGTAAGGAGCGTCAGTGAGATAAAAGGTAGAAGTACAACAGTTTTAGGGGGATAAAGTGGTACGACGCAAAACTGGCTAAGAAATTGTTATCGTTGGTGATGGTAGCAAATAAAAATGGAGTACTCACCGGTTCGCACAGATTTACGACCGTGAATTTGGGGTATAAATCCAAAGAGGCTGGTCAGCCTAAATATATACAAGCGTTTTCGTTCATAAAACAAAGCGCAGGGCGCTCAGTGCGACGTCCAATCGTTTTTTAAACGTATCTAATGTGGGGGCACAAACAACTGAGTTTGGAAGGGCGTTCCAGGGCCCGCAGACCCGCAGGGAGAAATAGGTTCTCCGACAGTCTAGACGACTGTACTGTTGGCTCAGCTTTAAACTGTTACCGCGAAGGTTAGTGTTTGGGCTGAGCTTCAAGAGGTGGCGGCATACGTGACTGGGATCGCTCAATATCTGGTACACTAGTATGAGGTCTCCACGAAGTCGCCGGTACCGTCCGCTGAACACTCCGAGTATCTCCAGTCGTTCCTGGTAAGGAGTGTGGCGCAAGCCATTGACGATTTTCGTTGCTCGACGCTGTGGGGTCTCAAGCGCTGCAATGTCACGTTTTAGCCAGGGTTGCCAGGCCTGGATTGCATATTCGACGTGAGGACGCACGTAGGCATTCAGCATCAAAGAGAAGATGGATGGATCCAAAATTCCGAATGCTCTTCGCAGGAGTCCAACGTGCTGGTTGCCCCTTTTAGAAGCGGAATCTGCCTGTTTGGAACACCCGAGGTCTTCCTGTACCAGCACACCCAAGTCGCGTTCCTGAGTGGTGGTCTTCAGATCGTGTGCCCCAAGCTTGTAGACGTGGACTTGTCGATGGTGGATATGAACAACGCGACATTTGTTCACATTAAACGGCAGGGCGTTTCTCACCGACCAATTCCAGGCCTCATTCAAGTCAAGCTGTAGGACTTCATGGTCGTCCGATCGTTTTATCGCCCGCCAAACCTTGAGGTCATCCGCGAAGAGTAAGAATTTCGACGTAATAACTCTTACTAGATCGTTAATGAAAAGCAGGAATAAACGAGGCCCAAGTACCGAACCCTGCGGTACGCCGCATCCCCCTCGAATCGGATCGGAAAAGGATGATCGAACTCTAACTTCTAACTGCCGTTCAGAGAGAAAGATACCGATCCATCCTAACAACGGGTCTCCGATACCGTACTGTTGGAGTTTAATGAGCAGGATTCGATGATCCAGGCGATCGAAGGCTTTCGAGAAGTCCAAGAATGCGACATCGACTCCTGTTCCCTCATCGACAGTCTCGGTCCAGTTGTCACGAGCTATCAGCAGATTCGTCGTACATGAACGATGTTGACGAAACCCATGCTGTTCTGGCCCAATTATGCCGTAGATTTCCAAGTATCCCATTAACGCATCTGCTACCACCGCTTCCATGACTTTGGCGATCACAGGCAGAAGCGTTACGGGGCGGTAATTGGCAGGATCCGATCGACTTCCTGCTTTGTATATGGGCGTTATTACACCTTGTTTCCACCTCGAAGGTACGATGTTCTCATCGAAACAGCGCTGAAAAAATGCAGCTAGTGGTTCGGCCAAGTGGATGGCAGCTACCTGTAATGTTTTCGGGTGAATGTTATCGGCCCCGGGAGAGCTGTGTGGACGCAAGGATAGCAGCTTTTGCAGCACCATTTCTGCAGTGAACGTGACGTTGGATAAAACGGACGGTGGGGTAACTAGTGGCGGAATATACGTCGAGGCTTGTACACCTTGGAAGATTGGGGAGTACTGGGCCCGTAATGCGTTGGCCGCCTCCTTCGCAGTATGCGTATACCTATTGGTCGTATTAAGTGGTGGGATTCTCCGTTGCACCTTGCGAAGTCCATTCACATGTTTGTAAAGAAGCTTTTTGTTCGAACAGAATCGTTTGGCTAGCTCCTGCTGATGCGTTCTCTTGTCTTCGCGAACCAAAAACACACAGTAGTTGCGATGCGAAACGTATTCCGTCCAGTTTTCTGCGCTGGGGTTGCTTTTATACATGCGCCATGCCCGATCCCTTAGAGTCATGCATTTTCGCGTCCGGCTTCGCAAGAATGATTTCGCTGTGCGGGGATGTTGGGAAACTTTTGGTGTTGAGGCTTCTATGACTAGTGACGTGATGGTGTTCACGAATGTCTCCCAGGCTAGTTCTGGGGTGCAGTTAGCTAGAAACGTCCAACTGGTATTCTCAACCAGAGCAGACAGAACGTGGTAATGGGTAACAGATTGCCTCGTTTCGAGCTCCGCAGCTGGATATTCGGTGTAGCAGATGTAATCGAACTGCAAAGTCACGTGATCGCTACGGCCCAAAGGACTGCACACCTTTAGTCCATCGACCATGAGCTCTTCGTTAGTGAGCACTAGATCTAATATCGATGGGTTGTTTCCTGTTCTGAACCTGGTTGGAACGGTGACGTGGTTATACAAGAAGGTGCTAGAGAGTAGCTCTTGCAAATATGCCTTGAACACTTCTGTCTCGGATGCTGGATTTTCCAAGTCATGGGTGTTGAAATCTCCTGCAACGAGGATGTGGCTGTACCTCTGATTAAGCACGGAGCGAAAAGCGGAGATAAGTCTGTTGTCCCTTTCCGGAGTGGATTTCGGTGGTCGGTAAACCACAGAGAGAAGGCATACGTCGTTGCGTTCCAACCACAGTTTGCACCAAAGGACGTCGGTGACACAAGTCTGGGGATCGTCTATGAGCTCACAACGAAGGTTCTTTCGGAAATAAATGAGCACGCCACCGCCCTTGCCCGTTCTGTCGTTCCGGAGAAGTGACATACCCGGTATGGCAATCTCAGCGTCTGTGAAGTCGCCGCTCAGCCAGGTTTCGGTGATCATTATGATGTCTCGAGGCTCCGAAGCCAAACGGTGACGGAGTTCTACCAACTGACTTATGAGGCCTTGTGCATTAGTATACATGCAGGATAGTGCTTTTGTAACCAAGAGTGAGCTAGCAGAAGTTGTGGTAGGAATGGAGTTTGTGCCGACCGTTAACGGGTCGGCCATTAACCGTTCTTTTGTGATGACGTTTGCCTTTGAGTTTGCTTTCGGTTAGACGACTGATCGTGGCCTTCCGGGCGCTGATGGTCCCCCGTGTTCAGCCGTGTTTTGTGGGATATTATGGTTGTCGATAAATCCATGCCATCACAAAGTTGCATGAGTGGATGGTTCAACAATTTGATCGCTCCCCGTGAGTCGTTGGTAATCCGTGGCAGCGTACCTGATGCCTTTAACCGAATTTCCGCTGGCAGCTTCATGCGGGATTTGGACCAGTTTTCCAAGGCGAGCGGTAACATAAACTCAGATTGAAGCACCACCTTCATAAGTCTGGGATCGTTCCCTTTGTAGTTGGGTAAAAATGGAATCCTGGTCAACCGCTTAGCGATGATATTATTGAGGGAGATTTCGTGGCGGATGTAACTCCATTGCTCCCGGTCATGTGCATCCGCTGCATCAGAGGTTGAGTTCTGGAGCTCAGGAACCCGTACACAATTATCGTCCGTTTCGCCTCGGCTTTACGAACTTCCTCACGGTTGCTCATCTTTTTCGGACGGTCGTTCCAGGGGATATCAGGAAGTATGCGCGCCTCGAGTGATGAATGACGAAGCCAGTTGGACGATAGTAGGACTACCTCTGTGTCTTTGGTGGAGTTTAGTGTCACCCGGAGAAGTCGGGGTTCACCGTAGTGCACTGAATTTGGATGACGTGTGACTCGTCTCAGCATTGCAGGTTCAACCGAAATGCCAATCGCAGTACATATAGACTTCCACTGATTACGATCATCCAACAGCTTCCCCTTTATTGTACTCGCCTGTGATTCAGGAACATTTGTACACACAACGGTTAACGCGCCTTGGCTCCTTGCGTTGGATGCAAATTTGCCATGACTTACAGACACGGTGTTAAACGGATTGTTTGTTTGTTGGAGTCTGGTCAACTTACTGTTGCTTGGTGAGGCCACCGGAGTCGGAGGTAATTTAGCCGGTGTATGCATGGAGGCGACTGAGGCGTACGACGCCCGACTTTTCTCTACGGCGGAAGAGTTTTGCCCCGGAGCTTCCGCGGTTGCTGTTGAATGGAGGTGGGGCATGTGACTCAAAGGTGTGGACATCAGTACTCTGGATGTTCGTCCGCTTTTGGGAGTTGAGTGAGGCAGGGGATTTGGAGAAACTGAGGCTGCAGCGCGACTTGAGCGTCTAGCCCTTTTTTCGGCCTCGAGGTGGAGCTTTCTTTGACCGACTGTGGTACAATCATGGCCATATTCGCGGCCGGTGGTGCAAGCCTGGCGTACAACAAATAAGCGATTGTCGCATTCAAAGTATCGCACATTTCCATGAGTGCAAATAAACAACCGACCACTGGAGTTAACTGGCAAGTTGGACAAAACCAAAATGCGTCAGCTGCCTTGTTTATTTGCCTTGCTTCTTGGGCGGACTTTCCTATACAGCTCGGGTGGAACGAGCCACTGCAGTTTCGGCACGTTATACCCATTTTAAAGGCTTTGCCGCAATTAGCTGATGAGCAGATACGTCGTTGCATGATATTCGGCATAGTTGTTGTATTTTTTTAAGCACGAGGACAAGCAAGATGTCGATCACAAATTCCAAAAATGACGGGCACAGCAGTAAATCACTGAGATCTCCGAAGATATCAAGCGGAATTCCACGAAACTTTCACGGATTGATGAACACACGAAACTAAAAAGTTTGGTACACAACTAGCACAGCAACACACGTAAAATACAGTAATTCCAGAGAAAAAACAGGATCCAGCGCGTGGTAGCAGAAAATTCCGCGGCGTCCGTGGGTACAGCCGTGTGGTATAACGCTGTAAGCAATCTGGTGTGGAGCATCAGCATAGTAAAATCGTTTGTTTTCCTAAATTTTTCTTTATTTTATAAAGTTTAGTGGCTACCTTTTTTGAGATGCCTGCAGGAGCAGCAGTCCTTTACAACTTCTTAGTACGTTCTGGAGCCACAACATCAACACAAAGCTGAATGCGGTGGTGAAATTCATTACAAGCAATTTGTACATTCTGTGCTAAGAAGAATGGATCTCAATATGAAGACCTTATAAGATCCGAGAAAATTGGCCAATTCACAGAAGAGAATGGGCGGTAATTGATCACTGATTCTGTCGGTTTAGAAAGAATTTGGAAAGAACAACCAACAATGTTATGATCACTACCCGGCAACTTGTCACTGATGTATGTGGACACATGCGAACATCCCATAGTACATATTTGATCAAGTGTGTTACCAAGCCATGTAGGTTCTGTGACGTGCTGTACCCATCCCAGTCGATCAAGAGTAGACATAAAAGGATTGTGTTTTTGTGGTTTATTGTTAAGGGACCACGGGATTTCGGGCATATTAAAATCCCCAGCGATTATTTTGTTAGTGTATGAGAGGTCAGCAATAAGAGAGAAAGTGTCCAACAAGTCATCGGTCACGGTGAGTGTAGACGATGGGGGTCTGTAAATACAACCTACTAAGAGATTTGTTGGATTAATAGAAATGGTAATCCACATCGAATCAGGAAGTCTCTGTAGGAGTGGTTCATTCAGAGGCAGAACCAAGTATTTGTCTTTAACGTAGATTATACAGCCACCACCTCTACCATAAAGACGGACATTACGAAAGATGTTATAACCCAGTATCCTGAACAATGTGTCAGACATCTCTGCTGAACACCATGTTTCTGTAATTAGTACTATATCAGGAGACGAAAGGTGAAGGATATTACGCAGGAAGGGCACTTTATTTAACAGTGAACGGGAATTAATTAAAAGTAAGTGCAGTGTCTTGTTATCCGTTGGGTTGTCTACAGGAATCCAGGTACAGGACCCCAACGAGGTGGTATTTGGAGAGAGTGGAGTGGGGGTGGTGGATACGGAGGACATATAATTTGCGGAATTAGTGTCATTTGGGGTGTGGCGGGTACAACGCCACTGGACCCCCAAAAAAGGTCGGAAGGGTGAAATACTGGGAAAATGGCGACCCACTGGGAGATTACGGTTTTCTGGCTGTTGCACATAACCTAGGTGCCAGTTAAGATTATTTACATGTTGAGGTAGTTTGAGAGGATTTTGATTGAGCCAATTTCTCTCAGCTACTTGAAGTTCACTAGCAAGTGGCTCACAAGTCATGGAGCGCACAGATCGCATATTCAAATGCTGCATGGTTGGAGATATGCCGATTGTCTGCTGGTTTTCAGTAGTGACAGCGTTTGGTGGAACGTTTAAAATAGCTGTGTTTTTATTGTGCTTAGGAGCTCCCGTTTAGATTCCACGCGAAGTTTTGCTACCAGTGTTCTTTGCAACAAGGCTGTTTCGCAGTTTTAAAGGTTCACAGCTTTTAGGAGAGGAGGTTTTCAGTTTCGTACCAGAGCGTCTATGCACCTGGTTGGTGAACGACAAAGAGTGAGTAGAAATAGTTTGCACAATGGAACTTTCTTGTATGTTCGGGGACGAGTTGCGCGGTAATGCTGGACTAATGTGACACTGAATGGAGTCAGAAGCAATATTTTTATGACAGTTGCTATTTGATTTCAACCTTAGAGCTGATTCATTTATGATCAGAGTGTCATCTAGGTCAACCAGGTGGGGAAGTTCCTGAGTTTCCGTGGGTGGTGGAACATATTGGTCACATACTGTTTGTCGGAAATAGGCTTTTTTGCACTCCCTTTGTAGTGCTGTTAAATCTGGTTTCAGGACCATGGATACGTAATCTTTCCTAAGGGATAGTGCACTCCTACTACAAATGAATTTTTCAGCAGGTGTGTCGTTTGCAAAGTTAAAAAGTACTGGACAGACATGCTTCGGAGATTTCTTTCGCAGCCTCACGCAAGAAAACTGCAGTCTTTCAATATGACAGTCGTTTGCCACTGCAGAGAAGATAGACTCAAGAGGTAACTTTTCTGGTAAACTAAATGCTATAACATTTTTGGAGCGTTTAATGCGATCATGCACCTCAAATGCAACGTGTTGTATAAGATTCCCAACGGATCGAAGGTGTTCGATTTTTGGTGTATCTGGAGTATTAAAAAGATGCTTAATCGAGTTTAATTGATCTAGCACTTGGTACAGAGATTCAAACCTTTCCTTCAAATCCTTCAGCTGTAGTTCAAGCGCAGCAATCGTTTCAATCGCTTTAGTGGGCGATACTGCAGTAACTGCGCTGTGCTCTATCAGTGAATCCTTATGAGAACTATCATTTGATTGCTTTCCTACTCTTTCGCGCAACTTCGGCTTTATTTTCATCTTAGATGATGAGCCAATAATTTTTCCGTGCTGACGGATTGGTTATAAGCAGGATGTTTTGCCAGCATTTCAATGGCTTCCTGTCTCTTCTTTGAGTTTCTTGTTTTAACTGAGGTAACGAGCATTTTTACTGATTGGTCACTCGGTTTTAGGGCTTGCGAAAACTATTTTATGCGGACAAGGATAAAAAGATAGGGGACAAATTTCACCGTTTTTGTTTCAGTGATCAAAAGGAATCAAACAGTTATCGACAAACCGCCGAGGAAACAGACTAGGATTTTAGGGCTTATACGACCTATCTAAAGTGCACGAGAATTCACACAGGTCCAAACAGGCCACGGTTACAGATGCAATGATCGATACAAACGAACCGGTTGTAAGAGCGCTCAGTTGTCCAAACTCCGCAGAGGGTAGATTGTCCTTCAATAATCGACCGCTCCGTGCACAGGTAGCCCTTAGTTCAATTCCGTGGTGCGCCGCGTCACGTTATGCCGCAAGTTCCAACAGGCGCACACGCACGAATCCGGCCAAACAAAGAGATTTGCGTGCGTTCGATAGAGCGCGATTCACAATGCGACGTGTGAGATCTTGGTCAACCAAGGCGGTGTATGAAGATATAATTACTTCTAGTTGCCTTGTGCAGCTACCAACAGGGTTG
Source organism: Dicrocoelium dendriticum (assembly GCA_944474145.2). NCBI lineage: Eukaryota > Metazoa > Platyhelminthes > Trematoda > Plagiorchiida > Dicrocoeliidae > Dicrocoelium > Dicrocoelium dendriticum. The sequence goes on from OX104068.1 coordinate 58,360,184, forward strand.
ATTTAGGTCTGTTGAAGAAGACCTAGCAGTAAGTTTTCTGATAAGTCCAAAAACCATGCACTACTGTACACGGCAAAGAACCGTATAGGTATGTAGGTATCACCGGTGGGGTTAGCTCTAATGAACACGTATAGAGCAAGCCTTCCAATCGCGTATAATCTATATATTATATATCCTATATTACATATACATCTTTGGCGCCATCCGCTTTCGGATTTGCCGGTCACTGTGGCCAGCCACAGGACGCCTGCATCTACAGAGGGACCAGGGGTGGCTTGCGCTGCATCACTCACAGCTCCAACCACACACCTCATATCCAGTTTAAACCCGAACGACATGTGGATGGGAGACACGTCTCATCAATGGTGCCGGCCACACCACTACACAAGCACCTTGTCAACATGCACATCAAACGCAGCCACAACGGGGATATCAAACAACAGCCAATCAACTGAGAAAAAGATAACAATTAAAATAAATCGAGTAATATATAAGGAAACGATGACATAAATCTTAAATTAATGTGCATATGAAATAAGTTGTTTACAAACGAATCCGAGATAAGTTCACGAGGTCAGAAAGTATATTTTACGGCAATGCCACAAACACGAAAATGCTATCTAATTTAACTACAATTGTCTTAAGCGAGTTGTGCAGGTTTATAGAAGAGTGTACAGGTGGATATTTATATGAGAAAGAAAAACATTAGGACAAAACTGAAAACCCACCACCTGAAATAAAGAGACTTAGCATGCAAGCACGCGGTTAGTACATCGAATGCAGCGTACCTACAAACGCTGCGCCGGTCCTGCTTACGTTCTCTGCAGGACCCGTCGTCGCTTCATTAGTGGCCCCGAGTGGCCTCGCTCATGGCTCACTAGGCCTGCCTGACTCAGGCACTCGCGACCGCATGTGCTACAGCACCATGCACTTGATGTCGATGGCGCTGGCCGCATCCGCACTTGCCTCTTCCGCACTTGCCGCTTCTTTTCTGCATGCATGAAGGCTTTCTCCTGCACCTCGGCAACTGCCATTTTGATCAGATCGCGAGATGCACGCCGATCAATCGCCTTCGATTCCCATGATCTGCAATCAAGACCAGAACGTGAGAGGCTCACTTTGATCATGTCCTGGTAACGTAACTTTGATTTCCCCACGTGCCGCTTCTCTATAATCAGCTGACCATATAATATTTGTTTCCGTATCCGGGTCGAGTCCATACGGCTCACATGACCGATCCACCTCAGGTGTCTCAGCGAAAGTATGCAGTCCACTGCATACATCCCACTTTGTCACAACACTTCCGTGTCTGCAACTCTGTCGCCCCAACCGATGAGCAAAAACCGTCGCAGAAACTGCTGATGGAATCGCTCTAGACATTGCAAGCCGACTGCATCCCATCCACGCTTCACTGCCGTACGGAAGAAGGGATAGCACCATGAATTTGCACACCATCAGCTTCGTGCCAATGGTAAGCTGATGGTCGTTCCACACTCGGTACTCAAGCTTCCCGAATGCCGCCGCTGCCTTCGACACGCGGATACGTAGCACAATGTGTATCTACTGATCAGTCGACATCATACTCCCAAGGTAGCAGAAGCAGGAGATAGTTTCCAATACTTCCGCACCGTTGCTGATTTGCGGCAATATTAAAGATTGCACATCCGGTGAAGGCTGAAAGAGACAGACAATTTTGCTTGTGTTGATGGTGAGCCCGAATTTCGCAGCTGTGGAAGCCAGAGCACTAGTCATGTGATGCAACTCATCCAAGCTGTGTGAAAACAACGCACAGTCGTCAGCAAACAGTAACATACGGATAGTTGTCTCACAAACTAGAGTTCTCGCTGTTCAACAAACCACCATCAATAGGGTGCTCCACACGAACACCGTATGCACAAGCGGCATCAAAACACAGGACAACATTGCATGAAGATATATATTAAACAGGATAGGAGCTAAGACAGCTTTGCTTCACACCAGAGACAACTGTAAAGTCATCAGAGGTCTCTCCACTCAGCTGCACCCTCGCTCGCATACCACTGTGCAGATATTCAATTAAACTTACAAACTTACGCGGGCAACCAAACTTACCCAACACCAGCCACAATGCCTCGCGGTTCACCGTATCAAATGCCTTGATGAAATCAACAAAAAGTGAGTACAACTGCTGGTGTCGTTCTCTGCCCTTCTGCTGCAACTGACGAGCAGTAAACGCCATATCCATAGTGCTACGACCCGAACGGAATCCACATAGCTCTTCCGCCACGTTCGGTTCCATAATCTGACTGAGGAGGCGGTTGAGCAGGATCCGGGCAATCAGCTTGTCCATACAACTCAGCAAATGGATGCCACGATAATTCGTGCAACATTGCTTGCTCCATTTACCATTGTACAGTGGTAGCAAAATGGCAGCCTTCAGATCAGCAGACTCCTCCTCCTCAACCCATACGCGTTGTACCAAGTGGTGCAGCGTAGTCACTAACGCGGGTCCGCCGTGTTTCAATACTTCAGGCGGGATCCCGTCGGCCCCAGCACACTTGACGTTTCGCAGCGGAGCAAGTGCCCTCTGCGTCTTATCCAATGTCGGCATGTCCGCCAGACTCGTCTTCACATCGTGCTGCTTCAGGCAGTTCAATGTAGGCCAGTCGATCTCTGAAAGTTTGTTCAAGAGCAGTCAAAGCGTTTCCACCAGATCTGCATTATGTCTGCAATCTGTGTGCAGGTAGCGCCTGAACTACCATCGATCAGTGTCCTCAGCGGCTCCAACCTCGGTTCATACACCGCCTTCAAGGACTCAAAGAATTCCTTGTGTTGGCGACGTTCGCCGTAGCATTCCATTTGCCTCACCTTCTCCGTCCACCATGCATTTTTTATGCGACGGAACTCTCCTGTCAGACGCCGTGGAAGTTTGCGAAACTGACTATTCTTCAACAATCACTGGGGTCTGCCACATGTGCAGCACATGCTGCATTCTTCTCCGACACCAATGCGCCAATCGTCGCATTTTTGTCGTAAAACCAATCAGGCCGCTTACAGTTTGTGCGCCCGATGGTCTCCTCGGCAGCATCTTTCACTTGGTCACGAATGTTGTGCCACAGGTCGCCCACTGTGGCCACGCCTTCAACATCACACAGGCTAAGGTCATCGGCTTCTCCAGCTCAACACGTTTCGCCACAGTACCCAGGGAGGTAATCTTACATTTACGTCGATTCACGGCGGGAGTACAGTACATAGACTTACGAAAATAAATGTACAGTTTGGTCCTCACAAATTTGTGATCAGTGCCACACTCAGCACCACGTAGTACACGTGTCATGCGCACTTTACGCATATCACGCTGACGCACGATGACATAGTCGGGTAGGTGAGCGAGACCACTCCGTGGATGCGTCCTAGTTGCTATATCACTCACACTCCGTGTAAATCGAGTGTTCGTGATCGTCAGGCCGAAGAGGATAATCTAGGATACTGACAAGGCGCCCACACCTGACAGGAGAACGACTCGGGTCCTCAGCCAAAGCCTTCGATTAAATGTACCCCAGTAAGGCAGCGGGTCTAGCACATGGTCAGTTCACTGACTCATGCGGATTTGTGTCCTGGATATTAGTATGGAGAAGGGAGTAACGCAACACCCACCCAGCGGTCGCCACGAGGAGGCGCGCAGGACATGAGCCAATGGCGCAACAGTAGCAGCAGTGGGTAGACCATCTGTCAGTATCTAGCCACCACCAGCCTCAGCGCACCATAGGCTCTCCCGCCTCTATCTCTCTCTCTCGCTTTATATATATATATATATATATATATATATATATATATATATATATATATATATGATTGGCGGCAACCGGTTTCGGATTTGCCGGTTACTGTAGTCAGCCACAGGACGCCTGCGCCTACAGAGAGACCATGGGTGGCTGGCGCTGCACCACCCACAGCTCCATCCACACACCCCATATCCAGTGTAAACCGGAAGGAAAAAAAACAAGGATGCAGGTAGGTTTTAGCCACGTTTCATCAACGGAGCCGACCGACACTCCTTTACAAGCAAACACAAGCACACTGTATTTGGGGAATCGAACGCACACAAAGCGGCGGCTGGATCGTATTTCGCTCCACACTGAGTGCATGGAACGACTCTTCGAGCCTAGCACGGCCACAAGAACCGTCCACTCCGTCCCCTCCAGCAACGACCAACTGTCTCCTGGAGCCAGTATGAACGAGGTAGTGGATAATAGACAGGTAGGCACCTTGTCAACATGCACATCAAGCGTAGCCAAAACAGGGGTATCAAACAACAGCCAATCACTTGAAATGACAAGACGAAATCCAATAATGCATACTGATACGTTGGTATAACTCCGCGAAATTAGCATATGAAGTAAGTCGGTTAGCAACGAATCCGCGATAAGGAAAAGATGTCCACAGGTTACGTAAAAATGCTACAAAGGCAACAAAGTTACCGAAGATACGCCCAATCAGCGTTAGGAACTTGGCCAGTTAATAGAAGGTTATTCAGGTAGGCAGAACTAACCAAGTAAAGTGGAGTGAAATTTATCCAGATTAAAAAGACCTAGTTTAAGTGTAGGTTGGTTTAGCCCGACCGCGGTGAATAAGCATCAAGAATGCAACATCAACCTCAGCATGGGGCACACTGCACTATACACACTAGACTATATACATTGGAACTGTAACTGGGCAGAAGTGCACATAACAGCCGACAGTGCTTCCACAGTCTGATCCGGCGACTGAAATGTACGGGTCTTCAACATATCTAATTTCCGGCTCAAATAGAGAACAACGCTTCCGCCTTGACGACCAACAGAACGATCTGTTCTAAGCAGTGCGTAGTCAGGTAAACATATAACGTTTCAGTGAAAGCAGGTATGTCGGGACGAGATTTCTGTACAAGTAGACCCAACTCATGCACCTTGTCTCTTAAGCTAGGCACACTGCTAAGTACTAACTGAAAGAACTCGGCACGACCAACCCTGGGTCGTGCGCCATCAGGATCGGTTCCGGTAAGACGGAAATTGACCTCCGGGTGACCACCTGAAAACCCACAATGCGGATGCATTGCTCAGCAGCAGCCTGCCCATTTTTGAAGTCTGATGGTCTTCGACTTCAGTCTATCTGCCAGTGGAAGGTCTGGTCGAACGATGACATTACTATGCCTAAGTGTGAATGAAAAGTGCAATAACGTTTTGCGTTCTTCTGGGATAGAAAGGGTCACATGAAGTATTCGCGGTCGTGGATTTGGCGTGCCGAAAACGAAGTTCCCCAGTCTGGTGATAACAAGGAAGCCAGGTAGAAGCAGCTTGGTGACGCACACTTTGAGCCACTCGATGTCATCTAACATGCGTTCCCTTGGAACACAAGCCGCAAATCCAGTAAGATTACGGAGTGTGACGCTACTATCCGTGAAAGAATCGCCACGACGGGGTGTGTTTACTCCATGTCTTTGATACAACAATTACATCAGGCGGCTTCAGCACTGTTAATGGGATTGTCCCTACCCCTCAAACGATGATGAAGCAACGGTAACGTATATTTTTCGCTCTATTGTCGGCGTCTTATTTTTCCTGGGCCATCGAGCCCGCCTGAAGGTTTACGGGCAGTTTCAGTCTGCTTCTTCTGAGTGACGGGAGCAGGGGCCCTTGACTCTGTGTCGCATTGAGTAGTTTCAAACAAGTCGCCAGAACAGGCGTCTTCAGTGGAGGACCCCAGGGGTACATTAGCCTCAGTGGTTAGCGAGACAAGCATGGTGAAAACAAGCAAGGTGGAAAACATCAGGATTATAACACTATACAACAGTAAAAATAGCAATAAAAAGATAAAAACGGAATTAACGCTGGGAACAACCGGAGAGATTACAAGTAAGCGTCAAAGAGACGCTTTGCCCAGTACCATTCTAATCGAGCTAAGATGTAGCGAATGAGAGAAAATTTGACAAGTCAAATTTCGTTTTAAGTGTTTATGCAAACACTGTTTCCCACAATATTTCAGCTAAAAAACCCGAGTAGTATGGCACGGACCGTTGGATTCGTGGGTGTAAAAAGGAAGGGATACGGGCAAGATCAGATGGTGGGTAGCACTTGCAAACGTGATTAAGGTTGGATTCCTATTATCCTTCATTAGAAACCCAGATTCCAATTGTTTGTGGTAATGGAGATGATAATAGATAAATAGTTAAGGTTAGGTTTACAGACACACTTGGCAATCACACTATTGGCTCCACACTCGTGCAAGTCAGATACAGCTAGATAATAATAAAGATAATGTGTCAGTTGTACGCCGTAACGGCGCTTCGCTGCCGCGCAACCACCACCAGTCGCGCGCGGGCTGAGTATATCGCGAGGACGCCCACCCCTACGCGGATTCGAACCGGTAACCTTATGGTTGCAAAGCAAATGTGCAGACCACTCGACCACCGGCCGACAGAATTCAGATTCCGATGGGACTGGAAAGATAGAAAAGACCTTTGAGTGTTCGTTCTTGAGCGGATCGTTTAGCCATCATCATCTAACGCGACAGGAACCGTCCTCTATGAAGACGATGAGAAAACGAACCTGCATGCACGGCAATACTCCTCCGTATACTCACTACAAGCTCAGTCGACCAACATGCATGAGTCCACACACCATTACTGCCTAGAACTTACGGATCCAGGCCGGACACAGTTTGGAAACTTTTACTTGAACTACACCCGAACTCCTCACTTGGCCCTGACGGTTTGCATCCCCTTTTCCACAAGACAGTGACTGACTATGTTGCCTCACCCATCTGCCAAGTCTTTCAGCTGTCTTTGAAGGCTGGCCGTTTACCCATCGATTGGAAAACTGGGATCGTAATGCCTAAGTACAAAGGAGGAAATCGTCAAGACCCTGTGAACTATCGTCCAATCTGCTTGACATCCATCGTCTGAAAAGTCATGGAAAAGATCATCAAAAGCGCTCTACAGAAACACTGGCGACGAAAATAACATCACTTCCTCTACCCAGAAGGGACGCTCCTGCTCCACCAACTTACTAGTGGCGAGAGAAAAGTGGGCGAGGTCAATTGATGCCGGACAACGCATAGATGTGGTTTTCGTCGATTTCAGCAAAGCGTTCGACAGTCCCACACCAACGACTACTTTGGAATCTTACGGAAACCTGTATCAGTGGCAGCCTCACTCATGGACTGCCGACTTCTTGGAAGGTCGGACCATGCAAGTGAGAGTGAACGAGACGCTTTCCAAGCCAGTGCTCATGACAAGCGGTGTTCCACAGGGATCCATCCTTGGACCTGAACTGTTCAAACTGTATATCAATGATCTTCCGGCAACGCTCCAAACCGAATGTTTGATTTATGCCGATGACCACAAACTGTGGTCTGAAGTGCCTGAACTTGACGCTGCTGATCAACAACAGGTGTTGCATAACTGGTCCATCAAATGGAGCCTATCAATAAACTACGAAAAATGCTGCGCTCTACCGATCGAAGCTTTTGAGCCACTTGGAACTTATGACTTTGTTGGGTTCCTCCTCAAACACGCCACTCAAGAGAAAGATCTAGGCACAATAATAGCACCTGACCTAGAAGCCACCCAGGATACACTGAAAAAGGTTGCCGCTGCAAACAGGATGTGCTGTGAAATTAGGGCCTTCTCTCGAATGAGACCGAAGATCTTCAGGCTCCTGTTCACTTCCCATGTACGACCGATTCTAGAGTAAGGGCTGCCAGCTACATTTCCACTCTCTAAGTTTGAATGTGCCTTAATCGAAAAGGTAGAGAGGAGTTCGTTTCCAGGCTTGATGATCTTCCCTACTCCCTCTGGCTTCATGAGATGAATCTGTTCTCCATGGAATACCATTGCTGTGGTGGAGACCTCATCTTTACGAGGCGCATACTAAGAGGGGAACATGGGAATGAGCTACAGCAGCTTTCTCAGCTCGACATAGGTGGCTCTACACGAGGTCATAACTGGAAACAATTCAAACCGAGGATGCTCAAAGTCGGCACCGCTGTCGCCCTCTCTACTCGGGTAGTGAATGACTGGAATCGTCTTTTGGCGACTGTTGTTGACGCGAGGATCGAGGAAAGTTTCAAACGACTCTTAGCTACGCAGCTACGCAAGACACCAAGGCTGCACTGTCCTACTGAGGGCGAGAAACGCCTCAGCCAATGTGCCACAAAACAAAAAGATAAGATACTAAAAGGTGAACTAAAAATTTCATAAAATACAGGTACTATATCATAATGTAATATGCTATGAGATCGTGATTAGAGGGGAAATCTGAAGAGGAAGGAGGTGCCCTGTCGGACTGTCGAATACTGTAATGTGCGTCCGGTCGAGGGTTCCAAGGGCTTCTGTGTCCGGGGCACATGTGGTCGCATTAGACTAAGGGGCAGAAAGGTAAAAGAGATACTTCGTAGACGGCTGGAATACCACCTAGTAAGTGTCAAAGCTGGATGAACGGTGTGCTTGTGTCACATCTCGTGGCTAGCTGGGCGGTACTGTCACAGCTGCCCGTAGAGGACCAAGCGCGAGGCTCATTGGTTTATTGGTGGGTAGAGAGCAGGAGGGGAAACCCTTGTCAGCCCCGTTGATTCCGATTCAGTGCAGGTCTGACGCAACTGGCTGCGAAGCAGCATTCCTTTGGGGAGAGTCGCCGTTGCAGTAGGGGCAGCAGAGTCCTGTCGTACTCATCAGATGGCAGTCAAGCAGCCGTTGGAAACTTTCCTCAGTCGGTGCATCAGAAATGATCTCCGGTAGGCTGTTCCAATCATTCACTACACGAATTGATAGGGCAACCTCTGCACGGACGTAAAGTATTCGGTTCTTGTACAACTACCACTTGTGGCCTCATGTCGAACCGTCCACGCTGAGCCGAAAGTGCTTTTGTACCTCACTCCCAAGTTCTTCTCTTTGGATCCGTCTGGTGCAAATAAGATCTCCACGGTGCCGACAATAATCCACTGGGAATATGTTCAGCTTTCTGAGTCGAAGTGGGTAAGCAAGACCACGAAGTTCAGTGACGGATTTCAAGCCACGCCTTTTGAACTCTTTCTAGCAAGTCGCATTGAAATTTTAATAGGGGATAGGTAGCCGGAAGCCTATACTCCAATATCGGGCGAATATGTGATGTGAACAGAGTTCGGAAAATTGCTGGTGATAAGAGAGCACGACCCACCGTAGAGCACCCAGCATCCTGTTTGCGGCCGCGACCTTTCTCCGGGTGTCTTGTGAAATTCTAAAGTCATGAGACACGACAACCCCCAGATCCTTCTCGTGCAGAACATTCTTGAGAACATATCCATCAATGTGTTATACACCGAATAAATCCGGGTTACTAAACGTAAGAACAGCACGTTTGTCGTAGTCAACGGGTACTTGCCAATTGACGGACCAATCGTGCAGCTGGTCCAGCGCCATTGGAAGTCGGTGCGCATCCTCAAGACTAGCTACTTCTGACCATAGCTTGAGATCATCAGGGTACACTAAGCAGTCGGCTTGAAGAGCAGGAGGGAGGTTATTATTGTACAGTATGAGAAGTTCCGGCTCAAGCAGAGAGCCTTGTTGGACTCCGCTAGTCATAGACAGCCAGACAGCGTTTGGTCCAACTTCACTTGAAGAGTCCGATCTCGCAAGAGGTCCACAACCTATGCAAGGACGTTTCCAGTGACACCATTTCCCTGGAGTTTAAGCAGAAATCGCTTGTGTGGGACTTGTCAAAGGTTTTGCTGAAGTCAATGTAGCTAAAATCAAGGTGTCTCCGGTCGTCTACTGCTTTGACTCATGCTTCTCTGGCAACAAGCCGGTTAGAGATGCTGAATCCAGCCCTGCGGAATCAGTGCTGAGCTGGGGAGATGGCGCACAGGCCTTCGCAGTGGGTGTGGAGGCTGCACTTGACGATCCGCTCCATGAGCTAGCAAATCATAGACGTCAGGCATATCAGTCGATGGTTTGCGGGATCGTGCTGGTTCCCTCCTTTGTTCTTAGGCATTACAATCCCTACTTTGCAGTCAGGTAGTAGGCGCCAGGCTGCAAAAAGACGTCGGAAAACTTGTGGTATCGGATCAGCAATGTATTCTGCTATCATCTTGAGGAATAGCGGGTGAAGTCCATCGGGGCCCAGTGCAGAGTTCAGTTAAAGGATTTGACTACACCCAGATTGATTTCGACTTGTTCGAGAGGGGGATAATGCTTTGCCAGATCTACATGGACTAGATCAAGGGGTACTACGCGGCTAGTAGTTGAGCCTTCTCGTCATCTTCGTAGAGCACTGTGTCCTCTTCGTGGCAGGACTGAGCAGCAATACCACTGCCAGCCTTGGTCTTTCGCTTCAGATACGAGAACGGCTTGTTCGCGCAGGTTCGTGGTCGCATGACTAGGCTGTATTCGTTGCTGGCGCTTTCTTAGAGGGCACAGATTCCTGATCACTTTGTACTTCGAATAATCTGACGTCAGTAAGTTAGAGCAGGCGGTCAACTCCGGAAATTTCTGTAAGCTTTTCTTCTTGATCCAATCCACTAGCGGCGAAAAGCCGACTATAAGCGAAGTTTTATGCGAAACCAATGGCTATCCAATCCACTGTCAAAAACACTGATTTCAGCGTTAGGCCGAGCACATTGAGCAGCATTTTAATCGGCCAGCAGCACCGATGAGCTCTCACTCTGGAATCCAGTGTGCTCCTTGGTGCACAAACGCTTCACCACGATTCGAGGCTGAGGTTGCCCGTGAGATTCGCCTCTTAAAGAGCTACAAAGCTCTTGGCCCACTTGCACTCCCTCAGGCTGTTTTCAAAGATGGAGGCCCATAATTTGTTCGGAAGTTAAGTTCTCTTCCCCAAGAGATTTGGGTTACCGAGATTATCTCATCTGATTGGCGCCTAGCAGATATCGTGCCTGCTTTCAGAGGTCACTCGAACTGACTGCGTCAACCACAGAAGGACTAGTCTCAACTGTGTTATTTTCATGGTGCTCGCTGCCCTGCTTTTAATGAGGCTCAGCCTAGTAGGTAAACACAGCATACTTGAAGAGCAAGTTCGGTTCCCCTCATGTGGGAATTGCATCGATCACATCTTTACACTCCGCGTCGTCAAACATTCGGCCGGCTAACTATCGTTGTCTTCCTAGACATATGAATTGCGTCCGACGCAGTTAACTGAGCTACTCTTTGGAGTTGTTTACTGAAGTGGGCAGCGTGCAAGGTATATGTCACCATCATCTAAACTCAAACTTTGGGCAGAGTGCGGGTATACGACGGACATGCGCCCAACTTTAGTTTCACCAATGGCATGAGACAGCGTTGCCCAGCACCCCCGTATGGATGAAATGATGAAGAGATCCAGTGGCATTGAGCTGCTTCTGGGGGACCGACTTCTGGATTTGGGGTATGCAAACGACATGACTGTAATGTGCGGTTCCTCGCAGGCCGTCCAGAATGTACTGCGCAGGTTAGAGGTGTCTGTCTCCCGGTATGAAATGACCATCCACACTTCGAAGTTAACGTCTTCGTATAGCACTGACTAGGAGATACTCCCACGCTTGTCCTTTCAGTTCATTCGCTGAAAATGGTGGATATGTTAGCATACCTTCTTAAAATGCGTCAGCAATAATGACTTACCGGATGACGTTTGTTTCCGCATCTCTTGGGTCCGTGTTGCGTTTGCAAATATCCGCTATCTATGGCGTCGAGGAGATCTGATTCTATCTCTGAAGAGTCAAATCTACAATTCCATGGTGAGACCGGTCCCGCTCTATGGCTGCTTGATTTGGCCTGTTGGCACAAAGAATAATAATAATAATCATAGTAGTGTTAATAACAATAATAACAATAATAATAATAATAATAATAGGTATATTTCTCATCCAGTGAGCAACTGTGGTCATGTTTGGCGCAGGTCATACTTTATAGAATATGTGATGTTCATGCATGAATGGTAAACATTTGTGTGATTTTCATTGCTTAGGGTGTTTCAGTGGTTTGTATTAACTCACAGGTGTGTTTCAACGCAATGTGCACTAGTTGGAATAGTAGATAGTAACAGCACTAGGGGTGTGTCATACAGTATGAAATTTTTTTTTACCCATTAGATCTTGTCTGGCCCTTCTTGATACAAACCATCAAGTGCTCTTTCCCAAGAGAACGGAGTCATTATCGTGTTCAAATGTAGGTAATTGGTGAGCTTAACGTGAAAGGTCGTTGCGCTCTCACACGATCTGATTGTGACTGGAAGCTTATTCCACAGGACAGCATATCTAATAAGGAAAAAGTTAGACCACCGACTTGCCCTGCACCTGGGTGCACTCAAGGTAATCTCCTTATTGCGTAGATCGCTTGTCCAACTTTGTTGTGGTTCTAGGGAGCGCCAATAACAGTGGGTGTTTTGATGAATCAAGTGTGACCACTAGGCCCAAATTCAACAAGGCGCGCACACAACCAAATGCCGTTAGGCCAAAAGTGTAAGAAAAATTAACCTGCATACAAACCCCAAGTATATTACCCAGGTATGTTACCGTTGTACAATTGCTGATAAGGGCACACCAATTATACCAGTGACCAAGCCAGACGGCTCTATACGTATTTGTGGTGACCATAAAATAACTGTTAACCAAGCCTCAATGTTAGTCAGCTACCCATTGCCCGGCACTGAAGATTCGTGCGCAGCTCTGGCAGGTGGTGAAACGTTTACCATGCTTACTCTTAGCCATGCCTTCCAAGAAGCTCATCAAGATTACTATAGGTTAGGATATTTCCAAAATGCACAATGAACAATGCACAATGAATGTATATGGGTTAAAAGCAATGCTTTACATATCCCGTTGAGTGGTTCTGTGGGGTTATCGAAAGATAAAAAGCAGTGGGTTATTTACCTTTAAAAGGGGAACTTATCTTTTATTTCGCTGTGGTACTGCGATCCGTGTAGTTTCACAGCACAATCATATAACAGCAAATAAATCCAAAGTATATTCCAGGAGTGGGATGGTGATGTAGTACTAGGTAACAAAGGGTGTTTGCGTAAGTGAGTCATCCAAACGTCTTTTAAATATGGATAATGATAGTGCAGAAATGATCGATAATGGAATATTCCATGAATAAAACATGCGGATGGAAAAGAAATTCCTGCGGCAATCCACGCGGCTGTACTGTCCTGCCAGTTTTACTCAGTGACCTCTCACGTTGGTATCACTGTGGAGTTGCAGTAAAGAGCGACACACATGATGTGAATCGTGCAGAATTAAGTAAATCGTTATCAAGTCACATTGTAAGCGGCGGTAACGTGCGCTGAATACTCCCAATCGTTACGGTCTCTCCCCCTATGGAAGATGTTGTATTCCAATAAGGTACTTTGATGCTTCACGTTGGAGCTGCTCCAATGTACTAAAGTCGTGTTTTAGCCATGGGTGTCGGGTTCGAATGGTATATTTGACATGCAAACGAACATAGCACTAAGCATCTGCAAAGAAAATAGAGCGATCTATACTTCCGAACGCCTGTCTTAACAGACCCACATGCTAGTTACCAGGTTTGGAGGATTTCGTGGACTACCTGAAACAACCCAGATCATCGGTGGTCGAACCGAGAGCACCAGTGGTCGACCACTGGTGCCTACGCAATTTAGCTCACATCTGGTGGGAACACCGAGTGAGCAATGAGCGTGTTCGACGCCTTATTTACGGCACAGGAAAAGAAAATGAACCGCTCAGCACCGTTATTGCAAGCACCAGGCTCTGATTGCTCGGCTACGTGTTACGCACCACCGACTCCCGCGACGTGTGTTGTTTGCGCGCCGGGTGGATGGAAGAAGAGGGTGGCTAAGCGATGACTTGGTCGAAAGAAATGAAGGTAGTAACTTCGAAGGTGGCCTCGGTTGGAGCGCCTCAGTTCACTGCTTGGGGTCCGAAAGACGATGAACACGTTTGACTGGATATACTTTCTGATATGGCTAGGAGCCAACCTCATTGCGTTCGTGCTGTGAGTTTCTTTCTCCCTCCTCATCCCTTTTAGCTCTCCCCTCCAGACATGATCTCACAACTAAGCCCCATATAATTTTACATAGTGAATTCTTTTGCTGATAGTAGCCGGCTGGTAGCTTACCGGAACGATGCCCATCCGTTACCGGTAGATCGGCTGGCTTACATCTGTTGCAGTTTTCCTTTTTCATGTATTGCGGTACAGTAGCTGAGGAGCTTCCCACCTTTAGCTAACGTGTCTAATGATGATGATGATGATGACTTAGATCATCCTGAACCAGTACGGCCAAATCACGTTCGGTTGCAGCTCACTGCAGACATGCAATCTGAGCCTGTAACAGTGGTTGCTTTGGTGTCGTATTAAGAGCACTTTGCATTTACTCACAATGAATTACAGTGAATTTTGGATGGATGTGACATGGACGATGTGCCATGTCTAGACCACTGGTCACTGGTCACTGACCACTGGTCAGTATTCCCCTGAAGCTTGCTCCAAATGTTGACATCATGGGAAAACAGCAGCTCAATGAACAATGAATGTATACGGGTTAAGAAGCGTTCCTTTACAAGTCACGTTGGATGTTTGGTGGAATATAGAAATAACTATAATAATAATAATAATAATAATAAAACAGTTAGTACCTTAAATAGGAAAGTAAGGACGTATAGCTTGCTTCACCGTAGTCCTGCAATCCACTCAGATTCACAACACAAACAGTTAGGATCAAATAATTCCATGGTAAACTCCAGGTGTAGGATGGAGACGTAGTGCTAAGTGACGAAGTGTAAGTGGATGAGTGGGTCATCCACCCATCTTTTAAATACTGTTAATGTCGCTGCAGAGACAACCGATTCTGGGAGAGAGTTGCACGCGTGACAGACACGAATGGAAAAGAAAGTGCAGTGGCACTCCAAATTATACTGTACAGCGAGTTTCATTGACTGGTCCCTCAGTGTTGCATTGGTGCTGAGCCGCAGTAAAGAGCGGCAGACAGGATATGGATCTCGCAGAATCAAGTATACCATAATCAGGGCGCCTCGTAGTTTGCGACAGATTCTACTGAATACTCCCAATCGTTGCCGTCTCTCTTGGTATGAAAGATTGCGCATTCCACTTACTTGCTTAGATGCCCGACGTTGTGGCTGCTCCCGTGAATTAAGGTCGTGTTTCAGCCATGGATGCCAGGCTTGAATTGCGTATTCGACTAGGGGTGAACATACGCACTGAGCAGTTGTCGAAATATACAGCCGTTTATTTGTCCAAATGCCCGTCGCAACAGCCCGACCAGGTGGTTCCAAGTCATCGAGGCCTTTTCGGATTGTCTGGAGCAACACAAGTCATCTTGAACCCGGACACCCAAGTCACGTTCAGCAATTGATTGTTGCAGTACATTCGCTCCCAGCCGGGATGAGTAGCTGCTTTGATGTTTGATGGAAAGTACCTTGCATTTACTGACACTGAACTGCAGTAAGTGGTGGGTTGCCCATTGATATACCGTAACTAGGTCACTCTGCAACAGATGCTTGATCTGCGTTCATCTGGATCCTGCGGCAAACCTTGACGTCATCGGTAAACAATACAAAGTTTAAAGCGATTCCCTTTGTTCGGTCATTGATAGATACCAAAACCAATCGGGGACCTAGAACTGAGCCTTGAGGCACAGCACATTCAACTAGTATGAGGTCAGAGAAGGAGCTCCGAACCCTGACCACCAATTGCTGCCGAAGGAGATAGTCGGTGATTTAGCTAAGAAGAGGGTCACCGATCCCGTAACACTGCAACTTGGAAAGGAGTACCCGATGATCTAGATGGTCGAATGCTTTCTGAAAATCCACGTAGGCATATCAGTATCCTCTCCGGCGTCAGCTTACTGGGTCCAGCTACTCCGTGCTATTAGCCAATTCGTTGTGCGCCATCGACTTCGACGGAAGCCGTGCTGTTCACAAATAATAAGATTAAAGTTATCCAAATAGCCTACCAGTGCATCGGCTATTATGGATTTCATCACCTAGGAGAGTATAGGGGGAAGAGAAACAGGGCGGTGGGCTTAAACCTTGCTTCTGCTTCCATCTTTGTGAATAGGCGTTATTATTTCAAGCTTTCACATGGCAGGAACTTGGTTCTGATCTAAGCAGCGTCGGAAGAACTGAGGCAGTGCCTCTGCCAGTTGACTTGCTACTGCTTACAGTGCTTCTGGGCGGATAGCATCGACACCCGGGGATTTGTGCTTGCGTAGAGTGGTTAGCTTTTGCAAGACAGCTTCGGTGGTAAAGGATATGGGTGTTAATCCCGACCGCGGCGTAACAAAGGCTAGAGAATCTCCTGATGATAATACCCTCTGGAATGTGTGAGTATATTGCATCCACATCGCTTTTATTGCTTCCGTAGCCGAACATGTTGGGCCATCAGCCGTCATCAATAGGATAACGCCAGCAAATCTGTGTTCTCAATGGAACTAAAAGATGAAAGCACATTCAGAGAATGCCAGCCAACATACACTCGGTTACTGCGTGAACAATGTCAGCAGCCAGCAAAAGTACTCGTTTCTACAGAAAGTCAACACGAGGTGCGGATCCTGGACGGCCGCATCGATCGCCGACATTTGGATCACATAATCCCCGGATCAAGGACAGGCCGAGCGAAGCGAAGTCTGACTCCCATTATATTACAGTGCAAGTGGCAGAGGGCGGGGAAACCGAAACCAGAACGTATCTGAAATGACTGCTTGACTCCTCAAGCCTTACCACCTGTTGTTAGCTCACATACTAACCTCTAATCTGAAAGCAATCCTATCTAGACCGAAGAGGAAGAGGGGAGCACATGAACATCGGAACGTTTTCTAAGGAATACTGGGTAAAAATTGTGATAATGACTATGTGGGCCAAACAGGGAGAAAGTTATCTACAAGGTTACAAGAACATGAGCGAGCGTGTCGAAACCTTTATTCATCATCATTGGTCTCTACACATGTTGACGAAGAAGGGCACATTTTTGATTGAGAGAAGACGGAGGTCCTAATGCAGGGAGACAAAATAGAAGAGAATTTCTCAAAGCATGGTTCTCTAGGGAGAACTTGATCAACCTGCGCATTGACTTAGACCCGACCTACCATCAAATGCGAAAAAAGAACTTCAGGCGGATCATTCACCACATGACTTTAAAAGAGGCGCCAATCGAACTGCAAACCAGCAATGGTCACGGGACCATTGGCCAAGTCCAAACATCACTCTCTCCTCGGTCAAATTTTGCCTATTACGCACTGACGAAGTCATCTCGATGGTAGTGAAAGGTCTGCAATGAAATAGTTCAACTCAAAGAACAAACCTAAAGCTGAACAGACAACCCGAGCTACAGGCATTACGCCTTAAGTGCGACCCTAGTTCGGTGGTCTAACCGAATCCGCAAAATGGTTGGACGTTTCCAACCAGAACTTTGACGTTAGCCATGACGATGAATTGGTGGATAAAACGTAGACAATGTGACAGTCATGCTGTCCAAATCTGGCAGTCATGGCGGCAGCACGAACTCACCAAGCTCCATACCTTACAATGTAAGGTTTAGAGGATTAAGAGGTCGTTCCACCTTCCAGTTAGGCTGAAATTTCTAGTAATGTATGGCGACCGTTGTCGTCGAAACAGTGTGCTGATCATACTTATCCATAGACGCAAATATAATTGAACTATTGGTGTGTCCATCAACAGGTTCCCCAGTTACCGGTGTTGCTTTTTCGTCTATTATTAATACACCGAAGATCAGGTGGTACTTGACAATCATTCGAAGTTTTAATGAACTGTGATCCATCGTTACTCTGAGTAAATTCACCACCTGAAGCAATGTGTACAAGTATAGGTTTTTCAAAGGCAATACTGAGTTGCCATTCTGATGCTTTCCCTTGGTTTCCCCAACTCGGTGTATTACAAATGCACAGCGAACAAGTACTCATGTGTTTTCACTATTTCAAAGTAACCGACTGTGATGGTAGCTTACGTGCCAAACCGCCAGCCAACAGCGCGAACTGGTTTCCACCAATCGGCAACACAATCGGAGATCGCAATCAGTTCGCGGCACCGCCAACCAGTGGCGCACACAAGCTACCTCCTTG